>CM071875.1:17742292-17754895 GCA_036759665.1 Gynandropsis gynandra
TTAAGACTGAAAACTCGATTAGGCCGAATAGGCTCTCGACATGCTAGTTAATCGGTTCGGTTCGCTTTAGCGGTATTTCTAGGAGAAGGGGAACTCTCGTGTTTTTCATACCCCATGTGTTCCACGTTTACGTTTGCTTAGGGACAAGCAAACATTCAAGTCTGGGGGATTTTGATCATCTCGTTTTCATACGGATTTCTTGCACGATTTAGGAGACGTTTTTGATACATATGTCATGTTTTACGTATGATTCCGTTTACGTTTTACTTGTTTTAGTATTTTCATGTTCTTACAGGTCTTTACACATATTTCGATCATTTTGGAGCTAAAAGGACATGCACGGAGCTAAGGAGCAACTTCGAGGATCATCATGGGAAAAACGGGACGAGATTGAGCATAGAAAGCCTCCACCCGGTCGGGCACAACTCTTGCACGACCGGGCAAAACCTACGGCCAAATTTGTGCACAATTTGCACGACTCGGGCATGAATATGCCCGACCATTTGCATTGTGCCCGAGTGGGCTCACATACCATGCCCGATCGGGCATGCATTCCAGCACACAAACCTGTGCGACTTGCCCTAGCCGCAACCGAGCGGGCACAATGACCGCCCGAGTGGGTCGCGACCCGTAACTGCTCATTAAGTTAAGTAAACTTAACTTAAAACAAAGGGGACTCGTGGGGGCAATTAAGGCAACAATTGGACCGACTTAGGAGGCTTAAAAGGAGGCAGAAGACGTCATTAGAGCAAGCTTACATTGGAGATTAATTCAGTAGAAGATTAAGGAGATTCTTGTGAGGAGACAAGCGAGGAGCATTGGAGATCAAGCACCGACACTTTGGTTTTGTTTGGTTTTCATGTTCCTTAGACTTTCTACTATGTTTATGTTTCTTTACAGACGCATGAGCGTGTAGTTTGTTTGTTCTAGGAGAAGGGATTAGCCCTTGGCTATCCCGGAACCACTTTTGATCTATTTTGAATGCATCTTCCCGTTTTAGTTTATCTATTCTTTATCTGAGTACTTCAATTTACTTGTGTTTGTGCTGATCACGTAGATGCATGTGTTAGGGGTTAGGAGAAGGACCGAAAGGAGAATTCTAGTCTTGGAAGATCAGGTTTAGAACAATCGAGGTTAGGCCACGAAAGTAGGGTAGCAACGGTTGAGGGTAAAACGGATGAATCATAGAGCCTATGGGTTTAGTTCAAGGTGTCAGCCACGAAAGTATGGGGGCAGCTTGTCTAGATCACGTGTCTATGCCTTGAGAGAGGGTAGATATTATGTTAGGATCGTCCGCCTTAGATAGCTTTAACTGGGATTGCATGATAGATAGGTTGATCGTTGGTTTCGGTAGTCTTGTGGTGAAACCGGATTCCTAGGACGTTTGTCTTATCGTTAGAACCCAAGTCTTTTATTTACATTCAGTATTTCATTCTTCGTCCATATTCTTTCGTTTAGCAAGTTTGATTCCTAGTTCGAGTTTAGGTAGTGTTGCGTAGTCTCTGTGGGATCGACACCTAAAATATTACACACGTGTCGTGCACTTGCGGGTAGTTTAGGTTATTTTATTTAACTCTGATAACGCATCACTCTAGCACGACTCGGGCTCACCCTTAGCCCGAGCGGACACCCATCTTCAAGTCAGCCCACGCAGGGCACTCATCAACCCGCACGGGTCGAGTTTGCCACCTACATAAACCAAAAAAGGAAAGTCAAAAAACAAGAAAAGGAAAGTGTTAGCCACCTAAACTAAAAGGAAATATTGTTAGAGAAAAGAAATGGGAGCTACATGGTTGAAAAATAAAGAGTAAACGTGGACGACTTACAAAAGAATGGAAAAACAAGAGATGGAAACACTCAGAAACGGAAAACTGCAGTTGCTATAAGAAAGAGGAAATTCCAGCAGTCGAAGAGGAAGGAAAGGGGACGGAAAATGAGGAAAGAAAGGAGGAAAAGAAAGAAGAAAGGGGGGAAAAGGAGAGAGTTTCAATGGGGACAATTCGGACAGAAAGTTAGAGAGAAAAACAGAGCACGCACGAGAGAGTAGAGAGAGCAGAACGTGCACGAGGGCAAGGATGGGGTGACGAAGTCGGATTGTGGAGGAGCTGCTGAAGACATCGGTCCTAGAATAGGGAGTAATCTCGTTCTTTATCCATGTTGAAGATAATTTTCTTTTACATTTCGTTTTCTAAGTTCTTGTATAAGTAGGTCCATAGCCATAGGTTAGAGGCTTTGCCGATATGTAACGAAGTCTTGTTCTTAATGCTTGGTGGTTCTTAATGCTTTCGTTCTTGTACGCCACTTGAATGAGTGATTTTGGTATTTGATCGGTTTCAGATTGATTGGTTGTTTTTAATGCTTTCGTTCTTGTACGCCACTCGAATGAATGATTACAGAAGTCTAATGAATATATGCCAGGGGATTAGACTTTGGAACTTAGCCATGATTTAGGATTTAATCGGTTTAGAATCTTTGTCAGGTCGATCGATTGAATATAGGGATTAGGATAGCAGTCTTAATGCGTCTAGTGGGTGAGATTACGTAATCGAGAGATTGGTAGTACGCACGCCAGATAGAGGACAAGTCTACGCCAGCCAGTTGCTATATTAGAGCTTGAATTCCCTGAACTCGTGATAATATCTAAGACCAATGATCATGTTAGAACTTCATTGCAACATCGTGCATCTCTCGAAATTTGTGGTGTTTAGTTAATTAAATTTAAATCATTAATTAGTTAGTTTATTTTATTTGTATTCCAAACACTCATTGACTTTTACCGTCCTATTCATTAGTTACTAGCTTTGGAGTTGCATCGATTCCTCGTGTTCGACCCTGGTACTATACGATTTGTATTCTCACGGAAGCATTAGATTAACAACATCAGCTACTGGAAAAACAATTGGAAGAGCACAGCTGCACAAGAAAAGGCAGCATGGTGAGCAAGCAAAATAGAAACACCTGCCGCCTGAATAAAAAATGTAAACTCCAACGGCAGTAACAAAAATGGAAACAAGGCTGTTGGAGCAAAAAGGAACGGGTAGCTGATCAGAAAAGGGAATGAAGGAGAAATGAAACAAGCTAAAGAAAAGGAAAAGAGAGAAGAGGAAAGAAGGACAAAGGGGTCAAAACGACAAGGCAGAATTCAGATAGAACACACAACAAACCACACAACACACACGAAGGAGCAAGAGAGAGGAGAACGCCGGAAGGCTGGAAACGAGACGAAGAACTCGGAACATGGAGGAGTTTTTGAAGACTACGATATTAGTATATGGAAGAATCTCATTCTTTATCTATGTTTACAATAGTTTTTTTTCGTGTTTTGTTTTCAGACCCATGTCCGAGTAGTTTAGTAGCTACGTTAGAGAATTTTTGTCGATATGTAATTAAGTCTTATACTTAATGCTTGGTTATAATATGTGATCGTTTACGGATTGATAGGTTGTTCTTAATGCTTTTGTTCTTGTTGGCCGCTTGAATGAATGATTATAAAAGTCTGATTGTATTCGAAGATGAATTAGATTTTGTAGCATAGCCATGATTCGGGGTCTTAATCGATTTAGAACCTTGACCGGTCGATCGATTGAACTCAGGAATTAGAATAGCGATCAAAATGCATTTAGTGTATGAAATTACGCAATGTGAAGATTCGTAGTACACATGCTAGATAGTGGAATTAGATATCGGAAGAATCATTCCCGAGGAAAGAGCTTAAATCCTCGAATATGTGATAATATCTATAACCATAATCTTTGTTTCATTGCATTATCATGCATCTCTTGAAACCTCTAGTGTTTGGTTTATAGAATTTAGAACCATTTAGATTAGTTAGTCTTTACTTTGAATTTAATCATTAATTTTTCAACCATCCTATTCATTAGTTTACTAGCTTTATAGTTGCATCGATGCCCTAGTGTTCAACCCTGGTACTACACGATCCGTTTTATTGTGGAAACATTAGTCTAGGTAATTATTATTTGAGATTAACCACATCAAAAACTTATATATGGTAACTCAAACAACATAAAAGGGGCTGGTACTCTAAATAATGGGAACGACTCACTAGGAAATGTATTAACATGGAACTAAGACTCTAGCATGATCCTTGGACGACTAAGTGTTGTGATTTGGTCAATCTAAAGTAATAATTACCTAGACTACACTTCTGCAAGAATACGGATCTTATAGTATCAAGGCGAACACAAAGAATTGATGCGACTCTAAATCTAGTAAACTAATGTATAGGACGGTAAAAATCAATAAGTGTGTGGAATGTGAATAAAGCTAAACTAACTATTCAACTAATTAAATTCAATTAACTAAATACCACAGGTTTCGAGAGATGCACGATGATACAATAAGTTCTAACATTACCATTGGTCTTAGACATTATCACGAGTTCAAGGAATTCAAGCTCTAATATAGGAACTGACTCGCGTAGACTTGTCCCCTACCTATCGTGCGTAGTACCAATCTCCCGATTGCGTAATCTCACCCACTAGATGCACTAAGACCGCTATCCTAATCCCTGATTGTCTCATTCTCATATGTGTTTCTCGCATGATTTTAGAGATATTTATGATGATAGATGCGATAGTTACTCGTGATTTTGTATCCGTTTCACTCATTTTCGTGTTTTCGTGTACTTACAGGTTTTAATGCATATTTGGTTCATTTCGGAGCTAAATAGTGTACACGGGATAAAGTACTTGCATCGAGGATCATAACAGAGCAAACCGAACGAGAACTGGCACGGATCATCAGCTCCAACACAACCCACATGGGGTGGATCCCTTAGCCCGTGCGAGCTACAAACTCCAGCAAATCCAGCATGCCTCGGGCTAGACATCAGCCCGCACAGACCTATCACTCACTCTTAGCCCACGCGAGGCACTCATCTTAGCTCGCGCGGGGCACATGCACCAGCAAATGCAGCATAGCTCGGGGAGGACTACAGCACACACGGATCCACCTGCCCCAAGAGAGGTCGTGCATGGTACACTCACCAGCCCGCACGGGTCACATCCACCACCTGCATAAACCAGAAAAGGAAAGTCGGCCAAGGAAGAAAAGGAAGTGGTTAGTTGACTGCACAAAAAGGAAACACGGTTAGCGGAAAGGAATAAGAGCCATATTATTGGAAAATAGAAAGGAAAAATTGCCACTTATTCAAGAATGTAAACTAATGCAAAGAAGAATGGAAAACACACAAAAAAAGTAAAACTGAAGCTGGACAAGAAGGGAAGAACGGTCAAAAGGAAAAAGAGGAGAAAAGGAAAGAAAGAAAAGAGGAAAGGGCATGACGGGAAGCTAGGAGAGAGCTTCATTCGGACAGAATGGAGAGAGAACACACGTGAGAGTTAGAGAGAGTAAAGAGAGAAGGTTTGGTTCGTGAGTACTCTTGGCGGAGGGAGCGTTGAATATCGAATCAGGATTTCGGTTTCGTTTGGTTTTTATGTTCTTTAAACTATATACTTCGATTATGTTGTTTATTTTCGAACTCATGAGCGAGTAGTCGTTTTGTTTTAGGAGAAGGGATTAGCCGATGGCTATCTCAGAACCGCTTTGATTTATCTCTGAATGCAATTTCCCGTTTTTGTTTATCTATTATTTGTCAGATTGTTTGATTGACTTGTATTTACAAAGGCCAAGTAGATGCATGTTTTAGGAACTTAGAAGAAGGACCGAAAGGAGAATTCTAATTCCAGATGATTAGGCTTTGAACAACCGAGACTAGGTCACGAAAGTAGGGTAGTAACGGTTGAGGGTTAATCGGATGAATCATAGAACTTATGGATTTAGTTTAAGGTGTCAGCCACGAAAGTAGGGGATAACTTGATTAGATCACGTGGCTATGCCTTGAGAGAGGGTAGATATCATATTAGGATCGTCTTCCTTAGATAACTTGATTGGGAATGCATGATCAGATAGGTTGATTGTTGGTTTAGGTAGTATTATGGTGAAACCGTATCCTAGAACGTTTGTCTCACTGTTAAGAACTCGTTAGTTTATTGTTTTTAGTTATTTCATTCTTAAAACAAATAATTCATTGTTTGAAAGTTTGTTTTGTATTTTGAGTTTAGTTTGTGTTGCATAGTCCCTGTGGAATCAACACCTAGAGTCCTACACACGTGTCATGCACTTGCGGGTAGTTTAGGTTAATTTAGTTTAACTTGGATCGCATCAATCCCTAGATTCAATCAACCGACCTGGCGTAGATTCTAAATGTATTTAATCTTAAATCATGGCTAAGTTCCAAAGTGTAATTCCCTCGTGTAGATTCATTAGACTTCTACAATCATTCATTCAAGTAGTGTGCAAGAATGAGACCATTAAGGACAACCAATCATTCTGAAAACGATCAAATACCATAATCATTCATTCAAGTAGCGTGCAAGAACAAAAGCATTAAGAACCACCAAGCATTAAGAACAAGACTTCATTACATATCGGCAATACTCTCTAACCCATGGTTATGGATCTACTCGGACATGGACTTTGAAAACAAAACACGAAAGATAACTATCTTTTACATGGATAAAGAACGAGATCCCTCCCTATTCTATTAGTGATGTATTCAACAGGTCTTCCGTGGTCCTGCTTCGTCACTCCGTCTCTATCCTTGTTTAGGTTTTGCTCTCTTTTTTTACCTCTCTCTTTGCTCTATTATGTTGTCTAGTTTGTTTCTGTTTCAGTCTGAATGAGTCTCCTCCCTTTGTCCCCTTTCTTCTCCTTTCCTCTTTCTTTTATTTCCTTTTCTTCTTCATTCCTCTTTGGCTAAGTATTTGCATTCTTTCTCGTGAGTTTCCTCGAGTGTTTAAATGGCTGAATCTTTCCTTTTCTTTGTTGCAGACTGCACATTTCCTCATGCTTGAGAGTGAGCTCGATCGGGCACATCTTGAGATTACAGCCCGGTCAGGCTTCACCTATGCCCGGAGTCGTGCTGCACGTTTGGGTTTGTTTATGTTTCATGAATCCAGTCGGGGTGGGAGTAGTGCTCGGTCGGACATCTCTACTTCCTTGTGCATTTGGTTGTGCTGATGGGGTGAGATCGGTCGGGCACTCCATTCTCCTCATGCGCCCGGTCGTGCTATGCATTATGCTCGGTCGTGCACTTCATTCCCCTTGTGCCCCCGGTCGTGCTAGATTGGATGATCGACCGTGTTGTGCTTGTTGTCTTCTGTTCCCGATCGTGTTGTGAGTGGGTAATGTAGGACATTTTCTCGTGTTAATGTTTGATGTCTTCGATTCCTACAAATACACGAGAAATCGCTGAAAGAGGACTAAATGATGCTTAATGCTCGGTAAACTAACTACGAAGATGAACTAAAAGACTATAACAAAATAGACGTTATCAAACTCCCCTATACTTGAACATTTGCTCGTCCTCGAGCAAGACTAGAACTAAGCATGAGAGGAGTTAGACAACAACCGGATACTAGCACAAACAACTCGAAAAGTCAGCCATCCTACACAACAATGCGTCACACGAACATAGATCTAAACATACCGATTTAGATCTCTATCTACCGAAAGCTACTAACCGTGCAATCCTACAAAGTTCATTTCACTAACCCCTAAACAACATCCAAGCGATCTCCATACCTATTCTAGTACACAAACAGTTCGATATCATTCTTACGAAAATTATTTTTTCTTTTTCGGTTCTCTTTTTCTTCTTTTCAGTTTCCACACATTTTTTTCTTTGAAAATTCACACTCGTTTTCTAAGACATCGGAGTTGAAGAGGACAGCCTTCTACTTAGACCCAGGTTGCCTATTGGCACACTCATAAGGTCTTGTAACCTTAGCGGAGTGAAGAGGTTGCGCCATTGTTGACTTTGTTTCTTTTGATTAAACTATTGTCATTACGCTCGACTCTAACCCTTAGGATGTAGAAAAAACAGCCTCGACCCAGCTTAGAACCGAACCATCAATATCAATGCACTCATGTCAATGTAAGGCTGAAATAGTTAAAGAACTTATTCTATTCACAATGGAGTGTAAGCGCGTGGAAATATAGCGATCGAAACAAAACAAAGAATGAAAGGTATGCTCGGATATATAAATACTTGGGACCGAAACCTAGGTGGTGGAATACAACTGTAGGCTATGGATTCATGCACGACCACTAACTAATCAATATCTAAATGTATTTTTCAGCAAACCTAGACTTTTGTTCACGATTCGATAGAGTTGCATAAAAGTGGCTAAAGTTCGAAATTTTTCGTACTAGATATTCGTCCGTCTTAATCCTAACTAACGTAAAAACTAAAATAAAACGAAGACTCAGCATCTAATCATAATCACAATCATGACACTTCAAAGTACCCCCCCCCCCCCCCCCCCACCTTGAAACAAACGTTTTCCAAAAGGGCTCGCATGCAAAAACTCGGGGAAAATAAAATAGATAAGGTGTGCACCTGATGTGTACTTGCTGTCCCGAAATGATGCAGCTGGGCATATGCATCTCTCGTTTGTTGTGGATGATATCGAAGTGGAAAAATCTGCAACAAAGAGTCACACGATCCGAAAAAGAGTGAACGATACATCAAAGTCGCTAGTAGTGTGAATGCATGTGAAAAGAATGAGAATCGAATTCTGAAAATAAAACGAAATAACTAAAAGGATATGGGGCTCGGGGTGCCTCCCGAGAAGCGCTTGTTTAAGGTCACGAGCCTGACCAAGACGTGCTACTCATGACTCGACTCCAAAAGAGTGAATGTAGCTTGATTGTGATCCATGTTGTCTGCATTGTAGAGCTTTATCCGTTGGGCGTTTACTTTGAACAAACTGTTGAATCCTATTAGCTCGATTGCACCATGTGTTGAGATGCTTTTGATTGTGTATGGTCCGGACCAGCGGGACTCGAGTTTCCCTGGAAAAAATTTCAAACGCAAATTGAAAACGGGTACTTGATCACCTACCTTAAAAGTCCACTGAATGATATGTCTATCGTGCCACTTCTTCATGCACTCCTTGTAGATCTCTACATTCTCATATGAGTTGAGGCGCATCTCTTGTAGCTGGTGTAGCTATAGCACTCGTTTTTCCGCGGCTGATTTGTAGTCGTAATTAATTGCTTTGATCGCCCAATACGCTCGATATTCTAACTCGACCGGTAGATGGCATGTCTTACCATGCATGAGCTGGAACGGAGTCATTCCAATTGGCGTTTTGAATGTTGTACGGCAAGCCCATAATGCATCATCGAGTTTCAGTGCCCAATCCTTCCTAGACCTAGAGACTGTCATCTCTAAAATCAACTTGATCTCTCGGTTAGAAACATCAACTTGGCCGCTGGTTTGAGGGTGATATGGTGTTGCTATTCTATGTCGAACACTGTACTTCTTCAATAGCCCTTCTATGATTCGGTTCACAAACTGCTTACCTCCATCGCTGATACAACCCTCGGAACTCCAAAACGTGGGAATATGACACGTTTGAACATCTTGGTTACTGGTTTGGAGTCATTAGTTGGACTTACCAAGGCTTCTACCCACTTCGTTACGTACTCCACTGCGACTAGTATGTAGTAGAGGTTCCCGCATGAAGATGGGAAAGGGTACATGAAGTCTACCGCCATACATCAAACGGCTCGACCTCTAGAATATATTGCTGCATCATCTCATGGAATCTAGAAATATTCCCCATCCTTTGGCAATTGTCGCAAGATGCTACGTAGCTATGGGTTTCCTTGAAGAGTGTTGGCCAATAGAAGCCCGCTTGCAGCATCTTTGCAGCTGTCTTGGCTGCTGTAAAATGTCCTCCATAGCTTGAGGAATGGCAATGTGACAGTATGTGTGGAGCTTCTTCTTTGGGGATGCAGCGCCTAAAGATTCCATCCATTCCCCTCTTGAAAACATACGGTTCATCCCAATAGTATGCCTTGACGTCATGGAGAAATTTCTTCCTCGCATTGTAATTCAGCCCCTCCGGTAGCACTTGACATGCTAAGTAATTCACGAAGTCAGCATACCATGGAGTGGAGGCGCAAGTCACAGATATTACTGCATCATCTCGGAGATAGTTGTCGATAGGAATGCACTCGAGGATTTCAAGACGTGAAAGATGGTCAGCCACCCAATTCTCGGTTCCTTTCCTATCCCTTATTTCAAGATCGAACTCTTGCAGCAGTAGGATCCATCTAATGAGCCTCGGCTTTGCATCTTTCTTGGTGAGAACGTAACGTAAGCAACATGATCCTTGTATACTATTGCCTTGGAGCCAACTAGGTATGAGCGGAACTTTTTAAACGCAAAGGCGATTGCAACTAGCTCCTTCTCGATCGTGGAGTAGTTGCATTGGGCATTGTCTAATGATCTACTTGCATAGTAAATGGCGTGCAACATCCAATCCTTCCGCTGTCCCAACACTACCCCAACCGCATAATCGCTTGCGTCGCACATGAGCTCAAACGGGAGCTCCCAATTCGGCGGTTGTATTAATGGTGGAGAAACCAACACCTTCTTCAACTTTTAAAATGCAGCGTGATGTTCCGTTGTAAACTCAAATGGTACATCCCTTCCTAACATATCGGTGAGGGGTTTAGATACCTTCGAGAAATCTTTGATAAATTGTCTATAAAATCCCGCATGTCCTAGGAAGCTACAGATAGCCTTAACGTTCCTAGGAGGTGGCAGCTTTTCGATAACTTCTATTTTTGCCTTATCGACCTCTTCCACTTGTTGATATCTTATGTTCAAATATGATGTCTTCACGAACCATGAAGTGGAACTTCTCCCAATTCAACACAAGATTCACTTCTACGCACCTGTCAAACACTTTACAAAGATTGGTTAGATAAACATCAAAGGAAGGTCCATAGACCAAGAAATCGTCCTTGAACACTTCCATAATTTCACCATTCACATCAGAGAATATAGAAGTCATGCACCGCTGAAAGGTAGCAGGTGCATGAAACAAACCGAAGGGCATCCGACGATATGCAAATGTACCGAAAAAGACATGTGAACGTCATCTTTTCTTGATCGTTTGGAAGGATTGGTATCTGAAAGAAACCTGAATAACCATCAAAAAAACAAAAATAGGAGTGAAGAGCTAAACGTTCCAGCATTTGATCAATGAAAGGTAAGGGGAAGTGATCTTTCCGAGTTTTAGCGTTCAGCTTGCGGTAGTCAATACACATGTGCCAACCTGTGGCCGTTCTTGTCGGAATAAGTTTGTTATTTGCGTTTGGGACGACGGTGATGCCTCCTTTCTTTGGGATTACCTGAACAGGACTCACCCACGCACTATCCGATATAGGATATATAATTCCAGCACTAACAACTTATGGATCTCTTTATTAACTACTTTAATCATGTTCGGGTTTAATCTATGTTGATGTTCAATGGAGATCTTAGAGTCGTCTTATAAGTGAATCCTATGCATGCAAAGGGCTGGAATAAGTCCCCTAACATCCTCTAATGTATAACCTATGGCATCCCTATACTTCCTAAGAGCTTCTACTAATCGTTCTTTTTAGGATTTGTCTAAGTTATCATTCGCTCGGTGTTCGGGATCTCCTTCGCCTTTCCTTCGCCCAACAGCTTTTTGTAATGTTTCACTTCGTTAGGGTCTTTATATAGCCCTTCTCCAGCTGCTTAAAGAACCATCTCAAGAGAATCCATGTTTCCGAACTCTTCAAGAACTTCCTCGGCTAGTTTCTCTAGGGTGTCGATGTAGAATACCAAACACACCATACAAGGCTGCTTGAGTGTGTCATTCAGACTGAACTCCACTTCTTCATCTCCGAATTTTAACGTGAGTCTACCTTCAGCATAGTGTATGATCGTCTTTGTCATATTGAGAAACGGTCTATTGAGAATAATTCAGATTTTCTGTCTTCTTCCATATCTAAGACGATGAAATCGACCGGGACAAAGAACTTCCCAAATTTTAAAGGCACATCTTCCAGTATGCCCTCGGGTATCCTCATACTTCGATCAGCCATGGTGAGTGCCATTCGTGTAGGTTGAAGATCCATCTGATAACACGTAATCCGTTGTAGTTTTTATATCATTTTTAGGTCTAGTTTAGAGTAGATTATTTAGATTTCATTCACTTATTGTGTTTATTCGAGGACTTCATCTACATTTCGTGTTTTGTGTAGGAAACGAAGACATGAGGAGAAACACGAGAGATTACGGCAATCTAACCCCGAAAACGTAGTTGAAGGACAAAGTTTAACTTGTGCAAGGCCACGGATGGAAGTGTGCACTCAAACACCGAGCGAAAGGAGCGGAAACAACACCTCAAGTCATGCACGCTCGGGTGGATTTGGAGTGCCCGGTCGGGCTAATTGCTACCAAACATCTCCGAAGTTTTGCACGACTCGGGCACTCAAGGAACACGACCAGGGAGGTGTACCCGCTCGGGTGCATTTGGTGAGCCCGCTCGGGCTATTTCATGGCAAGAAGTCACCGTGGGTTGTACACGATCGGGATGAAGATCTACACGATCGGGCATGGTGCCCGCTCGGGCTCAAATGTGTGTACACGATCGGGCAAGTGACCTGCACGAGCGGGTAGAGGACAATGCCCGATCGGGTCCTTCATTCTCAACAAACTCCTAAAATCTAGAACGGCCAAATTAAGGGAAT
>CM071875.1:17773747-17788643 GCA_036759665.1 Gynandropsis gynandra
AAAATTAAAAGGAAAATCAGATCTAAAAGAGAGCATTCGAACCAAATTAGATTAGAGCAGATAGAGAGACATTAGAGCAGGAGGAAGGAGGAAGAAAAGACGGATCTACGGATCGGGAGCAAGGAGAATCTACCAAATACATCGGTTTATGAATAGGGAGTCATCTCTTTCTACATCTATGTCGAATCTAGACTTCTCTTGTGTTTCCTTGTCTGTATTTATGTCTGAGTAGATTCCTTGCCATGGGTTAGAGAGATTTGCTATGTTGTAATGAAGTCTTACGCTTAATGAATGGTGGAACTTAATGCTTTCATTACCTGTATGCCACTTGATGAATGAAATTGGTATTTTATCATGTTTTCAGATTTCATGGTTGTTCTTAATGCTTTCTTTACCTGTACGCCACTTGATTGAATGATCTTAGAAATCTAATAAACCAACGCCAGGGCATTAGACTTTGGAACTTAGCCATGATTTAGGGTTTAGCCGGTTTAGAATCTACGCCAGGTCAATCGGTTGAATCTAGGGATTAGGATAGCGGTCATAATGCGTCTATGCATGTAAGATGCGCAATGGATACATTGGTATATGCATGCTAGATAGTGGACAAGTCTACGCCAGTCAGTTCCTATAGGAGAGCTTGAATTCCCTGAATTCATGATAGTACCTTAGACCAATTATCCTTTTAGAACTTCATTACATCGTTATGCAAACTCTCGACACCCATGGTGCTTAGCCATAAAGTTTATTCTCTTCGATTTAGTTTAGTTTAGCTCAATCACAATCCCAACTTTAGTCACCTTACACGTCTATTCAATTAGTTTAATAACTCATTAGTCGCATCAATTCCTTGTGTTCGACCCTAGTTACTACACGATCTGTATTCTTGCGGAAGCGTTAGTCTAGGTTTTATAACTCGATATAACGCATATCATGTATCCAAGATCTTTAGGTGCGTTTGCATCGCCACAACTTGTTTCTTTAATCGTCATGATATGCTCTCATCCCTTTAAACTCGTTGTATTGATCTTTTTATCCTTGTAAGAGTTGAGCTAGCATAGACGTATTATTGGTGTTAGCTTCTTGTTGCGGAGAGGGAGGCGCACGTGGCTGATAATTCTGGGTTTGGGGATGCGTCCTTGGCTGAAATTTCTGATTCCTTTGCATTGCTCGTGACTGAAAGTTTTCCGATAGTTGTTGCACGTTCAATGCACCGTAGGAATTCTTGTAGGAGAAGTTTGGATGATTTCTCCATCCTTGATTGTACGTGTTTCCCAAGGGCTGGTTGTTGCTCACGTAGTTTACTTCCTCATACCCTTGGACTCCTTGATCCTCTAATGGCTCCGAATATTGTGGATGACGCGATTCAGATAGAAGATTGTAAATCCCAGCGACTTGATCCTTCATCTCGGCGAAACCGGCATATAGAGCATGCGCGTCGTTCACATGAGCTACCCTTGCTGGAGTATTGCGGATGTATTCTCCAGTGGTGTTGCTGCCCTCATCGTCCATACGATCAATCAAGTCTTCGATTTGTGGAAAAGTGAGGTTGCTCAAAGAACCTCTAGCTGCGGCTATGATCAGAATCCTCGTGTTATCCATGAGTCCTTGCAAAAAGTTGTGAATAAGATAGCTCTGATCCATGCCGTGATGTGGGAAAAGGCGTTGATAACCTTGGAAACGTTCCCACGCTTCGTATAAACTCCTAGCTGCTCCTTGGAAGAACGTGTTGATTTGTTTCTTGGTGAGCTGAGCTTTACTCTGAGGGAAGAATCGCGTCATAAATATTTCCTCTAGTTTTCCCCATGATTGTATAGAGTTTTCCGGTTGGGAATACAACCAATCTTGTGCTTTATCTTTCACCGAGAATGGGAAGGCAACAAGCATGACATCCTCGTCCGAGACTCCTTCTCCGATTCTAATAGTTTTGCAGAGCATCTCAAAATCAGTAACATGCTAGTTCGGATCCTCGTCGGGTCTCCATCTGAACGCTGTGTTACTGAGCATTTGGATGAAAGTCGGCTGTAATTCAACGCGAGCGTCTCTTTTAGTGATACAAGACAAGAGATGTGTATGCTTAGGGACTGTGTATGATCCATAGGTTAACGCGGCTGGAATTTGTGGCACAACAAGATGTGGTGCGTTTTGGTTGATACATTCCGCCATCTGTTCGTCTTCGCTCTCGTCTGCAAGTTTTGGTTCTATTACTTCTTTGGGCTCGCTGTCTAAAGTGGCTGGTGTGTCATGTATCGGTTGACTTGCACTAGCTTTTTATTTCTTTCTCAAATCCCTGAGTGTTTTATCTATCTTTGGATCGTAAACTAGATCAGCACTACCGACACTTCTCATGCACTAGTGATCTGCACAAGAAAAGACAAACACAAAGGAAAATGTGTGAGCTCCGAAAAGTAAAAGAAATTGATTCAAGAAAAAGAAAATAAAACAAAAATCACGAAAAACAAATAAGACTTCGGAAAAGATTATGTCCTAATCCAAAAGTATCCTAACTCTAAAGTCGTAATTAATTCCCCTACAACGGCGCCAGAAACTTGATGTGGTTAATCTCAAGTAATAATTACCTAGACTAACGCTTCCGCAAGAATACAGATCGTATAGTACCAGGGTCGAACAGAAGGAATTGATGCAACTCTAAAGCTAGTAAACTAATGTATAGGACGGTAAAAATCAATAAGTGTGTGGAATGTGAATAAAGCTAAACTAACTAATCAACGAATTAAATTCAATTAACTAAATACCACAGGTTTCGAGAGATGCACGATGATGCATAGGAACTGACTTGCGTAGACTTGTCCTCTACCTGGCGTGTGTACTACCAATCTCCTGATTGCGTAATCTCACCCACTAGATGCATTAAGACCACTATTCTAATCCCTAGATTCAATCAACCGACCTGGCGTAGATTCTAAATTGATTTAATCCTAAATCATGGCTAAGTTCCAAAGCTTGATCCCCTGGCATAGATTTATTAGACTTCTACAATCAAGTAGGCTGCAAGAACAAAAGCATTAAGAACAACCAATCATTATGAAAACGATCAAATACCATAATTATTCATTCAAATTGCGTGCAAGAAAGAAAGCATTAAGAACCACCAAGCATTAAGAACAAGAATTCATTACATATCAACAATACTTTCTAACCCATGGTTACGGATTTACTCACACATGGACCTAGAAAACAAAACACGAAAGGTAACTATATTCAACATGGATAAAGAACAAGATCCCTCTCCATTCTATTGTTTATGTCTTCAACAGCTCCTCTACGGTCCTGCTTCATCGCCCCGTCTCTATCCTGGTTTACGTTCTGCTCTCTCTCTACTCTCTCTCTGCTCTATTCTGTCGTCTGGTTTCTGTCTGTTTCAGTTCGAATGAGTCTCCTCCCTTTGTCCCCTTTCTTCTCATTTCCTTTTTTTTTTCTTTCCTTTTTTCTTCTTTCTTTTTGGCTAAGTATTTCCATTCTTTCTCGTGAGTTTCCCTAAGTTTTTAAACGGTTGAATCTTTCCTTTTTCTTGTTGCAGACTGTGCGTTTCCTCATGCCTGACCGAGCAAGAGTGTGAGCTCGGTCGGGCACATCCTGAGATTACAGCACGGTCGGGCTTCACCTATGCTCAGGACATGCTACACGTTCGGTTTTGTTTCTGTTTCATGAGCCCGGTCGGGCTGGGAGTAGTGCTCGGTTGGGCACCTTTACTTCCTTGTGCACCCGGTCGTGCTGATGGGGTGAGATCAGTTAGGCACTCCATTCTCCTTGTGTGGTCGTGCTATGAATTGTGCTTGGTCGGGCACTTCATTCCCCTTGTGCGCTCGGTCGTGCTGGATTGGATGATCGACCGTGTTGTGCTTGCTGTCTTCTATGCCCGGTCGTGCTATGTTTGGGTAATTTACAACATTTGCTCGTGCTAACGTTCAATTTCTTCGATCCCTGCAAATACACGAGAAAACGCTGAAAGATGACTAAATGATGCTTAATGCTCGGTAAACTAACTACGAAGATCAACGAAAATACTATAACAAAATAGACGTTATCATGTTGATCTAGACCACAGAATATTAAAATCAACCTAAGCTAGAAACCTCTTAGTGAACAATGTTCGACAACTCGTTCATAAATACTTAGTGCATTAAGTTCGGTGTACGTAACTGTTTAAGCAAGAGAGATTTCCTAATTTCCTAACATCATTGGACTACCATGTAGCTAAGATGTGAGCTGAATGTATGTGTGTCTAATATCGGCGAAGTGTCTTGAGACAAATGCCCATACTTTCTCCGACATCCAGGCTTTTGGTGAAACCTAAACTTGCTCGACCAGTGTTAACATGGTCGAGCTAATAGACAACCTCAGTACTTCCCAAGCACTCGTTCACCAGTGTCTTCTTTCCTACAAAAATCAAAAAGTACACTAACGTGATTAATTCGTTAATTTCTTCATGCTCGTTCCAAGTTCGAAGTAGCATTTGTACAAATCAAAATCCCATTCGTTATATTATTTCTTCTTCATAAAAAATTTTAAAGGAAAAGAGGAGAATATGAGTTTGGGTTTGGTTCATGGGTTCTCCCTCGCCAATAAAAGATTTTTGTTCGACATCCATTCCACAGGGGTTTATATTCTCTCGGGAGACTTTGTTTAGACAAGAGAAACCATTTATCCATACCATCACTCGATCGAGCGTTTTTGGGGTCAAGGTCGCTGGACGAGTGTTCTGTCTGTTTTCTTTTTCACTCCTCCGAAAAATTGTTGTCCACCATTTCTACAATTAATTATGCAAATACGGCTCAATAAAATAACATGCTCCAAAAAAAATAAAAACAAATTCCAAGTTTTAAAGAAATAGATCCAAAACAAGAAAGAAAATATGGTGCAAAAAAAAATTCGGTTTGCCTCCTGAAAAGCGCTCGTTTATGGTATTTTGAGCTCGACTGTATTGACTTTTACTCGTGGGGATTATGATCAGGCTTCCCAGGAGTGTTCTTGTCGCTCGAGTCATGGTCGTGACTAGTTGGACGACTTGTGTATCTAACACTTTGAGATGAGTAAGGATTCCTTCTTTTTTTGTCCGATCGTCCGCTAGAATTCATAGTTATCACCCTTAATTACCTAGAGCTTTGCATGAGCTGCAATAACATAGATTTCATCTCATCGTCCGATTCTGATTAGTGTGGCACATAAGCAGCTACCCTCTGTTGGTAAAGCGGGTTGTGTTATGTTGGTTTGTTCTTAATGTTCCCATTCTGAGGTGGCTTAGGGAATGGTTGCGATTGATAACTCCCCTATGGTGGGTTCTATACATTGGCAGTATTCTATTACGAGAAATTGGAGTGATTCCTCCAACCCAGATTCTACATGTTTGAATAAGGATTATTCACCACGGAGCTACTTTCTTCCGCTTGTTTGTCCATGTATACCTCCAGTTGATCGCTTTCATGCCCTTGAAAATGTGATGCTGTTGTTGCTCCACACTTCATGTTAGCCACTTGCAGCTTCATTTCAGCCAGCTCGGCTCCTGGGGTTGATACCTCGTTCATCATTTCCTTCTACGGGATTTTCCTTGCATACTCGCTCGGAGCATTTCGTTTGTTCGTCATCTTCTCATTTGCTCATCAAACTAGGTGAAATAGGGGTCCTGCAATGATCCTCCACACACTACACTAATCCAAATGCATATGTCCTCTCGGAGTCCATCGATGAAAGTTGAGATAAAGTATTTCTGATCCATCCCATGGTATTAGCATGTGCAATGGTAGCCTTTAAAGTGCTCCCATGCCTCGTATCAGTTTTAGGCTAGATATTTACATCATTTTCGCATAGATTTCATAGCACGAGTTACAATTCTGATACGAATGTTCTTTATATACGCCCTTTTTGTTGGTTTTCAGGTTTTAAGGCGACAAGGCCTAAACGAGCGCTAAAATGCAAATTCCTTGATTAAACCGCACATATTGGAAGATACAAATCACTCGGAGCAAAATTCAAGCCACGGAACCTAATGGAACACCCGAGCATCGAGCGGAAGGAGCAAAAGCACGGAATGAAGCAAGCCCGCTCGGGCAAAAGCTATGAGGATAATTACAAGACTTTACACAACCCGGGCACAAGGTGAACATGGTCGGGTGACCATGCCCGCTCGGGCTGCAACAGGGAGCCCGCTCGAGCTGCAATTAGGACTGAAAATCCCCGAGAGTGAACACGACTCGGGCTGGTAGACCACGCAGTCGGGTAACGATGCCCGCTCAGGCTGGACAATCTACACGATCGGGCTGCCTTCAGCACGACCAGGTGAAATGTGTGCCCGCGCGGGCCGCCTTTCTCGCAACAACCTGTTTTTAGAGTTTGAACGAGCAAAATAGAGGGAAAAGGAGTTCCAAAGACTAGAGGGCGACGGCTAGGGCAAGGAAAGGCTTGGAATTCATCAAGAAAGGCCCGGGAGAAGCTGGAGAAGGAGAGAAGCATCAATCCGGACTTCGGTAACAAGATAGGGAAGATCGAGGCATCGTATTTCATAGTTTTTTTTATCATGTCTAGGGTTGTGTTATCTTGTTTGACAGTAAGATCCATGAGTGAGTAGATTCCCAACTATGGGCTAGGGATATCGGTTTTGTAATGGATGTAAGAATTATGCGTTAATGCTTAGATTTATCGAACTTTTTTTTATATTCGGTTTTACAATCAACATCGTAAATTTCATATTAGTGCTGCCCGCTCAGTAACTTAGGAGTTTGTGTTTTGCTGGAAGGTTAAAATATGAATCCAGAACTGTTGATTGTAGATTAAGTTTGATTAATGAGAATCTGACCGGTCGGTTAACCGACTTAGGAATTAGGATTATGCGCTTAACGCTACCGTAGTTACGAGTTAATCGCTGCTGGAAGGTAGGATTGCACGTAATTATGGTTAGGAGGTTTAGGCTCGGCAAAATCACTCCTCACCTTAGAGCATGAATTCCCCGTTGTCAAGATAGTTTTATAGGTTTATGATCCTTCGTTGTTACATCCTTGCGATTCCCGGTATCCCGAAACCCGTAGTGTTCTTAATTGTCAAGTCTTCCGCATCTTTCCATCGCTGTCATCATTTACCTTAGAGTTTTTAGAGATTTACATCACGTCACCATCTATTTCACACCGTCTTAGTTTAGTTATATTCTTAGAACAGGCGGCATTAGTCCCCAGAGTTCGACCCTGGCACTACACGAACCGTATACTTGCGGTAGAGTGGTCCAGGAAATATTATAGCTTGGTATTTCTGCACATCAAGTTTTTGGCGCCGTTGCCGGGGACTAATTACGGACTAGATTAGGAATTAGCTAGATTAAGATCTAGTCATTTCCGGAGTCTTAGTCATTTTTTCCACATTTTCATTTTTTTTATCGAGTCTATTTTATCTACTTCAGATCTGCACTTTGATAGTTCATCTCTTGTTGTGCAGGAAGCATCGTATGAGAAGCTCCACACAAAAGCTACTCATATAAGATCCTGAGGTTGAGCAAACACTACGAAACCTGCGCAAAAAGAGGAGGATTGGACTAGCAGATTCTGAGTCCGAAGTAGATAAAGAGCGCAGTCAAGAGACATACGCTTCCGAAGAGGAAGGAACCGACAGCGCAAGCAGCGGAGAAGGTCACGCAAATAACCCTGACATGGCTATTGTTGATGAAACTTACAGAGCCTACACCGCTCCAAAGTACACTCAGTTGCTTTCTTGCATGGCCCGCCCTATAGAGAATCAGGTTGAGCTACAACCCGCCTTCATCCAAATGCTTAACAACTCTACTTTCAGAGGAATGGAGAATGAAGATCCGAACTCCCATCTCACGGACTTCAAGATGCTCTGCAGCACCACCAAAGTTGGCGCGGGAGTCACGCGGGAGGATCTATACTTGATGGCATTCCCATTCTCTCTCAAGGATGCAGCGCAACGTTGGTTGTTCAACTTGCATGCTGCGTCAATTACTTCGTGGAATGATCTGGAGCAGCGATTCATGCAACAATTCTTTCCGGACCACAGGACGCTACTCGCCAAGAATCGTATAAATTCTTTCCTACAAGAAAGAGGCGAGACTCTACACGATGCATGGGAGCGCTTTAAGAACTATCAGCGAATATGTCCACATCATGGAATGAATAAGAAGTACCTTATTACGAGCTTTATACAACTTCTCCAAGAGACCACACGTTTCATGATCGTGGCAGCGAGTGGTGGTTCCCTCAGTAACCTCACTTTCAATCAACTCGAGAACTTGATCGAGAGCATGGCGAGGGAAGGAGGCAAGAAGGTCGGAGACTACAACCGTGATTACCCATCCAAAGCGGCAGTAAATGAGTTAGGCATAGCCAACCCGGAATTAACAAATTTGAAGTAGCAAGTTGGAGAGATATACAAGATGATAGTAGGCCTTCATGTCGATCGACAAGATGCATCCGTAGGTCAAGGAATCGAGGAAGTGAACTACGTTAGCAATCAGGCTTACCATCAAAACTACATCAAGAGCCATCCCAACCTCTCTTATGGCAATACGAGCAATGTAGCAAACCCGCAGGATTTTCAACCGCGGATGATGGCAAGAAACCAAAACCAAGGTTTCCAGTCAAGAGGGAGTGGCCAAGACTACGGCTATTAGCCTCGCGCATAACCTTCAGGTGACTCCAAAATTCTTTCTATGCTCCAATTGATGTATCGAGAACAGAAAAGTGTGCTTGGAGGAATTAGGGTTGAACAGGAGGACATGAGGAAAAGAATGGACGGGTTCCAGACACACTTAAGACTCCTGGAAACACAAGCGGCACAACTAGCCCAAGGGTCTAGCCGACAGCCCAGACAGCTCCCCGGGAAACCTGAGACGAACCCTCGGGAGCAAGTAAATGCCAGTTTCCTAAGGAGCGGAAACACGGTGGAACAACCCATGCCTTCCACAGCTGCAAGAGGAGAGCCTTTGAGCAATAAAATTGAACAACCCATGACTCAAAGCATGGAAGAGAAGAAGACCGAGGAGGAAGAGGAGAGGGAGTTCCCCTACGTAGCACCTCCCCCTAGGGTACTACCCTTACCCTTTCCGCAGCGCCAAAGGAAGCAGAGCGACGATTCTCAATTCGCCCAATTTGTGGAACTCTTAAGGAAGCTGCAAGTCACCATCCTGTTCTACGACGCGCTCATGAAAATCCCATCCTATGCAAAATTCCTCAAAGACATTATAATGAGGAAGAGAACCGTAGACAACGAGGTAGTGATGGTCACAAATTCCATTATACCGAGAAGATGCCCGATCCAGGTAACTTTGTCATCCCTTGTAAGATCTACGATTATGAGATTGAGCATGCACTAATCGATATCGGAGCGAGTGTAAGCTTGCTACCATTATCTCTTGTTAAGAAGCTTAATCGAGTAGGATATCTTTAGCTCACGTGCATGCAAATAACCTTAGCTGATCAATCTGTATAGAGTCCCGTGGTTATATTGACAAATGTAGCTGTACAAGTGGGAGAATTCTGGTTCCCCGCGGACTTTGTAGTTGTGGACATGGAGATCAATCCGAAGATCCTATTATTTTGGGAAGACCATTCCTCAACACGGCAAAAATTGTCATTTATTGCGCTGAAGGCAAGCTGGTAATGAAATTTGGAGACGAGTCTATCGAGTTCAAGCTCGACGACGCACTCAAGAAGCCATATGCGACTGAACCCGTAATGCATGTTACCACGATGGATGCACCAACGGAGAAAATTCAACGTGAACATCGCGACGTCAATCCCGTGGAGATACCACTGTCCGAGTGCACTGGGATCCAATTTCAGTCACCCCACGATGTCGACACATTCACACAACACAGGGAGGACCTACATATCCCTCAGATGAGACTTAACTCGCGTGTGCTCCCACCCCAACCCGCACGGGCTGCACCAGTATTAGGAGACCCGCCCGGGCGGCCACACAGCCCGACTCGGGTAGCACTCTCGGGGATAAATGGTGAAATTGTTAACCCGAGCGGGTGGGTATATGAGCCCGATCGGGCAGAGTAATTGGATAAGAACCCGCCCGAGCGATCTCTTAGCCCGACTCGGGCACCCCTCACGGGGGTAAGTGACACATTAAAGAACCCGGGTGGGGCAAAGAAAGAGCCCGATCGGGCATTTGATTTAAACCAATCTCCACACGGTTTAATCGAGACTTCGACGCGGCCTCAGTTCTCCAGCCATACATCTTATCTCCTACACCCTCGATGGCCCGCATGCACACCTATCCCACCTGGAACACCGAGGAGACGCTCAACAGAAATCGAGTCCGACGGAGATACCATGGATTCGTACGATTGGACGAGAAAAATGAAAAACGCTCTAGGGTTCAAGCCATGTTATGCTAATCAGTTAGAAGACGGAAGAGGCGTACCTCCTCTTTCCGACATCACACATGTATGAAGATGTTAGGGTCAAGCTAAAGACCGTAAACAAGCGCTTCTCGGGAGATAACCCGAGCCCCGTATCCTTTTTCGTCATTTTCATTTTATTTCTACTCTCGAACTTTTTTTCAGACATGGACAATTTTTTTAGGACTTAGGATTTTAGTGGCTTTATGATTTTTTGCTGCATGGTTTTCCTCGTGGTTTTTTTTTCAGTTTTGCAGCAAATGCCCGATCGGGCAAACAACATCACCCGTGCGGGCTAGGTCAAATGCAAAGACGCCCGATCGGACGACGTCACGCGACCCGTGCGGGCACCGTGTATTATCTGCAGAGGTAAGTCTTTTATTTCGAGTAACCCGAGACCCTTCACGCCGCCGGAATTTGCTCACACGCCGCCACTGTTCCCCATCGTCACCGATCCGCCACAACGAAGATTACTCTATCGCGGTTACTCGAAATAAAACTCTCCCCCTCCTCTCTCGCAAATAACCCGAAAACTCTCAAATTTCTCTCGAATTCCAGGTAGTTCCATGAAATAATTTATGTATTCAACTGCTTTGGACTAGAATTACGCCTGGTTAGAAAAGATTTAGGGTGAAATTAGTGATTTCAATGACGAAATCGAACTGCAGGTCGCGATTTCGCGACTCAGCCCGATCGGGTTAGGGTTTGCACCCGGTCGGGTAACATGGGTTCGAGCCCGATCGGGCAGCGACCACACCCGAGTCGGGCAACACCAACGGGGAATTTTGGCTGAATTGAAGCCAGAGCGGGCAAGACCATCTACCCGCGCGGGCACACTGCAAACATCGACTAACGCTTATTTTTCTTCTTCGATTTTTTTGCAGATGGCTTCGAAACTATTCCAAAGTGCAAAGAAACGCCGATCTGATGCCTATGATCCGGAACACGGATGGCCAGCAAAACCAGATGCTATAACGGAATTAACACCGTGCACACCAATCACGACATCTCATCAACAATACAACTACCGGACAACAACATTTTGTCCGGTCAGAAGTCTAGGTTCACCGAGCTACAGCCGTGCATATACCCATCCCGCTTCCTATCCTCCGAAGCCATGAGTTCCCTCCACATCAAGGAGCACATCGACGCCATCTTCGACATGTTGGGATGGATAGGATTGCGGGAGGCACAGGAGTACACGTACCGCAACCTTACAGCGGAGTTCTTTGCGTCGTCACGACATTCTTCCCCGAGTCAAGAGAACGGGAGAGGGCATTTATGGAGTTCTGTCTGCTGGGACAGAACTACCGGCTCAGTGCATGACAGTTCGCAATCGTTCTAGACGCTTCGCACCGCGCCTTCACCAAATTGCCCGAGCACAACAGGAGCCGTCAAGCGCAGTTTTGGACCCGGATAGCGTATGGTGACTATTCGACAAAGTCCAAAGCCAGCCACATACGCCATCTCGCCCTAAGGTATTTCCACTATTTCCTAGTCTCCTCTATCTTAGGAAAAGGAGCACAAGGCGGAGTGAACAACACGGAGTTGGCATACCTTAGGCATGCGGTACACACAGACTTCGATGAGGACGAGTGGGATATACTCGATGTCGACTTGGTATCGCTGGTTATGCGACACTTCCACGACATTGCCACCGAGAAATGCAGCACGGACACGAAGATTATTTGCGGTGGGATAGTCACGATGATAGCACGTAGAGTTGGGATCAACCTTGGAATCCTGACAGAGGATAAGATTGATGAGGAGCCCGAGCTGAACCTCCAGAACTTGCGCAATCGACGGGCAATACCGATCGATCGGCACAAAGTCATATGAAGATACAAGGATGAACACGGTCGAACCTTGGAGGTCGACCTAGATGAGATTCAGATGTCGGGATTAGACGAGGATGGTATACACTTCAGGATCGACCCAGCCATCGGACACATTGGCCCGGGACTAGGTGAGGTAGATCCAGCTCCAGCCGCTATACCAGGACCATCGATGTCTCGACAGCGTAGCCGATGTGCCACTCATTCTCGTACCCGCCCCGACTACCGTCATCACAGCTCTGACTTCCCTTCTATGGAAGGTGTCTTCGATGTTCTCAGGTATGTTGCGGAGGAGAGCAGATATCAGTCCTTTATGGCAGAGCAAAGGTATGACCTCGAGGCGGCGAGGTACGACATCGAGGCTGCGAGATATGCGGAGCAACAGCAGTTCCAGGAGCAGTTCATTCAGCACACGTACTATCTCACGGAGTCCGTTCGCAGATTCCAGCAGCTGAGCATGTAGCACTATTCGGAGTCGTACGTGCCGATTCCGCAGGACTACCATACTGGCGCTATTCCATACCGCCCACACATCCCGTACGAGCTGCAGTCATTCTACTTCCCACTTGGGGAAGGGACATCAGCGGAGCCAGCAGACCCTCCGACCACCCGCGATGGAGAGGAAGAGGACTAGGCCACCACTTTCCTTTTTCCTTTTCTTTTTCTTTTTTTTTATTTTTGGCTTTATGGACCTATTTTCTTATTTTATTTTTTTCGTTTTCGCGCTTATGTACGCTCTATCGGACTTATTGATGTAGTACTTTCTTCTCTACTTTTGCATTGCATGATTCTCATCATAGGTTCTTCACGATAACACCCGCAATAGAGCAAGAGAGTATAACATTCGGATGTATCACAAATTCGGATGTATCACAAATTCGAGAAAGCAAAATACACCAGGTGTACTCGTTCTTATTTCTTATATTCTCTCGAATTTTTGGCATGCGGGTACCTCTCATAGATCTCGAACACCGGGACTGTGTTCCGTACAGGTCTGGGGGTACTCTTTTGAGTGATACGAGTGATACGATTTTTTTTATGAGCGACATATTTGCGATTAGAGTTAGGATTAGGAATAAATAGATGGATACCTAGTACGAATTTTCGAGTTTAGTCATTATTTTGCGACATTGTCGAATCATGAACAATAGTCTAGGTTTGCTTAGAAGTCTTTTGGATACCGATTAGTCGAGTAGTTGTACTTGAAACAATGATCTATAGTTGCATTCACCTGCTAGGTTTCAGTACCAAGTATTCATATCTCTGTATATATCGTTTATCCCTTGCTTGTCTGATATATCTTTACCATTCATGCGTTATTAGATTCCACACGCTTATACTCCGTTGTCATCTTGGAAAAGTTTCTAACTATTTCAGATTTACATTGACATGAGTACATCGAGATCTATGGTTCGGGTTTAAGTGGTGGGTTGAGGCACTATTCTACGTCCTAAGGGTTAGAGAGATGCGTAATCTATCGAAAAAAAAAGAAAAAAAATGTTCTTCAATAACGCACCTCTTCACTCCGCTAAGGTTACACGACCTTATGAGTGAGCCATAGGAAGCCTAGGTCTAAATAGAAAGCCATCCCTCTTCGGCTTCGATGTCCTAGAAACCAAGCGAGGATCTAAGTATCGAAAAAAAAGAAAAAGAAAAGAAAAAAAGAAAAAAAAAGAATAAGAACGAAAATAAGAGTTTAATGATATCTTAAGCTTAGGGGAATTAGTATGGAGATCGCTTGGACGTTGTCTAGGGTTGTGAAGTAGACTTAGATTATTGGTAGGATTGCATGGCTCGTGACTTTCAGTTGATATAAGTCTAAACTCGATACGCTTAGGCCTACGTTCATGTGACGCGTTGTTTTGCATAATGACTAACCCTTCGAATTTTTCGTGCTAGTATCCATCGTTGTTAGACTCTTCTTATACTTGGCTTTAGTTTTGTTTAAGGACAAACAAAGGTTCAGGACTGGGGGAGTTTTATAACACGTAGAGTGTATCAGTTTTAGGCTAGATATTTACATCATTTTCGCATAGATTTCAAAGCAGGAGTTACAATTTCGATACGAATGTTCTTTATATACGCCCTTTTTGTTGGTTTTCAGGTTTTAAGGTGACAAGGCCTAAACGAGCGTTAAAATGCAAATTCCTGGATTAAACCGCACATATTGGAAGATAAAAATCACTCGGCGCAAAATTCAAGCCACGGAACCTAATGGAACACCCGAGCATCGAGCGGAAGGAGCAAAAGCACAGAATGCAGCAAGCCCGCTCGGGCTTGAAGCACACCCGCTCGAGCAAAAGCTACGGGGATAATTACAAGACTTTACACGACCCGTACACAAGGTGAACATGTTCGGGTGACCATGCCCGCTCGGGCTGCAACAGGGAGCCCGCTCGGGCTGCAATTAGGACTGAAAATGTAAAGGATACATGTATAGGGGTATATAAGTCTTTTTGTAATTAGATCTATTATTATTGTAATTAGGTCTAACTTTGTATATCTAGCCGTTTTGGCTCATTTGAATCAATTAATCAGATTTCAAATTATCATGGTATCATAGCACAAAGTCTAACGACAACAAATTTCCCTAAAAACTCGGTCGCCTCTCCTCCCCTCTCCAACCGCCGCCGCCGCCGACCCCCCCTCTTTTTTTGCGGCCGCCGACCATTCTCTTTCTCTCCTC
>CM071875.1:17789291-17816666 GCA_036759665.1 Gynandropsis gynandra
ATGCAATCCTAGACGGTCTTCCCGAAGAGTATAAGATGATTGCGGACGTAATTCATGCAAAGGATACCGCTGCATCCGTTGAAGAAGTTCACGAAAAGCTTCTCAATCATGAGGCCAAATTGGCTACTACTGAACCGCATCGTCTCTTGGTCGTTGCTCCCATCACGGCCAACCTCATGGCCACATGCTCATCCAATTGTTCTCGCCCGGATTCTCGCTCGTCCGGCTCATCCAATTGGTCTCGCCGTCCTCGTTAGCATTCACCAACATGTCGTGGCTATCAAGGCAAATGTCAAGCGTGTGGTGTTCAAGGCCACAGCGTTCAACGCTGTCCACGCTTCCGTCTTGTCTTCTCCCCCGGTATACTAGAGAACCCGCCGACGCAACCATGGCAGCATTCCTCCTCGCATTGGGAGCCACGTCCGCAAGCTCATCATGCCGCTGTTTCACCCTATGATGCCAACTCGTGGATACTGGATAGTGAAGCATCTCATTATATCACATCGGACCTCTCCAATCTTGCCATCCACTCTCCGTACCACGGCAATGATGATGTTGTTGTCAGTGATGGAAACGTCTTATCCATCACACATACGAGTTCTATTTCTATACCTCTTGACACTAGACCGTTAGCATTACAGAATGTTTTATGTGTGCCTAAGATATGCAAGAACCTGATTTCGGTTAATCAACTTTGCAAGACTAATGATGTATCCGTTGAATATACTCCTTATGACTTTCAGGTGAAGGATCTCAGCACAGGGGTGCAACTTCTGAAAGGAAGCATTAAAGATGGAGTTCATGAGTGGCCCGCCCCATCTAGTACCTCGTCTCCTCCTTATGCATTTCATAGTGGCAAGAGCACTTCGTCCGAGTGGCATTCCCGTTTAGGTCATCCGTCGTCTTTTATTTTGAATAAAGTTATCAAAACTTTTGATTTACCATTGTCTCGGGATTCTCCTTATGTGTTTTGCAATGCGTGTTGTCGTAATAAAGTTAGAGAATTCGACTTGCTAGCATCGTTACAACTTCTAACCAAAGAAGGAAAAACATTGGCTGAGTATTTGAGTCAATTTAAGAGCATATGTGATAAACTGGAATCAATTGGTAAACCAATTCAAGAACCCATGAAGATCTTTAGATTACTTCATGGATTAGGCAAAGAATACGAGGCTTTTGCTAATGTAATTCAGACTTTGATGCATAAGCCTCCTATTCCAACCTATGAAGACGTGGTATCTCAATAATAGTTTGATTCTTGGGAGTTCTACCAGCCAATTCACTAATGTGTCTCATCAGCTAGCTTTTCATGCCACATAGTATTCTGCTAATTCGGGTTACAATACTTAGAATCAAGGGTTTGGCAGAAGGAATTTCAATAACAGATATTCAGAGGCAATAGGAACTATACACCCGTGGAAGAGGTTTTTCACAACAAGTTTATTCACCTTATGTTTAGAAAGCGCAAAACTCGAATAACAATCAGGTTAACAGTAATAATTCACAATATTCCTCTGGAAGATTATTATATCAAATTTGTGGTAAGACAGGACATGAGGCTCTACGATGTTGGCATCGGTTTGATAATACCTTCCAAAGTGGTGATATACGACAAGCCCTCACGTCTGTACAGATGAATCAACATCCTCAGTTGGAATGGTTTCCAGACTCAGGAGCTTCAGTTCAAATCACAAATTCAACCAGACATCTTCAGAGTTCTATTCCATATGGAGGATAAAACAGTGTGATGATTGGAGATGGTTCGTTTCTTCCAATCTCCCATGTTGGATCCACTGCCATTTCTACTTCAGAAGGTAAGTTACCAATTCATAATGTTCTGGTAGTTCCTTCTATTAATAAATCACTATTATCTGTTTCAAATCTTACCCACGATTATCCTTGTGAGGTGATTTTTGATGCTGATAGTGTTTGTATAAAGGACTTAATAACTCAGAAGATTATGGCCAGAGAAAACAAACATGAAGGAATCTACAGTTTACAAACAACAGATTTCAAGGTATTTTATTCTATTAGACATTGTTCTACTTCATATGATATATGGTATCATCGTTTAGGACATGCTAACAACAGTATTATACAAGAACTTAATAAAAATGACTTGATCAAGATTAATAAATTGCTTTAAAATTGTGTGAATAATGTCAATTGGCTAAAAGTAGCAGATTGTCTTTTTTTTTATTCTGGTTATCATGCAAACGAACCATTGGAAAGGATTCATTGTGACTTATGGGGTCCAGCACCTACAACTTCTGTTCAAGGTTTCAGGTTCTATGTCATTTTTATTGATAATTTCTCTAGATTCTCATGGTTATATCCTCTAATGCATAAATCAGATTTTATAATGTTTTGTCTCTTTCCAAAAGATAGTAGAGAATCAATTTTCTTGCAAAATTAAATTGTTTCAAGGTGATAGAGGAGGTGAGTTTAGCAGCATTCAGTTTCAAGAACATCTTTGCAACATGGTATTAAACATCTATTATCATGTCCTTATACACCTGAACAAAATGGGTTAACAGAAATGGAAGCATCGACATATTACTGAATTAGGATTAGCTATACCTCTCAAATACTGGGTAGAAGCATTTTATACTGCAAATTATATCAGTAATTTATTACCATCATCTTCTTTACTTAAAGAAATACCATATAAAATCTTGTTTAAAAGACATGTGGATTACTCGGCTCTTCGAGTTTTTGGTTGCTGTTGCTATTCTTGTCTTCGTCCTTATACCCAAAATAAGTTTGATCCAAGATCCTTAAAGTGTGTATTCCTGGGATATAGTGAGAAATATAAAGGATATCGATGTCTCTATCCTTTAACAGGTAAGGTATATATTACTCGTCATGCCATTTTTTATGAACTGATTTTTCCTTTTCAGGATAGCTATCTACATTTGATTCCACCAGCAGACACATTACTATCAAAAGCATGACAATTAGGGTTCAAATCTCAATCTAAGGATGTTTCAAATCAAAATTTGCAGTATGTCTTATCCAGGTTTCAGAATCCCTCTTCTGTTGTTGAAATGTTTGCTGATGAATCGACTATATCAAATGCAACAGCAGAGTCGGACAATGTTTCAGCATGAAGTCTGTTGTCTACTACAGGTTTCAGTTTTCCAGATTCTTATGATGAAAATATACATGTTGATTTATCATATTTGCTTGAATTTGGCTTTTGTTGTAGTATTTCAGATCCTTCATTATTTGTATATCAACGAGGCTCAGATAAGATTTACCTTTTATTATATGTTGATGACATGATATTAATAGGAAATTGTGAAAATTTGTTAAAGGAACTTACTGGAGCTTTGACTATCAGGTTTGTTATGAATGATCTTGATCAGTTGCATTATTTTCTTGGTGTTCAAAGTAAGTTTTACTCATCAGGGTTGTTTCTTCATCAAGAAAAATATGCATTAGATCTTCTTAACAAGACTGGTAGGGTAAAGTGTAAACCTGTAACTACTCCCTTACCTCTGAAATGAAACAATTATACTCCGAATTTAGAGAAAATTTCTGATGCACCTTACTTTAGACAACTGACTGGTGGATTGCAATATTTAAACTTGACTAGACCTGACATTAACTTTGCTGTCAATTTTATTTGTCAAAGGATGCATGAACCTACAATATCTGATTTTGCTTTGCTAAAAAGAATTCTTCGTTATATTAAAGGTACTATTACTCTCGGTTTACACATACATAAACATAGTACATTTGACTTGGCTGCATTTAGTGACAGTGATTGGGCAGGATGTTTATCTACAAGACGTTCCACAACAGATTTTTGTACATTTCTTGGTTCATATTTACTTTTTTTGTTAGCTAAAAGACAACCAACAGTTTCCAAGTCATCTACGAAGCTAAATATAGAGCTTTGGCTTCCACAACAGCTGAGCTCACTTGGCTAAGCTTCATTCTTCGCGATCTTGGTATATCACAACCAGGTCCTTCGGTTTTACACTGTGATAATCTCTCGGCTACTTTTTTAACAGCTAATCCTAAATTTCATGGTCGATCTAAATATATTGAAATTGATTATTCATTTTGTCAGGGAAAAGGTAGCCCTTGGATCAGTTATTATTAAGAATATTTCTAACACTTCTCAAGTTGCAGATATTTTCACAAAATCTTTGTCTCGTGATCATTTTGTTCAACTACGAAGCAGACTGAATGTCGACTTTCCACCTGACATCATTTTGAAAGGGAGTATTAGTCTAAATACTCAAATTGGAGGCTTCTCAACTTAGCACGCGCGGACAGCTTCACCTACAACAGTTCAGCACGAGTGGGCAGCTTCACCTACACCAGTTCAGCACGTGCGGGTGATTCCACCAACTTCCACTCAACATGTGTGGGCAGTTCCACTCACACCGGCTCAACATGCACGGGTGACCACTCAGCACGCACGGACAGTTCCACTCAGCCCGCGCGGATCCACTGACTTCCACTCGGTACGTGCGGGTAATTTCACTCAACCGACGCGGGCTAGTTAATTTTCTTCCTTAAGAAATAGAGTGTTATGCACGGCTCACTCTCTCTCTACACGATCTCAAGAATGTAACTCTTCAACAACCAAAAACAAGATTTGATTAATCTTCTTGGGTTCTTAAATTTTGGATTCTTGAGCAAATTCATCTCTATTTAAATACCATGTACTCGAAAAACTCAATTCATTATCAATAATAAAAATTCGCTGATTTCTCTTTTAATTCATCTCTTTCTTTCTCTTTCATTCTTTAGTCTTCAAATTCGTGAAGATTCATACTTACGAGATTCAGGAACACAAAATTATATTTAATACTGAAAAAAAGTTCAAGTAGATGGTTTCTTTCTTGTATCGTATACCTTGGGAGAACAGCGCGAGAGGCGAGATTGATGTCTCGGATCTTGACGCCGGCGAAAGAGATGAAGTTGTGGATCTGGATACCGAGAGATTCATATACGAATAGCGATAATGACAACCAGTAAAGAGAAGAAGGACGAAGCCTCGGAGGAGTAAACCGGCTTCAATGCCGACGAGCATGAAGGGAAGGAGAAGGGAATCAAAACGAGAGAAATGACACATGCATTTGATAGCTTCGTAATGGATAATACGATGACAGAATTATATATATAAAAGTTCTTGCAAAATGAAGCTTTTCGTGAAGCCACCTCAACAAGAACTTTTTTATTTAATATATTAAATTAAATCACTGATTGAATCTATTAAATATAACTAAATCAATAAATTCAAATTTAATATTATAATAATGGAAATCAATAAATTCAAATTTAATATTATAATAATGGAAAGGTGAGAAGATGAAATCTTTTATACAAATATGAAATTTAATAATGATTTTACATTTGTAATATAATACATAAAAACACAAAACAAAATTTGTAAAGAAAAAAGAAGCTTTTTTACGTGATACAATTTAAATTGATGTGAAATCAATAAAACTCAAATTATAATAATGGAAAGGTGAGAAGATGAAAAGATGAAATCTTTTATACAAATATTAAATTTAAATTATAATAATTTTACATTTGTAATATAATACATAAAAAGACAGAACGAAATTTGTAAAGAAAAAGAAAGCTTTTTTACGTGATACAATTTAAATTAATGTGAAATCAATAAAACTCAAATTAAATTTATTAAATTTTACGTATATAAAAAGAATCTTTTTTGCGTGATGCAATTTAAATTGATGTGAAATTAATAAAACTCAAATTATTTGATTACGAATACATTAGAACAATTTGCGTATTACGAATACATTAGAACAATTTGTCTATTATAATTTATCACAATCGTCTATTGTGATAGAATATTTATAAATTCTCAAAATATCTACTTTATATATTTTTTTTAATTTTAATACATTAGAATAACTTTTGTATCATATATCATATATAATAATCCTTACAATGTTGTTTCTGGTGAAGCCACCTCAGCAAGGATTATTAAATGTTAAAAAAATAAATTTTTCTTCTTAGAATACCAAATGTTGCTTCTTCTCTATTTCATTTTAAATTTTAAAATTAGTCATATACATTGAATATCTATATTTTTATCCATAAAAGCTCTTTATCTTTTTATCCATATATGTTTTTATTTTTAATACATTAGAAAAACTTTTGTATTATATATCAATTTCATTAAATAAATATTATCCTAAATCAATAAATTCTTTTCGAATATTTAATTCAAAATTTTTATAATTTTATACTTAAATATTCTTTTCAAATATATATATATATATATATATATATATGTATAAATGCAAATATTTTTCTTGCAACGTTCCACTTCAACAATATTTGTTTATTCGATTAAATCTCAGAATCCACCACAACTCACCCTTGATTTCTCAGAAACCACAGCAAGTGGTGGTTCATTATGGAATCATCACCGTCAATGATTATGGTTTTCTTTTGGCGGGTAAACGACGTAGTTATGGTAGTGTGTTGATGATGGCAAGACGGATTGGCGACGGGCCCAACTAGGGTTCAAGCGACATATTTGTTCTTCCTCGATTAGGTTCTATTTTCTTGACTTTAATTTCATCTTATCCAAAACTTATTTAGTTGACATTTAAAACCTAATATAATAGAAATAAAATTACATAAGTTTAAAACCGTGACATGGTTATCAAGGTGACAATATGAGAAGATATGGATTTGTAAAAGTTTATATATAAAAAAGATAATATATTTATTTAAAAAATATTTTATACTAATTGAGTTATTATTTCTCTACATAATTTCTATCATCTACGTATCTTTCTTTAGGTTAATGATTTATCATATGATTATATCAAAATATATTTTTTTGATATTGCTATTGAACTGTAATAATTATTTAGGTATTTATAATAAAATTTAAATATATTGATAATTTTGTTTCGTAAAATAAGATATAAAATATATAAATTATAATCATTATCGATTACACGAGTCTTTATATGATAATCTATTTATTATATATAAATTTTGAACTCTATAATAAAAAGATGATAAAAATCCGTGTATGAATCGGTGGAGTTAATTTTTATTAATGGAAAACGCTTTGTAGAAGATGAATCGGTGAAATTTGTATCAATGAATAAGGTCGAAACATTTTTTAAAATCTTTTTATGACATAATTAATCAATTTATTATCTAAATTTTAAAGATAAAAATATAAGAGGCGGATGATATAAAATATATATATATAAAAGAGGAGACGATGACGTAGACGATGGTTTCACCAGAATCAAAATCTAGGAATTTTTATAAAATATATAGATTTATACCTCTTTTATACTTTTTTTTTTCTCTAGAAAAAAATTGTCGTGTGTGCTGAATGTACGCTTCCCCACTACAGTCACGTCCTCTTCTTCCTCGCTGCTTCGTTACCCCCGAACTCTCTCTCTCTTGTTCTCTGCCCAAAGCTCCGTCCACTTCACAGCCTCCGAGATCTCCCGGGAGATTGATACGTATTCAGTGATTGGCCGTGAAGTTGGAGCGTTGGAAATGGCTATTGGTGTTGCCATGTCGCGCTTGTGGTAGGATTAGGTGCAATCATCGAAATCAGTCATGGTCTTTAAGAACAAACTCTTCTTCTCGAAGAAATCGGGATCTTCCAGCCCTGACGGCTCTAATAGTCCCCGATCTGTTGGCTCCAACTCACCGATCCGATCCGACAAGAAGAAGCCTAAATCTGCTTCCAAAGAGGAACCTCGGATCCCTAGTCCGACCTCTCCCTCTGCCTTCGCTGGTGTTGGTTCCAAGCAGACCCGTGTTAAAGATGGATTGAAGAAGAAGGAAGGTTCATCCAAGGGCAAAGAGGTTCCATACGAAGCTCAAACTCGTCCTCAAGCTCAGTCTCCCGGTAAGTCGAACTTGTCCTCTGTTTCCGATGCGAAGAAACTGGCAGCAGGGCCTCCGCCTCCGGAGGGGAAGGACGGACCAGTGTCGGTTTCGCCGATCCTGGCATCGTCTCTTGGTCTGAACCGGATCAAGACGAGATCCGGGCCGTTGCCACAGGAAAGGTTCTTTAGTTTTAGGAATGAGAGAGCAACTCCGGCTGTGCCGGGTGCGAGCAACTTGTCGAAGATGGGTACTGATGGGGATTCGGGTTCGGGTTCGGCGACGTCTGGTACAGGCAGTGGCAGTAGGAAGAAGGAGTCGGGAAGTAGCAAACTAGAGTTCCTGGAGAATATGGGCAGCGTCCGAACGAGTGATTGCGATGGAATGTCTCCTGATACTGGAAAGCTGAAGAACCAGAGCCCCGGATTGCCCGCTGCAGGATCTCGGTTGCAAAATGCTGGGTCCTTATCGGCAACAGGTTTGGCTCGTCTGAGCTTGAGATGCTCTGTTTTTTTCCTTTATCCTATTGTTTGATAGTTCGAGTAACACATGAAACGGTCGATAGGAATAACTTGGGTGTTTCTATTTCGACCTTTGGCTGCTTTGATTATATGCCGAGTTGAATTAAGATAGACGAATGCATATTAGCTCTTGCTTGGCTAGATTGGCTTTGCTAGCTTGTACCCAGTTAGATCATGTGCTCCGACACGTCTGTCTTATATCGAGCATCATCTGATCCCTCATGGAATTCATATTTCCTCTGATGCTTTTTCTGCTGGACACTAAGCTAAAAGACTGAGAACTTGATGTGGGGCTATTTCCTCGCAGGGCTTTCCGGTTAAGAGTAATGTAGCTTGTTACATTTATTGATGCGCTGGCTTTAAATTGTGTCAATGTTTGTCTTTCTGTTCTGATTACTGGTTTCAAACATCACATTTTATATTGCATCTACAACTTTTGTATATGCCTGATCGTATTTTCAGTTTGTACTTCTGAAGTTTGCTTTTGATGCTACTTAGCAGCTGGCTCCGAGGTATCAGCTGGATGCTCTGGTCCTCTAAGAAGTTCAGACTTTTGTACCCCAGAGGTACTTGCTCGATGAATCATTCTTCCTCCATTCATTTTTTAAGTATCATGTGTTATGTATATTAATGCATAATAATCTTGGTGATTTGATGTTTTTACCTTTCTAGAATTCATATGACTGGGAAAATCCGAAAGTGTCTGAATCTATGTATATTAATGCATAATAATCTTGGTGATTTGATGTTTTTACCTTTCTAGAATTCATATGACTGGGAAAATCCGAAAGAGTCTGAATCTCCTCGTTATCAAGCTTTACTTCGCATGACCAGTGCTCCAAGAAAGAGGTTTCCTGGTGATATAAAAAGCTTTTCCCATGAGTTGAACTCGAAAGGTGTACGTCCTTTTCCATTGTGGAAGCCTCGCAGGTTAAATAACTTGGAGGTATTCCCTACTCTCTGGCCTATGTATTCATTCTGTGTGAATCATTAGTTGACTGCATGCTAACTATCCATGTTTCACAGGAAATATTGGTCCTAATTCGTACAAAATTTGATAAAGCAAAGGAAGAAGTCAACTCTGATCTTGCAATTTTTGCTGCGGACCTGGTGGGAATTCTTGAAAAAAATGCAGAAACTCATCCTGAGTGGCAGGAAACGATCGAAGACTTGTTGATTCTGGCTCGGAGTTGTGCAATGACAACTCCTGGTGAGTTCTGGCTTCAGTGTGAAGGCATAGTTCAGGAATTAGACGATAGACGTCAAGAGCTTCCTCCTGGTGTTCTCAAGCAGCTGCATACTCGGATGCTCTTTATACTGACGAGATGTACTAGATTATTGCAGTTTCACAAGGAAAGTTGGGGGGAGGAGGAACAGGTCGCCCAACTACGCCTGTCAAGGGTCTTGCGTTCAGCTGATAAAAGAGTCCCTCCTGGACCGGTTAGGGATGGGAGAAGTGCAACTGCTGCAAAGGTTCAGAAGGTACCATCAAGCAAGAAATCTCATAGTCAGGAGCAGCATGGTTTGGTCTGGAAGGAGGACCTTGTTGTACATCCTGTTCCTCCTCGCTCTTCTCAAGACAATGATGATTCAAAGGAATCTGAATCTCCTGCTAGCATTGATCGGATGTCTTCGTGGAAGAAACTCCCATCTCCGACGATGAGGAATGTGAAGGGAGTTGCTGCATTGAAAGAGCAGAATGATGTCAAAGGTGAACCTTCAAGCGTGATTAAAAGGAGAGGAATTCCTGATGAAGATATGGCCGTTGTTAAACCACCAGAGGGTCCTCCCGCAAAAGAATCAGTTGAAGTTTCATCTAAGCATCGGCATAATATTTCTTGGGGTCATTGGCGGGATCAGCCGAGTATTTCCGAGGAAAGTTCAATTATTTGTCGTATCTGTGAGGAGGAAGTTCCAACCACCCATGTTGAAGATCATTCTAGAATCTGTACATTGGCTGATAGATACGATCAAAAAGGTCTGAGTGTTGATGATCGGCTGGTGTCAATTGCCATAAATCTTGAAAAGATTGCTGAGACCTTTGCACAAAAGGATAGCCTGACGGTGACAGAATCTCCAGATGATGGTATGAAAGTATCCAATTCAAGCATGACAGAAGAATCTGAAGTTCTATCCCCAAAGCTGAGTGATTGGTCGCGAAGGGGGTCGGAGGACATGCTTGACTGTTTCCCCGAGGCTGATAATTCGGTTTTCATGGATGATATGAGAGGTTTACCTTCTATGTCATGTAAAACTCGTTTTGGTCCCAAGTCTGATCAAGGCATGACAACTTCATCTGCTGGTAGCATGACTCCTAGATCCCCTATTCCAACCCCTAGACCTGATCCTATTGAACTGTTGTTAGGAGGCAAGGGTACATTCCATGAGCATGATGATATTCCGCAGGTGTGTGGTTTCACAATAATCTTTTTAAGATTATTTCGTTATTGCCTCATGAGTTTATGGATGATAACACTCTGGGCAACTGATGTTGCAGATGAATGAACTCGCTGATATTGCAAAATGCGCGGCAAATGCGCCGCCGGATGACGATCAATCCATTCCATACTTGCTTTCTTGCCTCGAGGACTTGAGGGTTGTCATAGACCGCCGGAAGTTTGATGCACTTATAGTAGAAACTTTTGGGACACGGATTGAAAAGTTGATCCGGTATGCAGTTTGATGTTACTTACATATGATATTTGCTGGGTCATGAATGCTATTGTCTTGCCTCAAGTAGAGGTTCTGGGTAATGTGTTCTGATATCCAGAAATATTCCAGGGTCAGGGGAGGTCTGAGTCATCTTGGTAACACGTTGAAAGTATAACTTTCCTGATTATGCAGGGAGAAGTATCTGCAGTTATGTGAGCTTGTAGATGATGAAAAGGTTGACCTATCAAGCACCATAATTGATGAAGATGCTCCTTTAGAAGATGATGTTGTTCGCAGCTTGAGGACCAGCCCAGTACATCCTAGGGACCGCACTTCCATAGATGATTTTGAGATTATAAAACCAATCAGTAGGGGAGCTTTCGGCCGAGTTTTCTTGGCTAAAAAGAGAACTACAGGGGATCTATTTGCAATCAAGGTAAAAGTTGAAGTTCCTTTTGCAGTTCCTTTTTTCCCGTTACTTCTGCATGTATTAGATGCATGACTTGTTTAGCAAAATGTCCTTAGATTTTATTGATTTGAAAGTCTGTGTCTGTGTCATACTCCACAGGTTCTGAAGAAGGCAGATATGATCCGCAAGAATGCTGTCGAAAGTATACATGCTGAACGCGATATTTTGATCAGCGTTCGCAATCCTTTTGTGGTGAGCAGGTCTAGCTGTGTAAGTACATTTCATTATCAGGAGAGATTTGTATCTGATTCTAACATAACTTTGTTTTGATCAGGTTCGATTTTTTTATTCATTCACTTGCCGTGAGAACTTATATCTTGTGATGGAATATCTGAATGGAGGAGATTTATATTCGCTATTGAGAAATTTGGGTTGCCTAGATGAAGATGTTGCCCGTGTATATATAGCCGAAGTTGTAAGTACTTAATGTGTATTCTGTAAATGGACATGTCATTAAAGCACTTCAATTTGTGAAGGACTTGTTGATTTCATGGTTGCTTCTCATGTCAGGTTCTTGCTCTGGAATATTTGCATTCCGAGGGTGTTGTTCACCGGGATTTGAAGCCTGACAATTTGTTGATTGCGCATGACGGTCATATCAAGGTAAAATATCCTTTTGTTACAGTTTCAGATTGGGTTACCGGTATTTTTTTAAAACAAGTAGCGAGTTTATTTTTACAGTATTAGGCGTTTAAAATGCTTTGTTGAGATGTGAAGCTTGAGAGATGATGGTATTTTCTTCCCAGAAGCTCGCAGAATCCACAAGTAGCTTTTGCGCGTACTAACCACAATCTGGATTTTCTTAGGGATAAATTTTGAGAATCATGTTTCTCAATTGACACGTTGATGCCTCTGTTCCATCTGAGCAGTTGACAGATTTTGGGCTCTCAAAAGTTGGCCTCATCAACAGCACTGATCTGTCTGGTCCAGCTGTTAGCGGGACATCTCTGCTTGGTGAGGAGGAGCCAGAATTATCGACATCGGAGCTTCAACTCGAAAGGCGTAAGAAGCGATCTGCGGTGGGCACACCTGACTACTTGGCGCCAGAAATTCTTCTGGGGACAGGACATGGTGCATACAATTTCTTTTGTTCTTAGTATTCCCCTCGTATTCCCTCCTAAATTGTTTTTAGTGTAACCTTTACTGGGCTGAGATTTGTTATCTAAAAAGGAAGATTTAGTTTCCAATATTATTGTTGTTTAATGATCAGGACCAGATAGAAGGTAATCCGGGATAATACCATGCTTGTAAAATTCGTACTATGATGCCCCAGAGCCTATTTTGTGATAACGTCAGATATTATTTTCTGTTTTATGACATTCCAAAACAGTAAAGATTCATATAGCTGCATAATTGTTCAGGTGCAACTGCGGATTGGTGGTCTGTCGGCATCATTCTGTTTGAACTCATTGTGGGCATTCCGCCATTTAATGCAGAGCATCCCCAGGTCAGTGATTATGTTAGTTCCAGAAATTGGATTTTGTAGAGGGATAGAAGTTCTAATCTCCATGATTAAGTTGGGTTCTCCAAGTGGATTATTTCATTGCCCTGACATCTGTAACCTTGTTATCTGAAACTATGGGATTCTATTGCTACAGATTGTACTGTGCATCTGGTCTCAATTTCTGGCTGCCTGATATTTTCACGTGCATTTTTTTTGTTGGTTTTAGGAAATATTTGACAATATTTTCAACCGTAAGATACCATGGCCACGTCTTCAAGAAGAAATGAGTCCTGAGGCCCAAGATTTGATAGATCGGTAAGAGTGTTTTTTTAGCTCTTGCATGTTCAGGTTAAGAATAGAATTCATTGTTGAAATCTTCACTGGATCTGTTAGAAACATCATTGTGCAACTCTTTTTTACTCATGTTTTGGTTGATTTATGGGCCATATAAATCCCTAGAGTCTATGTGTTGTGCTCTCTCTGGATATGTTCAGTTTGAATTTTCTATCACCAGCCGTGTGCAAGACCAATTTTTATACCATTGCGTGGGAAAACATTATTATTGTCTGCAGCATAGTAATGTCTATACTTTGCGCCTCCAGATTATTAACAGAAGATCCTCATCAGAGACTTGGAGCCAGAGGGGCAGCTGAGGTGAGATTGGATGTTTCATTTTTGGATAATTGGTTCCTATTCTTAAAGCATTACATAGCAATGGAACAAATTTCATGACGCAGGTCAAGCAGCATATCTTCTTTAAAGACATCAATTGGGACACATTAGCAAGGCAGAAGGTGTTATTCATTTATCCTCTGTTCTAAATACACAAGTCTTGCAGAATTGACTTTTCACGCTCCTTAAAATTCATTTTCTGTAGGCTGCATTTGTGCCAGCTTCAGAAAGTGCATTTGACACAAGTTACTTCAGAAGTCGCTACTCATGGAATCCTTCGGATCAGCAATTTTTTCCGACCAGTGAGGCAGAAGATTCCAGTGATGCTGACAGTTTGAGTGGCAGCAGTGGTTGTTTAAGTAACCGCCATGAAGAAGTGGTAACATCTGCATCCGCCTTTGATCCCTCAAAATTGACAAGCAACATTGTTGTTAATGATCTTTGGATACGTGTTTTCCCTGAATTGGGGTCAATGGTGGTATGCAGGGGGACGAGTGCGGAGGACTTACAGAGTTTGAATCCGCAGCATCTGTCAATTACTCTTTCAGTAATTTTTCGTTTAAGGTACTATCTCATTACTTGCCTTTTAAGAATCCATATTTACAAGTATAAGATGGGTTGGCTGCTTGTATTGGCATCCCTTCAGGTTTGAGTTTTATGCGTTTTTGGCGAAGGATATCGATTAAGTATAAGTTGTGTCTTATTAGTTGGTCACATTGTGGAAGGGGTGACCTGAACTGTGCATTGAAGTTGAAAGCTTATAAAGTTGTGGGCTCTGACCACTACAAACTGCTATTAGGATTGGTCTAGTACAAGCTAAATTCTTATCTTATGGTGTGCAGAAGCCACACTTTGCCATGGATATGTCAGAGTGGAATACTCAAAGTAGTCTGTGACGAATATCAGAATTAGAAGCATGTGGTGTGTTAGGATCTCACGTCTAGCCAATATAGAATGAATTGATAGCTTTTAAACTTCTTGTTCTGCTTCCATATAAGTCAGAAGCTGGCTTGTGTTCTTCGGGAGCCAATGAATCTTCTATATGTTGGTGATTTAGGGGTGCAATATGATGCACCTGTCTGTTCTTCTTGAGTGAAATTAAGGGCAGCATCAGATAGTGTTCTGAATTGTTCCTCTTATGGCGTGCAGAATCTCTCACAGCTGGCATCGATCAACTATGATCTTCTCTCTAAAGGCTGGAAAGATGAAGCAGAATCAAACTCACATCGACAATAACGACAAAGGGAATTTATCCTTATTCTCGTTGGCATCTGCGTTTTATATTTCCTTGTGTTTGGTGCACATGTGTGGCCTTGTAATGGACACTCATTGCTAACCGGCGGCGTTTGTATACCTCTGTACATGTAAGTCATCCAATTCCTTCAATCCGGGTAATACATATATACATCTTGTTGTATGCAAATATAGGACCTGACTAGAAAAGGCGTGTATAATTAGTTTGGATGTAAATTGTTGTCGGATACAGTGGTGGGTAGTTTATATACTCCCATGTTTATAGTTTGTTGTCGTCGTTGTGTAATGTACAGAGAAGTCTGAAAATATAGAGAAGACTGGTGTGAGTGAAGATATGGAAGAATGAGGCAAAACCAGTGGGACGTAGTAAGTGGTAAGTGTATATGGTGGAGAAAAGGGTGAAAGAAATCAAAGTGGTGGTGGTGTTAATGAGGGTTTTGTATTTCAAATGTGATATGGGATTTTTTATTTGTGGAAGGAATGCTGTCCGAGTAGACAGAAGAGAGCCCAATTACATATAATATTATCTTTTTAGCTATTATCATTCATAATGAAGTGTCCTGTCTCCTCATCTTCTCATCTCATCCCACCACAATCCATTTAAGAAATTACCTTTCCATCTAATAAACATTTTTTTCTTACAAATATTTTCCTAAAAAGGAACGAAATCAAGCAGTACAAAAAGATATTACCCAAAAATAAATAACAAATAAAAAGCTGAAAACTTTAAATGATGAATAAAAAAAAAGCAGAAGTAATAGTAGCAAGTAGTGGAAGGTAATAATTACAATCTCATGCATTTGCCCCCACACCCACCAAATCCCATGCGTCAAGCCAAAATTACAAAAATAACCTCTAACACAAATGTTTCTTTTTTCCCTCATTTTAATTTAGATTCCCATCTAACGTTACACAAACTTTACCGTTTTCACTCAATCGCCTCCTCGTCCACCCGATCTCCATCAGTCGCAGACAGTCCCAGGCCTTGGATCCTCCTGACCACCTCTTCCATTGTTGGCCTCTTGTCCGGATGCTTCTCTGTACACTCCATCCCCACCTGCAGCATCTCCTCAACCTCTTCCTCATGGCTCTCCAGCTCCCTGTCCAGCACCTCGCTCCTCACCCCCGAATGCACCCACCTCGGCAAATCCACTCCTTCCTCGTTCATCACTGAATTCGTCGGTGCTCTCCCCGTCACAAGCTCCAGTAGCACCACTCCGAAGCTGTACACGTCTGCCTTCTGCGACACACGCCTTGGATCTGTTACTTCTGGCGCACGGTAACCAGTCCCCCTGCTCGGTGTCGCAGAGGGGCCTACCAGCTGAGCGAGGCCAAAGTCGGAGACACGGGCGTCCTTGGATTTGGTTAGGAGGATGTTGGAGGACCTAACGTTGCCGTGAGAGCTTGTGGAGCCTTGCGAGTGAAGGTAGTTCAAGCCACGGGCTGCCCCGAGCGCGATCCTTGCACGGATTTCCCAGTTCAGTGGAGTCCGTCCTGCCCCTTTGTTTCCTGTAGCAGGTCGAAGATAAGAGATAAGGAGAAGATGCAGCAAAACACTAAGCCAACTTATTGGCTAAAGCTAGACGAAACCAACCCGTAAAATCTGCAAGTGCTTTCTTAACCTGACGATGACTCTATCACCTTACATAATAAATACTAACTATTCAACTAATTCCATCAATAAAAGTTCAAGATCCTTTCTTTCACCAATTTGCTGAGGGTAATGCTAATACTATGTGAAATCTAAGAACAGTTTTCTGCCACTAAACCAAAGACCTTTTGGTTCAGGATTCATATTTTTGTCACTAAAAAAGGGAGAAGGAAACTTAACGAACAAATTCTGAGGAAACGCAAACCGATGACTGACCATGTAAGAGAGCAGACAAGCTTCCCATGGGCATGAAGTCAAACACAAGCAGCTTCTCGTCCCTGCTGTAATAGTAAGCCCTCAGAGGCACCAAGTTCTCATGATCCATCGCACCCACCACCTCAATCTTCTCCCTGAACTCCCTCTCCGCCATTGTCACGTCCTTCAGCCTCTTCACCGCCACCACCGTAGCCGCGTCCAGCACCGCCTTGTATGCCGTCCCGAACGTACCTTTCCCCAGAACCTCTGCCGAGGCTCTCAATAGGTCCTCCAGATCGAAAACTCTCGTCGCATTGCCGAAGAACACCAGCTTCTTCGTCCCCGAACCGGTCACTTCCCCTCCTTTTCCATTTCCAGTCATAGCCGCGGCCGCAGCAGCTGCCACCGAGAACCCATTTCCATAGTTTCCGCTTTCTGCAGCTTCCCCTGCCGATTTGTCACCGGGAATTTCAACATCTTGCTGCTTGATGGCGCCAATGTCGGACCTCGGTCTCTCATTGCCCTTTTTCCGGCAGAGGACCATAAATATCAACACTAGCAGAGCGAAACCCACCACGCATCCAATGACGATTCCAGCAATCGCGCCTCCGGATAGTTTATTATTCTTTTTCCCTTCGTTTTCGTTGATGGTCCCAGGCCTGCCACTGGATGTGGGTTGACTGGGAACGGTTCCTTCGTTGGGACAGATGTCGAGCGGTTTTCCTCAGAGTGAAGTGCCCAGGAAGGAATCCGAATCGAATTTCTGCAGATTATTGGGTATGGATCCGTTCAACAAGTTATTGGAGACATTGAACTGATCCAGCGGCAAATCCAAATTCGGGAGCGAACCGGATAGCTGGTTGTTCTCCAGGTAAAGAGTCTTCAGCCTGGTTAGGTTGTTGAACCCGGGAGGGATCTCACCAGTGAAATTGTTGCCGGCAAGATTGACTCTAACGAGATTCCTGAGATCGAAAAGGCGCGTGGGAATCTCTCCGGAGAACTTGTTGCCCTGAAGGTAGAGGTGACGTAGGTCGGCACAGTGATCGAGATCCGAGGGGAGGGAGCCGATGAGGGAGTTTAGGCGGAGGCTGAGAGTGCGGAGCTGAGTCAAATTACCGAAAATTCCCTCGGGAATCTGGCCGGAGAGGGCGACCCCGGGGAGACGGAGAACGGTGACGCGGTTGGCTTCACATTTTACGCCGGCCCAGTTGCATGGAGTAAGTTGCGAGACGTTCCAAAGAAATGTGCGTCCACCGACGGCGGAACGGAGAGAGAGAAGGGCGGCTCTGTCGGCGGAGAGATCCTGCTGTGATGGCGGAGGCAAGGAGAGGAGGAGAATCCAGAGGAAGATGGTGAGACCCGCCATGGAAGCGGAGGGGAAGATCAGCATTGTGGGTTCTGAAGACGGATGAGAAGGAGAAGGAGGAGGAGAGAGAAACCCTAGAGATAACGAGAGTGAGAGAGAGAGAGAAAGAGAGCTCCGGAGAGCTGTGAAATTACAGAGAGTGAAGGGAGTCAACAACCTATCCTCTTTTTCTTTTCTTTTTTCTTTTTTGCTTTTCTTTTATTTGTTGGGATATGTTTTCTATACAGGCATATATCTTCGAGTGTGTGTATATATATGTACCATACTGAATTTATTTTGGATAGAAACTAAATTAAATCTTTTACTAATGACAAAAACACATTACATTATTAGTTAATCGAAAAAAGATAAATTAAAAAAGAAAGGAAAAAGATTAATGAGTTAAATTATTTCTCAAAGATACTCTTCTCTATGTTAATCCATTTATAGAAATTATTCTTTTTCTTTTATTGGATAATAATAATAATAATATAATAATAATTATAATATAATAATAATAATAATAATAATAATAATAATATTATTATTATTATTATTATTATTATTATTATTATTATTATTATTATTATTATTATTATTATTATTATTATTATTATTATTATTATTATTATTATTATTATTATTATTATTATTATTATTATTATTATTATTATTATTATTATTATTATTATTATTATTATTATTATTATTATTATTATTATTATTATTATTATTATTATTATTATTATTATTATTATTATTATTATTATTATTATTATTATTATTATTATTATTATTATTATTATTATTATTATTATTATTATTATTATTATTATTATTATTATTATTATTATTATTATTATTATTATTATTATTATTATTATTATTATTATTATTATTATTATTATTATTATTATTATTATTATTATTATTATTATTATTATTATTATTATTATTATTATTATTATTATTATTATTATTATTATTATTATTATTATTATTATTATTATTATTATTATTATTATTATTATTATTATTATTATTATTATTATTATTATTATTATTATTATTATTATTATTATTATTATTATTATTATTATTATTATTATTATTATTATTATTATTATTATTATTATTATTATTATTATTATTATTATTATTATTATTATTATTATTATTATTATTATTATTATTATTATTATTATTATTATTATTATTATTATTATTATTATTATTATTATTATTATTATTATTATTATTATTATTATTATTATTATTATTATTATTATTATTATTATTATTATTATTATTATTATTATTATTATTATTATTATTATTATTATTATTATTATTATTATTATTATTATTATTATTATTATTATTATTATTATTATTATTATTATTATTATTATTATTATTATTATTATTATTATTATTATTATTATTATTATTATTATTATTATTATTATTATTATTATTATTATTATTATTATTATTATTATTATTATTATTATTATTATTATTGAGGATAGGATTAAGACCATCACACAGTCTCAACCATATTTGACAACATTAAACAACACAATTCAAGGGGCCCCGTTTCTTGTGCTAAAAGCAACCGTATTTATTTCAACACGTGACTCCACCTTCCTATTAGAGTAGCTATTTTCGTATGGTTCATATATATATATATACATATATAATAATTGATCACAATATAAGTTGAAAATGCAATCGGTTTTTGTTCCGTTCGATTGATCAATTGGTTTTATTTCGTTCGATCAATAGTGAATAAAAAGATAATTCACACGATAATTTTATGAAAATTCTCAAAATAATCATTCTATTTATTTATTTGTAACATAACTATACAACTATCTTTTCATCGTTACGATCATTACATTTAAGATCTATAAAAATATACAAATTTGTACATTTAAGTTCTATAAAAATATATAAATATGATTGTTGACTCCTAAATTGATATTTGATATTTAACGTCGTGATATGTTATCGATTTTTCGTTAATAATTATTGACGTGGTTGGTATATCAATGGACATATCAACATCCGGATCATCAAAAAATAAATAAAAAGTTTATTTTAAAAATTTCTTAAAATTTTTAAAATAACTTTTTTTCACTCTTTTCACTATGGGTGTCCAATACAAATTTCGATCCGGATTCTTCGGATTGGTACGGATTCTTTAGGTTTTGAAAATTTTGATCCGAATTGAATCCGAATGTTTTTCGGTTTTGATTCTTTGGGTTTCAGTTTGGATTCAGATCATTCGAATAGTAGAGTATTGGACCCAAAAGGATTCAGATTATATTTGGATAATTCAAGTAGTTCGGTATTTTGGATTCTTTGGATTGATTTTATTTAAATAATTCAGAATATTCGGATTTTTCGGATTGTCTGGGTTTTTCAGGGTTGAGAATTTGTCGTATTCATGCTGAGATTGCAGTTCCAAAGCAGACAGATAAAAGAGGATGACTTGGTTGGTTGCTCGGCAGCTCGACGACTTCGATGCCACCAGTGACCAGAGGATGAAAGAAAAGAGTGTGGCTTGCTCAACGGCTCGAAGAAATATTTTTTTCTATTTTGTATGGACATCTTTTGTATAGATGAATGTATCAAGATTAGGGGATATCAAACGAATCGTTTGAATCGGCAACATGTGGTGAGTCCATAAGAAATGTCGTGTTAGCTTGACCCAAAATTTCACGAGCCTAAAAATCTAGGTTTGAACCCGATTCATCGGGTTTTATACGTGCTCAGGGAGGTTTACGAGTCCGATCCTCTCGAGAACAAACGTGAGCCATTTATCTCGCCATTTCTATTTTCCTTTCACCATACTAAACTCGTCGAAGCCTTAGATCGCCAAACAAACCCTGATCCATCTCTCTATCGCCCTATTGAACCTATTGAAGCCTTAAATAATCAAAGCAGACCATAACCGTGAATCAAAATGAAGAACGGAACCATAAATCAAACCCAAATTTTTTGTTGATTGAATTGATTAGTTGATGCTCTCTCTTTTTCCGGATTTTATATGGTTTTTTGCAATTGATGTTTTGTCTTCTTTATTTTTTAGTAAAAAGCTTCGAGTTTCATTAACAATGGTGGTGTTAATCTCCAACCTTAACTCTGTTGCTAGATTGAAGAAGCTTGATGAGTATCTTCTCACTCGCAGTCAGATCGTGGGGTGAGATTCACTTTTCCTATGTCGAGTGATGCAATACATCATAATTGATGACACATACGATTTGGATCATGTCACTGACTAATACCTTTTAGGAGAATTGCAATAATCGTAGATGCAAAATGTCGAAGATGTTGTTAGCTTAGTGTTGGTTAATCCTTTGTTTGTATGTGTATAGATACCAAGCTTCAAAGGATGATCCCATTGTCTATGTGGCTTTCTCAAAACTTCAGACTTCTGAATATATGAATGTATCTCACTGGTATAACCACATTGATCTCACTATCTATGCGTTAAGATCGACATTTGAGTAAAATAAAAATGTTATTTTTACTATTTCTCAAATCGTCTGCAGGTCCTCTAAGGCCTAATGGATCAACTCGAATGTGTTGCAAGCTTAAAAGATACATGACATGTAAGCTCGGTTCCCAACGAGCCTATTTTTTAAGGCTCGAACCCGATTTTTATCGGTCTGATTCGAATCGGCCTGCAAGTTGAGTTGACTTTTGACATCCCTCCAAGCTGGAAGAAAGTTTATCGAACGATAAAGCGGTGATGTGTCAAATCCTTTGCTGATTTCACCATGATCATATCATTCAAAAAAATACCCTTTAAAACTTAGGTAAATGATGTTATGATGTGAGTACGAGGGCACCAAAAAAATGCAAAACAACCAAACTGGGTGACAAAAAATTCTTTAATGTATGATCCGCTTGAGTAATATGTCAAACCAATCGATCAGGGAACTCCAAAATAAGTGAATGAATGAAGATATCTCATTAATGTTGCATTAATAATTTATGAAAATTTCCAAAATCGCATAGAAGTCTACATAATCATCCCTAAAACCTATAAGTCTTTCTTATCATATTAGTTGTAGTGCTACATTAATGTTATTCAAAATATACAAAGAGAGTTTTGTGGTTTGAGTTTCAACTTACAGTGGAACTTATCGTATGGAGTGATTTCATTCGTGATGTTTGTTTTGATTTTTCAAACGTTATTCTATAAATGTTTGTGGTGTCAATCAGTGAATCAAGACTGTTAATCTGAGTAATTCGAGGGGCTATGATCAATCATCTTCACCATTGATTTTGTGGGTTTAGTTCCATCGTCTATTTAAGTTTTACATTTTGTGATCGTACCATTTGATATTAGAGACGGGATAAAACTAGGACTATCCTTTATGTCCTTATCTTTTTTAGTCATTTTTTTTCTCTTTCATTGCTTATTTATTTATTTCATCATTTTAGATTCATCTGATTTAATTGAGTTAATTTATTAGTGCCACACTTGTGTCCTGCTCAGAAGATAAAGCTTTTTTTAGCAAGAGAATGATGTGAGCACGAGAGGCACCAAAAAATGCAAAATGGTCGGATTATGTTACAAAAACTCTTCAATGTTATCCATTTGAGTCCAGTGTCAAAACCAATTGATCGAGCAACGATCCAAAATCAATCAAGGAATGGATACTCATTAATATTGCTTTGATAATTCATGAAAATTTCCAAAATCACATGGAAATCTACATAATGATCCCTAGAACTCTATATTTCTATCTTATCATATTATTTTTAATGATACATTTATGTATTCAATTTTTTGTAGCCTATAAATAGGCAAAAATATTTGATAAAAAATGGAGAGTTTTGTGGTTTGAGTTTCACCTTAGGGTGATTCGTGAGCTTTTGGTTTATTATTATTTTTGGAACCAACGAATTTATCGTATGAAATGATACTATCTGTGATGTTTGTTTTGACTTATTAAATGTTAGTCCATAAATGTTTATGACATCATTAAATGAATCGATATTGTTAGTTTAAATTATTCGAGAGACTAGTATTAGTCATCTTCTATGCTGATCATGTAAGCTTAGTTTGTCGTTTCTATTTAATTATGAGTTTTGGTTTATTTTCATCATCTAATTAGAGTTTTACGGGATCAAATGAGATTATTCAAATAAATATTAATATTATGTACGCTAATAATTTAAGATTAAATTTTAACTATTGATGATATGTTATATTTTATTTGCCAAATATATTAATGATATTGAAAGTTTTCAAATCATATCATATATCTACAATTTTTTATTATAAAATTTTTAATAAAATCAAAATAATCAAAGAAATTAAAATTTCGGTTTTATTTCGATAATAAGTTTTTATAACTATAATCAAAACATATCATTTTCAATCAAATTAAACTATAAGAAATCAATTTAAATATGATAATTATTTAAATATTGTTTATTAAATACCGAATGAATAACATGTAACCACTAAATCCAAACGAAAACCAAAATACCAACCCTATTTTGTGTACTTATATATATATACATATGCATATGTGTGTATATTGTTGAAAATATACTGTTCATTTTTATATTTTTTGTCCTTTTGTGGAATCTAAAAAAATCCACATTTTTTGGGAGAAACTATTGATTACAATATATATATATATATATATATATAATATTGTATATTATTGTTATAAAAAAGAGCAACCGGAAGGATTTTGAGAATGTGGAGTTTTACAAAAATTACCACACACGCGACGACAATACCGTCTGGAATAGGTCGGTGCAGACCAAATTTTACAAATGAACATATTTTTTTTTGCAAATTGTATTATTTTCACAAACCTTTTTCAAAGGAATTATTCAAATTTTCTGAAGTGATGACTATATGTTCGGAGTCGTGGCTATCTTCGTGGGATTTATTGGCTAATCTAACTAAAATCAATCAAAATAGAATAGAGGATATACAACCAAAAATAAAACATCTTCATTTACGAGTGATCTTGGATATTCTATCATTCTCTTTACAAGTGCACGTGAAGGGGAGAAGGTTGTCGTGTTAATCTTGGGAAGCGTTCAGTCGTCGATTTGCACCACGATTGTGCCGAAATACGTTTTCAGGGCAGTGGTACTCCACGGTGCAGCTTGGTTTTGTATACATATTTTCTAACATTCTGAAAGCGTATTTATCATCTTAACCATGGTCTTCGTCTTATCAAGATCACTGCCAGACCTCTCTAAACTCGAGTCGTTGGATGCTATGAACTAGCATCGCTGGTCTAAAAAACTGCTCATCTTGTTCGAGCAGTTGGATGTCGACTATGTCTTCTACGCGGACGTCCCAAAAGACACACTCCACCAAACCATGCCTTCTACTCCTCTTGCCATACCCCAAACCGACAGATCCAAGAAGACAAATGATGAAGCGAAGGCAAAATTTGAAAAGGATAACAAAATAGTGCGTGGATATCTCTTAAACCATATGTCCAACGCTCTGTTTGACATCTTCATCAAGTAAAAGCATGCCAAGGAGATCTGGGATATCTTGGAAACAAGATATGGCACTGATGACGCCAAACAAAAGAAGTATGTCGTCAGAAAATGGATCCAGTTCCAAATGGTCGATGAAAAACCGATCATGTACCAAATTCATGAGTACGAAAACCTTTTCGTGGATGTGCTCAGCGAAGGAATGAAGATGTGCGAACTTTTTCGAGCAAACATTCTTTTGGAGAATTTCACTCCCACGTGGTCTGAGTATCGATGTCCTCTCAAACACAAGAAGAAGGATCTATCACTCCAAAAACTCATAAGTCATATGAAAATCGATTAGGCTAATCAACAAAAGATAAGCTTAACACTGTAAAGTCATATGAACATCGATTAGGCTAATCATCAAAAGATAAGATTAATACTTTATTTTCACATTTAGTTAAAGCTAACTTGACCAAACTTTTGTTGCACAGAAAGACATGTTTAAAGCTAAAGGAAAGAAATTCAAAAAGGGACCAAATCAAAAGAACTTCAAAGGCAATGCTGGAAAGATGGTTTCAACGTTTCTGACTTAATGCCTTTTGTTGCAGATCAAGCGGATTTGAGGATAAATCCTTTTGAAGAAGGGGGGCATGATATGATCCCGGAGGACGCAGAAGACGCGACCAACAGCACTGAGCTGGAACAGAAAGAATAAAAAATATGATAACAAGTTTAACGTAAATTTTGCCCTGCATGTTAATGTTGCTGAAAAAGATTAAATCATCGTGGCGGTAGTAGTTGAGGCGAACTTGTTGGAAAAAAAGTTGATTGGTTGCTAGATACTAGAAAAACAAGAAATTTTTGTTCCAACACAGATCTTTTCCTAACATTCCATGAAGTGGTGGATGGTGAACACGTCTTCATAGGTAATTTTGCTACCACAGAAGTTCTTGGTAAAGGAAAAATTCTCCTCAAACTTACATATAGAAAACACTAGCATTGAATGATGTCTTGTATGTTCCATCGTTGCGTAGGAACCTAGTCTCTGGTAGTTTACTGAATATGACTAGTTTAAAACTTGTCTTTGAGGATAATAAAGTTATTAGCCAAGAATGAAGATTTTGTGGGAAAAAGTTATTTGTCTGATTGGTTGTTTATCCTGAACACTGTTTCTGCTTTAGCTAATGGAAGTAACACTGGTTTTGCTTATGTCGTTGAATTTGTTAATTTGTGGTATGGTAGGCTAGGACATGTGAATTATGATTCTATTAAAATTTTGAAAAGTATGCATCTCATAAACACATCAAACGAAAATGAATGTTCAAATGTGTTATTTGTGTTGAAGCAAAATATGCCAAGAAACTTTTTAAACAAGTTACTTCAAGAAGCACGAAATATTTGAATTGATTCATTATGACTTAGCCGATTTTAGAAACACATTGAGAAAAGATGATAAACATTATTATATTTCATTTATTGATGAATTTTCTATATATACGAAAATTTATCTATCTATTAGGGTCTAAAGATGAGACTGCTCATATATTTTAAAAATATAAAGCTGAAGTAGAAAATCAATTAGATAAAAAGATTAAAAGACTTAGGTCTGATAGAGGTAGTGAGTATTACACGAAATTTCTTGAAGCATTTTGTAGTGAAAATTATATCATTCATGAAACTACGACACCATATACACCTCAACAAAATGGCGTAGTTGAACGGAAAAACATAACACTAAAAGAAATGATGAATGCTATGTCCTTAAGTTTTAGTATGCTTGACAATATGTATGGGAAAGCAACATTGTCCGCATGTTATATTCTTAACAAAGTTCCTTACAAAAAGCTAGATTAAACTCCTTATGAAGTATGGACAGGTTTTAAACCGAATCTGAATTATTTGAGAGTATGAGATTGTCTTTCTATGGTTGCATTTCCTGAATTCAGAAAATTGAATATAGGACCTAAGACTTTTGACTGTGCATTCATTGGGTATGCTCAAAATAGTAGTGCATATATATTAATATGTTTGAATGAAAACTCAATATGTGAATCTAGAAATGCTGAATTTTTTGAACATATTTTTTCTCTTAATAAAGATGGTATAACTACTTCTTGAATTAGTGGTTTGGATAAGAAATCATCTACGGTTTTTCAAGAGAACGAACCTAGAAGGAGTAAAAGAAAAAGAATTGAAAATACTTCTTGTTTTGATTTTGTCACTGCGTTTCTAGTTGATAATTCAGACAAAATTGATGAACAATTTGTACCAACGTTCTTTATTGATGAATATCATAAAACATATAAAAAGGCTCTAAAGTCTATAGACAATAGTTTTTGGAAAGAAACAATTAAGAGTGAGTTAAATTCAATAATAATGAATCACATCTGGGATTTGGTTGACTTGTCTATGGGTAGTAAACTCATTCAGTGTAAATGGATCTTCAAGAGGAAAACTAGACCAGACGGATCAATTGAAAAGTTTAAATCTAGATTAGTGGTAGTAGGATACACTCAAAAGAAAGGTATCGATTACTTTGATACTTATTCTTCTGTGTAAAATCTCTACCATTAGATATTTGATTGCACTTTCAGCTATTCGTGGACTCATAATTGGGGTAACTTCAAAAATACCCTCGTAGGGCTAAAACACTTCAAAAATACCCTTCCCGGAAAAGAAAATATTTCTAACTTCAAAAGTACCCGTATAAATGTTGATATTCCCAAAATACCCCTGCGACTTTACGACCCAGTTTGACCCAGCGACCCAGTTTGACCCTGCGACCCTTGTCCCTCTGCGACCCTTGTTCCTCTGCGACCCTTGTTCTTC
>CM071875.1:17823835-17841118 GCA_036759665.1 Gynandropsis gynandra
ACGCTCTCCCGATCTTATAAGTCGTATGAATCGCATAGACGATACGAGTCGTACGAGTCATACGAACAATATGATAATATCAATATTATAAAAATAAAATTGAAATTAATTTTTTTAAAAGATAAAATTGAAATTTTAATAACATATCAAATATATTTTTAATTTTGACCCATCTTAATACTAATAAAGTTGAAGGTTCTGTGAACCGTTAAAAGGCTTACATGTTGTATTATAATCCATTGCCCTCAGACACTCCGCGACACTCAAACGACCATTGCGACCTAACCGACTCACTGACACTCACCCGTTTCAAATCAATAAACTGAGTCTAAGATGGTCATGAAACTACTGCGACCCTTGCTACTCAACCGACTCACGGAGTCGAAGATGTTCATGCAACTCCTGCGACCCTTGCGACCCTTGCGACCTAACCGACTCACTGACACTGACACCCATTTCAAATCAATAAACCATTTTGTGACTCGAAAGCTTGCAAAACCCTAGAAATCGAACTACTTACACTTATTGACGCCATTGAAGATTGACTCGTGCTCTCTTCGTGCTCTCTTCGGTAGTTTCCTTCTCGCCAACTTCAAATCGTTCGCCAACTTCAAATCGTTCCCTCTCAAGTTCGAAATACTTATTTCTTTCTTGCTATCAACTTTTAAACAGGTTTCACTGCGAAAAACTGTTCGGCTTTCTCGTTTTCGGCAGTTTTTCACGTCGAAAAACTGCCGAACTTCCATTTTTCCACGTTCCAACGTTAAGGGCAAATTTGTCTTTTCCTCAGTTTTTATTTTTCGGATTTAATAATTATTTTGGGGAAGGGTATTTTTGAAGTGATTTAGCCCTTTGAGGGTATTTCTGATATTCCGCCCTCATAATTTATCAGATGAATGTAAAATCGACATTTCTCAATGGAGATCTGGAAGAATAAATTTATACAGAACAACCAAAGGGATTCATCATATCTGGACAAGAAACCAAGGTGTGTAAGCTTAGAAAATCTTTCTACGGTCTCAAACAGACACCTAAACAATGGTATGCAAAATTTAATCGTAATTTAGTAAACCATGGCTATGTAGTGAATGTATTAGATTCATGTGTTTACTCAAAATTGTTTATGTCTGATTGTGTGATCATATGCATATATGTTGATGACATGTTGATCGTCGTTTGAAACATAGAAGTAATCATTGATACCAAGATGTTTCTATCATTTCATTTTGAAAGACTTAGGAGAAGCTAATGTCATTCTAGGTGTCAAAATTCATAAACAGAAAATGGTTTTTCTATGTGTTAATCACATTACGCGAAGATTCTTAAGAAGTTTAATTGCTTTGATGAATTGCCTGTAAGAACTCCTTATGATCCGAACATGAATCTTAAAAGAAACAATGGTGATAGTGTTTCACAAAATGAATAAGCTAAGATTATAGGAAGTGTTATGTATTCATTAACTGCACAAGACCAAACATTGCTTATGATGTAAGTAAACCAAGTACATACACTCATAATCCAAACAGTGAAAATTGGAATACACTTCGTCGATTATTGAAATACCTTAAGGTGATTATGAATTTGTGCTTATATTTGAATAAGTTTCTCGCAGTATTAGAAGGTTATTGTGATGCAAATTGGGTAACAGATAATGATGAAGTGAGTTCCACTAATGGATATGTATTTACCTTACGTGGAGGAGCTGTTTCATGGAAATCATCGAAACAAATTTGTTTTGCTCGGTTTACTATGGAATCAGAGTTTATCGCTTTTGAATTGGCTGGTCAAGAAGCTGAATGGTTGAAAAATCTATTAGGAGATATTCCATTGTGGGGGCATGTTGTTCCTGTATCATTGCATTGTGACTCACAAGCTGGCATTGGAATTGCAAAGAATTATGTGTATAACGGTAAAATAAGACACATTCGCATAAGACATAGAGTAGTTAAACATCTCTTGAAAGATGGAGTGATCTTTTTAGAGTTTGTGAGATCCGAAAGGAATTTGGTAGTTCCTTTAACAAAAGAATTATCAAGAAGAATCATTGAAAAATCTTCTAAAGGAATAAGACTTAAACCTCTGGCTTGAATTGTGTGGAGCATATCAGTCCATTCTTATTTTGTGGTTGTAAATCCGTAACTCTAGTTGTTGAGTGGTCCCATAACGGACTTGATGGATGATTGAGATGTAAGTCGGAAAGACTTATTCCATAACTCTAATTGTCTAGTGGTCCTATAAAGGATTTGATGGATGTTTGAAATGAAAGTCGAAAAGACTTATTTCATAGCTCTAGAAGTTGATTGGTCTTTTGGAAAGACTTGATGGATGATGATATGGAAGTCAAATAGACTTAATAACTTCATAGCTCTATTGTTGAATGATCTATAATTATAACAGAATTGATGAAGTTATTGTTGAAATGAGTGTGAAAGTGGGCCGCCTTCTAAGAAAGACAATTGAGTTTCTTTCTAGAGCACTTATAGAACCAAGGTAAAAACGCATGATTTTTAAAAGTGTTCTATGAGTGCTCTAGAATGAAATTCAAATTTTTTTCATAGCAAATACCAAAAAATTGATATGTTTGTGGGGGTCTCAATTTAAGCCTTTGAAAGTTCAAGAAGCAATTCACTTCCACCGATTTAAGTTGTTACCTCACATCACTACGCGTCAATTCAATCGAAAGATATTGATGCTTAAATAATTCAATTCCTATATTTATTCATTTTCACTCGTATTTTAAAAAATGTGATAGTCATTTGTGCGGATTGTTAAAAATGATTCCTCACTTTTGTATTTTTTATCTTTCTATGGAATATCAGAAATCTCACAATGGTAGAGAGAAACTATTAATTACAATATATATAATATTGTATATTATTGTTATAAAAAAGAGCGATTGAAAATATTTTGAAAACGTGGAAGGTTTTACAAAAATTACCACGAGAGCAGCAACGACGCCGCTCGAACCGAACTGGGTCAAATTTTACAAATGATATTTTTTGCAAATTATATTACACTTTCACCAACTTTTTCAAAGAAATTATTCAAATTTTCTGTAATGATGGCTATATTTTCAGAGTCGTGGCTATCTTATCTGACCAAAGCCCATCGAAAATAGAACAGAAGATATACAACCGAAATAAAACATCTTCGTCTATGAGTGATTTTGGCTATTATATCCTTCTCTTCACGAATGCAACACAAAAAGGTTGTTGTGTTAACATTAGAAAATGTTCGATGGTCGCTTTTCACCACAATCATACCGAATTACGTTTTCAGGGCGGTGGTATTCCATGACGCAACTTGATTTCGTATACATATTTTCTAACATATATATGTATATAATTAACTAAGGCATAAAATCTATATTTCCAAAAACACAAACGAGCTTTACAGTGAATTGTTCTGTTTTTGTTTTTGTCAATTGGTATGACTCCGACAAGAAACCCTGACCTTTTAAGACACATCTTTGTCTCTGTAAGTGGCAGCCTTTGTTGTTTCCAGCAGACTTTGACGAGATCAGGGTTATTTCTTCTGTTTCAAGCGATCATCTTTCTTCCTAACCAACGCGACCACATAGTTTATGACAAACACTGCAAGAAACGAGAGAGCAATGTACGTCCCTGACTCTTCATGCCTCCATTGAGGCACTGACACGTTAATGCTCATTGTCGCAAACCTCCTCCTTGACTCTCCTCGGCTGCAAAACAGAATTTTTGTGACATGCTACGTGAACAGAGGTGTCACGGTAAAGGAAATGCCACTTGATCATTCATGGACGATAAACTAGATGATCTTTGATGAACTTGTAAAATTGGTTTCATGTGGTAGGTACCTGAGAAAAGTCTTCATTTTGTGCCACAAAGACGAGACATTTTTAAGATCCGAAGCAGAAGCATGCTCCCCATTACGAGTTTCTATAAATATGGAGAAGAAAGTTTGATTTCTTAGATCGTACCTAAAAGAGAGGTTGCTTGTAGTAAAAAATGGATTGCAAGAGCATTAGGATTGTACCAGCACAGCTAGATCTTCTAAGTGATGAGAATTCCTCTAACAATTTCCGCTCTCTTGAGCTGCCATTCACTTTGTTTCAAGCTTTAGCGGTAATAAACACCAAGGTTAACAGGCAAGTGAAATGAAACAAACCTGAGATCTTTGGGAATTAGGATGTTCACTATGAAACAATGGTCGCCCCGGATATAAGGTCTGTTTGTGTCTGGCACTCCCTTGCGAGTCAATTTCACAGTGTCACCAGGCTGAGTTCCAGGGGGGATACGAAGTTCCATTGTTCCCTCAACGGTTTCGACCTGGAGAGAAAGGCATCATGTCTACAACCTTCTCATTATCAGCTAACTTTTAACCTAAAAAAAGTTTAAAGGCACCTTTGTGACAGCTCCAAGAATTGCATCCGTGAAATCAACTTTGATCGTGGAGTATAGATTGAGGCCTTCCCTCCGAATTCCACGCTTCTCATCAACTCGAAGCACGATGAACAGATCACCAGCTCGTGCACTGTGGAAACCCAACAATAAATTGAGAAACCAAATACATACACTTAACATTTGGAAAGATAACACTGAGAGAAGCCATTTCTCCTGAGTTTTCCATTCATTGAGCACCTTTTCTTGTCAACATTACCCTCTCCTTGAATCCGCATTGTGGCTCCATCACTGACACCCGGTGGGACTACTACGTCCATACTTTTCGTTGACCGTAATTTCCCATTGCCACTGCACTTTCTGCAGTTTTCAGTAACAATCTTGCCTTCACCGTAACATTTTGAGCAAGTAGATACCTATACATCACAGAGTATCATTTATAGAACATACATCACGGAAAGAAACCATTTAGGACTAGTCAGCATTCCAGAAAAGCTATCAGTGTGATAATTACCTGAGACATTATTCCAAAAGGTGTTCTCTGAGTTTCCATAACACTTCCTCTACCCTCACAACTGCTACACGGTTTGATGGAACTGCTCGATTTAGCACCTGTTCCTCCACAACCATCACATGTTTCGAAATAAGAAACCTCAATTTCCCGTTTTGCTCCAAAGACCGACTCTTCAAAGCTTAACCGCATGTCATACCTAACGCACATGCAGGTGAAGATTAGGAAGCAAAAGGGTTCTAAAGATGAGAGACAAATACTGTGGCCAAGAAAAGAAAACACAGGCAGAACACACCGATATTATGGTTAAATGCTAGAAGAAGGGAAAACCACTATCATTAATTCCTTATAGCCGATCCTCACTCTAATCAAGAGCAACAGGCATTTTCCTTAAACCGGAAAAACAGTCATCGGATGACAAGTGAAAGCCACCATTCTCAGTACATGAAAATACTTGTATATGGGAAACTTACGTACCTAATGTCAAGGTCCAGACTTTTCTGATTCATAAAATCAAATCCCATCCCTCCTGCTTCGCCCATTCCTCCAAAGAAAGCACTGTACATCTCAAATGGATCCACCTAAAGTTCGGATAACAGATTTCGTTAAGCAAGAAGTAATCTTACTCTGAGGTTGCAAAGAGCTCAACTTAAATGTCTCACAAATGACCTACCCCTTGGGAACTAGCTTGAGATCCATCAAAATCAGCTTCTAAGCCGGCCTCGCCGAAGCGATCATACAAAGATCTCTTCTCATCATCTGATAGAACCTATACAAATGCTTCATGGAAACGTAGAATAAGCTACGGAATAGCTATAGAAAGCCGCAGGTAAAAAACACTAGGTATCAAAGACAATGACAGAGCTTTGAAGTTACCTCGTAAGCAGCACTAATCTGTTTGAATTTCTCTTCAGCACCAGGGCTCTTGTTCATATCTGGGTGATACTGTTCTACCATTACAGGCGACAAAAAAAGAAGAAGTAGGAACCCTTCAATGAGAGAAAAACGAGTCTGCGGAAAACGCAAAAGGGTAAAGCAGAAACGAAAGAGAGGAACCTTGCGAGCTAGTTTTCTGTAAGCGCGCTTGATCTCCTGCAAGGAGGCGTTGCGGCTGACATTCAAAGTGGAATAATAGTCCGTGACGGCGGCGACGATGACACCACGGCGACGCTTCCCGCGGGGAAAACAACATCTTTGAACACGCAGACAGTTGGGCAGATTGGGAGAGAAGTTGAAGAAGAATGTAGATGGAGGACACTGTTCGAAGGTGTGAAGTGGGTAAATACGGGGGAGGAGTGTAGAGCTAGCCATGGCCATCGATTGCATTTGAGTGAAGCTTCCGACATGGGTTGCCATGGCCGAAGTCCAAGTAAGGGTTTTAAGGTGGGTTTTTTTGCTCCATGAATAATCGATAATTGGTTTCGATGGGCCACGATATCGATTATGGGCTCATAATATGCTCTGAGAAAAATGGGCCTAAGTCTAGGCCTAGTCATGGGCATGCCCCAAAGGTCCTTGTGAATTAGAATTCTAAATTCAAAGATTCATGATGGAGAGAAGTGATAGTGATTTCAATTTAGTACTGGTTTTTTGTGTGGTTGAAAAATTCATATTTGAATCATTCTATTTTTTGATTTGGATACTTGTAAAATAATTCAATCGAAACCAATCAAAGCTTGAATTTTGTTTCCATTTTAAACTTTTTATTACTATTACTATCAAACCAACCGAAACGTTTTACAAAAATCCGAATAATCGTACCCTTATGTTTCCAAACAAAAACCAAACCGAAACACGAATGAATCTTACTCCCAGTGGATCGATCAATAAATGTAGCTTGAAGAGTATGATCACATCACATGTGGATGGTGAACACAACACGGCATTCATTCAGTCCTCAACCATTAGATGCATACAAACAGTTTTTAACACTCTTAAGACTCCCCGTGTAGAAAGTCTCAATACCGTGCGAAATGACAAATTTACATCCCGCATAAAGGAAGTGTCACCAGATGCCTAAAACTGAAGGCCATGTTCTCGTGCAGCGGCTGCAAGAGCCTCTATACGTCCATGGTAAGGGTAACCGCCGCGATCAAAGGCCACCTTTGAAATGCCTTTCTCCAAACAGGTTTTTGCTATAATTTCACCCACTCTCTTTGCCACCTCCTGGTCAATGCCAAAGTGTTTCAGCTATTAGAAACTCTTCTCTCAACCAAACCCTAACCAAGGCGTCTAAAGATAGGCCTGAGAAATAGAGTTGAAGTAATTGACTCCTATCAAAGGCATCCTATTGCTACATAAGTGACATGCTGCCAATTGGTTGTGTGAGGGTGATAATAAGAATATGACAGTAACTTTATCTTGAAAAAAGACGCACTCAACAAGTAGTCAGTACATTATCTCCAATGAGCCATTGTTTGCCCCAAAAGAAGCAGGAGAATCGACACTTACAATGGTAGGGGCAGCACTGTAGTTGAACTCCTCAGAGAGAGGTTTCTGCATGGTTGAAGCAGAAGCTAGGGTGTGCATCTTAGTATCATCTATCACTTGGACGTAAAGATGCTTGTTTGAGCGAAAGACGCATAACCTTGGCCTCTCAGTAGTGCCTGAAACCTGTGAGAAAGAAGATAGAAACCCATATCTAACACGTTGGGAGGGCTTTTTATCGAGTGAAAATTCACAATGTACAACTACACAAATGCTCAGAACTGTCAAATGGTTATTGTTCATCAAACAGAAAACGAAACCAAAATCCCAATAGCAAGCATTCTTCCATGGCAGAGAATACCTATCTTCCATGTAAATTATCTTTCTACAGGCTTGATTTAAACCAAGCAAGCAGCAATCAACATCAGCTGTGGAACAGGAAATGAAACAAAGGAAGAGAGGACCTTTTTGCGGATGCGAGAATGGCGGGCAGTTCTATCATCGCCTCTGGTTCTGGCTTTGGCTACGACCACCACGGGATGAAAAGTCCGAGGTCTTACGAAAACGGCACCGTGTTGCAGTCCGCTTCCCTGGAACGTACTGCGGTTCGACATTAGGGTCACCGACCCCCACCCATTCATCACGCTCGCCGACATCTCTCGCTATCTCCCTCTCCCCCTCTCTCGCTCTCACCCGCAGGCTTATCCGCATTTATTTTGCTTGGTTTATACTTTTGGCCCCTTAGATTTCCTGCCTTTCCATATGTGTGCCCCGATCTTTTGTTTACTGTTCATTTCACACCCCTCTCACTTTTATATTCCAATAAAAACAACCATGTATAAATTTATTTTAAAATTTCAAAATTACATATAAATTATTGTTTTATTAAACAAACATTATTATATTATTTCAAAATAATAATTATGATCGAATATTATTTTGAAATAACATGATGACTAATATATAAAAGAAAAAGATGAATTCATGTTTAATTCTAATAATGTAGAACATGTTCATTTGTGTTTTTATTGGATTTTTCAATAAATATTTAACACCTCAGAATAACAAATGGAACATTCAAGAGCATGAACAGACTTAGGCAATTCAGTAATGTGTTCACCATCTATCTAACGCACAGATAAAAGAGAAGGAAAAGATAATAGAACTTCACATCCTCCATTCAAACGCCTTATTTGCTTGGTAGCTACCAATTTTCCCCTTCACAAACTGTTACTTCTTGACTCCCTGTTTGATTATTTTGAACTTCTTTATACAAACCATCACAAAGGTATCCCACAACAGCCTCAATAATGCCTCTTAACCTACTTACCAAGCCCGGCGGCATCTCACAGCTTCTTGGCGTACTCTTCTTTTTGGATCGTCAAGCGCCTCCGCAACTGCTTTTAATACCTTTTGTGCAAACCGGAAAAAAGTTTTGAGAATTCATACATGGTATAACTGTATATGATAAAACTTTGGAGCTTGAGTTCACCTGTTTTCTCAAGGGATAAACCCTCCTGTGAGGCAATTCTACCATGGCAACAAGACACTGAATTGCTGTTTCTCTAACAAGCTGCAACATTTTCAACGCACCCTCTACCGTTACCAACGAAAGAAAAAAGAAAAATATTGACGAGACATGATACAACCTTCACCGAATGACTTGCACAACATGTTCCTGAGCTAGATGAAAGTAACTACACTCGCTAAGGGATGTGATATGCAAGAGTAACGTTGTTGAATAATTACCATTGCATGTGGATACGATGTTAGCTTGACGAGGCAGTTAACTATTATATGTACATTATCAATTGCAGATTCCTGTCCTGCAAGCAGAAGAAGCCGTGAGAATAGAGTCAATGCAACTCAGAGGAACAAGCTCTATTTCACATGATAAATGAATGTTTAACGCACTGTCATGATATAAGCATTCAACAGCAAGCTTTGTTCTACTAGGTTTTGTCTTACATTTTCGTTAAGATCCCCAAATTCAATCCAAGAGATGGAGCCGTTAGTTCAAGAAATATCTCCTTACATAGTTTTCTGCTCTTGCCCCCTATGTAGCTACTAGGGGGCAATATAACCTGTATATCTTAGAATGAGCTTATAACCATTGAAAAAGCCCAGACCATAGATTTTATGTTCGTGACCAATTGAACCTTACCAGCTTGCAGGTTAAATTACTAATTGTTGCAAATCAAAGAAGATCTTACATGTTGTTTGCCGAGTTCTCAATTTCTTGAGAACTGAAGCACATTTATGTTCCAAAGGAGGATATAATATACAATGTAAGAAACTTCAGCCTCTAGCATTTCGCTTTTCTTACCTTTTTTGGCAGTAAGCAGTCCGGATAAAACCAGTAGCAGACTGAAAACAGCATCTTTATCAAGAGGATCATGGCTTAAGACAGAAAGACCTTCCAGTATCACTTGATACAGCTGCAAACAAATGGTTTTGTAAGAAATTGTACCTGTGACATAGATTCCAAAATCTACATCAAAGCTCACCTTTTCAGCATTGTCCAAGATGACTGCTGTTGGAACATTAGAGACAACATGAGCGAAAGACAAATACAGCATAACTCTGAAACCATGACAAAAGCAAGTCAATTGAAGATTGGGACATACGTTCCAAAAGAATCTTTAACTGCTCTATGCTGCCTAGGATGGGCGCTTGAAAGACACAAAAGGGACTGATTACAAATGCAATATAATAATCATAAGTCCCTAGATGTTCGGAATAAAAATAAGACCAGAAACTTGCATATGTTCCATGCAAACTGAAGTAATTCGAGATCAATAGCATATAAAGGAGTGACAAAAAAAAGAACATGCTAACCTTGAGAGTGGAGTTCCACACTTCACAATATAGGACTCCAAGACGGGAAATGTTATAGAGAAAAACCTCTGCTTATAAAGCGGCCGGATGACAGCATGAAATTTTCTATTAAGGCAGATGTCCGAATCACACATAAGAATATGGAATGCATCTGCGGCACATCTCATACTAGAAGACTGCAGAACCTGCCGTGAACTATCAGTGGCTTTTAACAAATCCAGAAATACCAGAGCTATGTCACTAACTCTTCCATCACCCCGCATGAGTAAACCTTTTCCAATCCATGCTAGCCCAGTGATAGCATGATTTTGCAAGTTTATGCCATCATAGACACCAAAACAGAGATTAATTAAGTTTATCTCGCTTCCACAGCTAATGTCACCACATCCATCAGAAGAAAGATTTTTTCCCACTGCAAAAGTTGTGTGGAATATTATATTGTATGCTTCTTCCAAGGGATTCGTACTTGACATCTTTGTCCCACATGAACCTGAACCCAATTTGTTGACAATAGAACCCAACGCTTGAGCAGCTAGAGGATGACCCCTAACAAGGGTTACCAAAAACAGATGTATAACTGATTTCACATTTGGGATGTATGTTGTGGGATGTGCAGCAATAATTGCTGACGCAAAAAGTGATAGAATCAACTCATCCCTCATGGACATATCAATATGTTTTAGAACCTCTAGTGCAATTGGTTTTGAAGGAATAGATTCCCTCAGCGGAAGCGTGCTTGATGAAACCACATTATATGCTTTTTGGATTATGTTGTTTTGGGTTTCCACAGAAGAAATTGCAACAACTTGTTTCATTGCCATCATTGCCGCATCAATGAGCTCCTGCCATAAAAGAGAATTGCAACATTAACTCAATAACAGACGCTTTTAACTTCTGCTTTCAAGAGAGCCAAGGTGTAATAGGATAAATCTGACACACTTACCTTACCACATGTACAATTGAAATCTCTGCAGGTTTCAATATTATTCCAGATACTGACAGCAAACTGCAGCAAGATGTCCTCAAGACCATCTATCTCAACCACACTATTTCATCTCCAAAACACATTACCAGTCAGAATAATGAAATATCTTTTGACATGGAAAAGAAAAGAGGCAAACCTATGACAGGGAAAAGGTGCATATCAAAAGAACCTCAAAAAGCAGTTCCAACAATCATGGCCCATGAAGCATATAGATGGGCAAGGAAAGGAAGTTTCAAATTTACAGAACCATGACATGCATGGATTTAAGTCAACAACGGAAAGATACAAGACAATATTTCAGGATTCTGAAGAAATAATTAGTGGGTTGAATGGACTCGAAAAGTAGAGAATGTCATTTAACAGAGACACCTAGATACTCTACTGCATACAACAGAGATTCATTTGAAACCAACATGCACGGCAATCTGCAAGAGGCACTGTCCTGGATACTTAACTCTTTTAAAAGGACTGCTACTCCTAATGTGCATGTTAGAAAGGCTAGCTTAGTCTACCAAAACTAGAAAGTGACGAGTTAAGAAAAACAAAATCTGTACCGGGGAACTAATTTATTGGAAAAACAATCCAACAGCAGAACACAGTTTTCAATTGACTTGGAACTTCCTCTGACCTGTCAAGCAAAGCCGAATGGAATTAGATATTGTGGAAGTCTTGATATCTTAATAAATGAGGAGAAAGACAATAATGGAAGCTTACAACAAACCCTAATAATTAAACTCGAGATAGAGACTTGATAACTCAAAAACAAAACGATATTTCCCTATCAAGAGTCAAGGAGGCAATACATACACAGATGTCAGTCAGATTGGAATGCAAAGCTTCTTTGAATCCTTGAACAATTTTCTGGACATGCTTAGGCCGAGTTAAGCAGATTTCTGAAGCTGCTTCCAATATAAGAGAATACGGCATACCATCGTGATCAAAACAAGCCATCGAAACAAATTTGTCGACAACTATATTCATGTAGCTCTGTGCCTTCTCAGTCTCATGATATTGATCAATAAATGAGCCAATGCAGACTAGCGCATTCAGAGCCAGCTTCCATGCTAGTGTTTTGCCACACTCCGCAGTAATGATTGATATTAAAGTATTCAAAACTTTCTCGAATATGGATATCGATAGAAGTGAGGAGCCTCCATGGAACATACCCAGAGTCAGCAAACCCTTAACTAAATATCAATTAAAAACAAGAGAGATCAGTAAATAGACAATGATGAGGCAGTCCAAAGTTAGCCAACTATAGAATAGCAGAAATTTCCAAGTCAACACAAAACATGAGGCTTAAGAACAAAAACGGTGCATAAATATATTAAGAATGCGCACGTATTCACCTCCAAGATATGTATCGGCATCACCATCATCTTCATTGGAGCTAGCTCCTGCAGAAGTGAACACTTGGATCAATGAAATTGAAGATTTGTTCACCATAGAATACCACGTTTCATGTGCACAACTAGATGCCGCTGAATGTTCCATGGAACTCAAGATATGGTCTCTAGCTGCGGTAAGAAGTCCAATGCAAATGAAAAGGCCACCATGGTGAAGTCTACTAGAGATTGTTGAATCTTCTTTAGGGATATAATCCCCTTCCAAATTTTTCTCTGCAATCCCCAAGGCCTTAAGTATGCGGAAGAAAAAGTGTCCAAAAATTGTATTGCACGAAAGAGCAGAGGCTTTGGCAGATACAGAGAGGATCTGACTGATTGCGAGAACCTTTAGTTTGCTCTCTTCTGGCATTTCTTTGAAATGAGGGTATCTAAAGATGGTATCAAAGAATGTGTCTATGTCTATATCATCAACAACAAAATTTAGAAATGGCATATCTTGCATAACTAGCCTTTGTAGAAGCTTTAGAGCTTCTTTCTGGACCTCATCCTCTTGACACCCAGGACCAACAAGCGATTCTGGTGCAAAGGACAGATGTGTGTTGGTGGAAGAATATATTGTCTCTTTTAAGGAGGACCAAAGACCTCCATAATGCTTCACCATTCTGTTTGCTCCAAATTTCAGAGCACAGTCTTGGAGATATTTCAAAGAATCAACCTAGATAATTTAGTGGGAAAAAAATAGTTATTCTGTTCAAAATCTCAAGAGATATACAAACGAGATCTGGTAGATCAACAAATACAATAAGAAACCAAATAATCAGCACTAACCTTTGCAAGTTCTAGAGAAGAAGAGAGCTTTTGAAGAAGCAAAGGGATGGCAAACGGTTCAAAAAGTGGCGTCGAGGAAAACGCCAACTGCAAAATAAAATGGAGTATATCACTGAACTTTTTAACTAGTATTTGTTATACCCTTAAGGTTTCAATTGCTTTGTCCCCAACTTTAATAGTCACCAATGCTTTGAAACTGCTAGGTATCACACATTCCACTGGGTCCTCAGATCACAGCCAAGTGGTTGCATGGTTTCATTTATTTTATAAAAATTTTGCCCAATAGCAAAAAACTAAATTTGTGTTTTCATCTTACCACGTTTTGCTTTATGGTTTATGTGAAACATCTAGAAGTTAAAGAAATACACCAAACATTTGTACCCTTGAGAAGCAAGGACAACAATAAAATAGTTAAACTGAACAAAAATTTTGTGGAGAAAGCAGGAGTCGGTCAACTTATCTTGACCTCAACTTATAAGAGAATGAACATGAGACTTAAAAGACTTTCTGCAGAAACTACATTCAACTTTCTATAGGTATTCTCTATTGAAAATAGTGATCTTACACGAAGAACCAGTCAATTTTAATTCCAAATACTGAATAGTTTTCACTTACCAAGAGTGGGTACATAACAGGAAAGCAAATATTTCTATAAATAATGGCTAAGAACCCACCATAAGAGCCCTAGAGAGCGTATCCCTTTTAACACCAGCCTCATCTTTTTCCTGAAAACCCAAGAGAGAGACACTAAACGTCACTCTGGTGATTGAACAGATCAAAGGAAATCTTAAACCTTAGATATATAAGAATGCGATTTAATCTTACATGTGTAAAATGAAGTGGAAAGTAGCAACCCATAACATCAAAAAGATCAGCAGCATTAGAAGCAACCGGACCAGATGGATCAGGAAATAATTGTGCCAAAAGCTCTATTATATGAAAAGCTACCATTAAGCACTGCGGGTCCTTTTCTCCATCAATGGCTTCACATGTACCATAGACAAGCATTTCACCCTGAAAGATTATTATGAGATGTAAACAAAGGAGTCAGATTTATAAACGGACCAAACAAATTTGGAGAATGAGAAAAACATATAGGACAAACATTTGAAGATGTAACTCGTGTTTAACTTTTTTTAGAAATACCAACTTCCTCTTTTCACCAAGCTGATCACAAAGGATTACACATAGAGAATATCCACTCACACCAAATGAAAATTATAACTGCCTGAGCTACGTATCTTTGAGAAGAAAATAACACGAATAGTACTCAAATAAGCAGAGGGTAGGAACAAACCTTTGATTTTACAGATTCTGGATACCATTCCAGAAGACAATCCAGAAGTTCAAAGCAAAGCTGCAAGGAAATTGATCAGACGAAAAGAAAATGAAACTTAAAGAAATCACAAATGTAGAAAAACTGTCATTTCTGATAGCAGATAGCTAAATATCTACTAGTTATTCCTACCTTGCGATCATGCTGTGCTAGAGACTGCACTTGCAGATTCTGTAAAAAAGAGTTTGCAACAGCTTCTGCATCTGTGGCAGTGGCCACACCAATAGCACCCTTCCTTCTTAATAAGGCCAAGCAACCAACAAGTGCCCCACGCAACGCTCTCCAGTCTGCCTGATACAAGCATAATATAGTTATCAATACGAAATGTGATGTTCTAAAGAGAAATTAAAGAATCTCATGCAAACAGACATCTTCCGCAATGAAAGAATTCTGAAAAGGGTGGAACTGCTTTCTGGATTACAGGAATGTTACAAGAACAAGAATAGATTCGTATTATTCACAAAAAATACAAGTATGAAATCACCAGTCTTTCAGCAAAGAATCCAATGAGGCTATGGATAACAGCACCCTCCAATGGCTTTGTTTCCAAATACTTGAGGACCTCAGCGAGGAGGAAAATACCTAGGAAGACACCGAGTCCAGATATGTTTGGGTTGTCTATAGCATTTCATGTCCGAAAAGAAATGCATTTGCTGAGAAGAGTCAGAAGTACCTCGTGCTCGGACAACATTGTCTGTGGTTGTCAAATACAGTTCCATCTCCCTAACCTATGATTTTAGAAACAAAAAAAATGAAGAAATGTGATAGCACCTGAATTTGTTATGAATAGAAAGATGGTTAGAAAATTACCAATTTTTCCATAGACAATGAATTGTTCTCTAGAGAAGAAACTATCGCTTTCAGGCTTGCAGCCTGTTTATCAGTTTAGAAAACATCCCAGAATTTTATTCACAAAAGCGACAGAATTTCATATTAACCACAGGGACAGATGATTGTGGAAGCAAAATAATCAAAGAAGAATGGCGAAAGCACCTGCTGAGTAGGAGAGCGAGCCACATCAACGAACGTTTCGAGATGCTGGACAAGCTGACTAGGTTCTGTCATTGCTTAGGGAGGATGTGTGTCTCTTAGCTGGGGATTTAGATGAAGCCAAGGCAGGGGAATGAAATTCAGGAAAAGAGAGGCTGAAACCTGTAGGTGTATATTCTGTTGGATTAAACTTTGATGCAGCACAGTTCAATAAAAAACTGTCTACAATGGGCAAGGATAGCCGAGACTATTTTTAAATGCTTTCCCAGCAGTTAGAATTGCGACATTGACATGAGAAGGTATTAATACTTAGGTTAACAACGGACCAAACAGAAAAATATAATGAAAAAATGCATTTGCCTACAAATATATGAAAATGATGATGGACCATCATCAGGTAAAATGTGTAGCATACTTTTCTGAAATTGATCCAAGCAAATGGAAAACATGATCCGTTATTACAATGCAATGTTTCAAAGGGCAAGTTTCCTACCAAAACGTTAGAAAGAGGACCAGAATGACACTAATTTGAAATGTATAGCTTTGAAATGTCTAAATCGATCCAAATGCAGCTGCAGCACTGTAAAAGACCAAGCGTACAAGTTTGTCATCATTGGAACCATAAGCGACAACCACGTCTTCATGTTGTGAAGGCGAATGGTAAAACCTTCTCTTGCCAGAGAATCAAGGGATCAATACGAATTCCAAGGGTTTAGGGTTTAGGTTAAACCTATGAACAACTGTTGCATGTATATTTCAATTCGTCAGGCTCCAACTTTAAACTTAAGATTCCTGGGTCTAGAAGAATCAAAGACTTCACAAAAACGTTTTCCAGAAGTGTACACTATTTTTGCTCAGATTTCCATGAGGATATCAAGAATGAGGTCTATTTTGCTTAAAGGGTGACCAAAGTGGCTAATGAGACCAGCGGAAGAGAAGAAGAAAGAAGAGAAAGAAGGAGAAGAAAAAGAAACGACGACGGAGAGAGAGAGAGCTCACTGGTGCAGTGCAGCGACGGTGCGACGAACTGCTCCGAGGACGGCGACAAGGGAAGAAGCGCGAGTGTGTCAGAGCTGAAGTGAATTATTCGGTCTACTGGAGAAAAAAGACAAATTTACTTTAATTTTTTGAAGGTGGAAAAAACCGCATTTTGGGAGAGTAAAAGACAAGCTCGCATTCTGGGAGAGTAAAAGCCAAGAAAAAACAACTGATTTCGAATTTGAGAGGGATCGATTCGAAGTTGGCAAGAAGGAAATTCGAAGTTGGCAAGAAGGAAATGACTAGAATCAGCAGCGGTGGAGAAGAGAGCACGAGTCAATCTTCAATGGCGTCAATAAGTGTAAGTAGATCGATTTCTAGGGTTTTGGAGGATGTCGAGTCCCAAAATGGTGTGAGTGTCAATGGGTCGGTTGAGTCTCAGTGAGTCGGTTGAGTCGCAAGAGTCGGTTGTCTCAGTGGGTCGGTTTGGGTCGCGATGGTCGGTTGAGCGTCGATTTCTAGGGTTTGCAGACTGTCGAGTCCCAGAATGGTTTATTGATTTGAAATGGGTGTGAGTGTCAGTGAGTATGTTGAGTCTGAGTGAGTCGATTTGGGTCGCAATGGTCGCTTGAGCGTCGCAGGGAGTCTAAGGGTCATTTGAGTCG
>CM071875.1:17850200-17877795 GCA_036759665.1 Gynandropsis gynandra
ATTGTGAACTACCATTTGTGAGTTGTTCTCACCATCACCATACTTATGCTCTGTTGGCACATCAGAATCAACTTTATTACTGCCACAAACGACTCCATCAACTACCACATTCATGGCACACCCACATTCTTCTCTTAACTCGCTTGTATGTTCACTATCAGAATCATCCGAATCCAAAATATCTATTGTCTCCGGATTACTCTCATCAACTCTACTTTTATCTAGATCTACAATAACACAGTCATCATAATCTACAACACCTCGATCCTCACCTTCTTTAGCAATGCTTCCAAAAGCAGGAATTATAGGCTCAATTTCCCTCTCAAAAGCAGGAATTAGAGGCTCAATTTTCCTCTCAAAAGCAGGAATTAGAGGCTCAATTTTCCTCTCAATTTCGATTTCACAATTCACACCTGCCCATTCTATCTCCACATATAGCAGTGGTCGAATTCCTCTTATGCGATCGAACAGATAACTAATAGGATGTTTGTCATTCATTATATATGTCGGCTTCCTATTTTCACAAATATTGGGCAAATAGCTTAACTTCAACTTCGTTGTATTATTATCCACCATCATCTCTGCGCATAACTCATCAATCAGTTGCTGGTATGTCAGGCTAACCGGAGGACATAAGAAAAATACTCTATGGTTTTCCTGAACTCTACCAACCCATTCAGATTCTCCATTTGGGTTTTTTTCCCATTTACCATCAAACAAAAAATAAATCAGTGTGATTTTCTCACCCGCCGTATCCATTACACCTGTAACAAAAACATAAAAAGAGGGGTAAATTCCGTGACCCACAGCGACCGTGCGACCCTTGGACCCCTGCGATCCTTAGACCCCTGCGACCCTTTCAATCCTTTGCGACCCTTGTACCCCTGTGACCCTTTCAACCCTTTGCGACCCTTTTAACCCTTTGCGCCTTTCAACCCTTTGCAACCCTTTTAACCCTTTGCGACCCCTTTCCCCTACGACCCCTTTACCTCTGCGACCCCTTTACCTCTGCGACCCTTGGACCCCTGCGACCGTTGCGACCCTTGCGACCCTTGTGACCCCTTGCGACCCTTGCGACCCTTGGACCCCTGTGACCCTTTACCTCTCCGACCCTTGGACCCCTACGACCCCTTTAACTCTGCGACCCTTTGAACCCTTTGCGACCCCTTTACCATGCGACCCTTGGACCCATGCAACCCTTTGAACCCTTTGCGACCCCTTTCCCATCCGACCCTTGGACTCCTGCGACCCTTTGACCCTTTGCGACCCATTTACCCTTGGACCCCTGCGACCCTTTGACCCTTTTCGACCCATTTACCCTTGGACCCCTGCGATGACCTTTGATCCCTTTGACCCCTCGATGAGACTGTGACCCAGTGCGACCGTACGACTCTGTGACCCACTCTGTCACCTTTGACATTGCAATAAACACAAGAGAAACACGAAAAACTCACTATACATACCTGGTTTTTCTGCGGAATGTGCTTAATTGCAAGCTTCTTTGTTGACAACAAAGGATTTCAACCTATTGGCAGCGAATCTGATGCCGATCGCAAGCTACTCTCGCCGAATCTGTTGTGGTGTGGGGGAACAGTAATTTTCGCGCGAGAATTAGAGGTGCTCTAGAGGAGAGAGAAAAATTGTCGTCAAGGGTAATATGGGATTATCAATATTTTAAGGGTAGATTTGACGTTGAAACTTTTTTTTTCAGCCAAGGGTATTTTTGAAGCACTTTAGCCCTACAGGGGCATTTTTGATAATTTCCCTTGCGAATGCTGCAGTTAAATCGTCGAGGAATTAATAACATTTAATTTTGGGAACAAACTTCTGTTTCGAGCAAACAAGTCCATAACAATAAATAACATTATGAATAATCATCTATCCATAACAATTCATGTTATGATTTTCCCACAATTCATATATGAAATAGGAATATTTTTTTATATCTTCACATTTGTAAGATTTGTTGCGCATTTGTAAGATTTGTTACAGGTCGATTTTTTTATTCGATTTCTAGTTATGAACTCGAATGAAATTTACATAAAGAAAATTCGAGCAAGAAGAACAGATGCGCACACACACGAGATTTATGAGTTCCTTCTTTGATTTGAGAAAGTACGTCTCAGCTCGGGTTAAAACTCTCGAAGAGATTTATTAGAGAGAACTTGAGTTTTGAGTACAAACTAATTATCAAAATCACGTTTTTTTAATATGTAGCAACACTCCATATTTATACAGATCCTTGCAACCCTTGGTATTTGAAAAACAGAGCAAGAAGTGATCAGTGATCAAGTGCTTCTCATGTGAATAACCCGATATGTAACAAATGACGATAGTAACCTTTAAGTTCACTTGCTCAAAACTGAAGGTTCACTTTATTTCAAAATGCTTAATTTATCAAGAGACACTCCTTTTGTTAGAATGGTTGTAGGAATGATACTGGTGTCTATCTTCTCCACTTGATCATTTTCTTGAGATATGATATCTCTGATAAAATGCAATCTTACATCGACATGTTTAGTCCTTTCATGATAGACACTAGTCTTTAATAAACATATTGCATTTTATGAGTCACAATAAACTTAAATTAAACCTTGCATAAAACCAAGTTCTTCAACCAAACCTTTAAACCATAAACTCTCGTTTATTGCCTCAACTAAGGTCATATATTTCGCCTCTATAGATGATAGTACCACTACATGTTGCAAGCTAGATTTCCAACTAACAACGTTTCCCCCAACTAAGAAAACATAACCTGAGATAGAACGTCTCCTATCAAAATCTGTTGCATAGTCTGAGTCATAGAATCCTTGCACCTTTATATGTTCTGTTGTTATATATCTTAGCTTCCACTTGGTTGCCCCTTCACATACCTCAACACCCTCTTTGCAGCTACCCAGTGACACAGAGCAGACTTACTCATAACCTACTCACAATTCCCATGTTGTAAGCAAGATGAGGTCTTGATCCTACCATTGCATACATCAGGATGCCAACTGCATTTGAGTAAACTACGACTCTCATTTCCTGTTCTTACTGATTTCCAATGTTGCTGTTAGTTTAACTGAGCTCATAGAGGTGTCTTGATCTTATTTGAATCTGCCATCCCCACTAACAACTTTTTTCAGATAATCTGATTGTGAGAGTATCATAATGTTTTTTCTTTCTGTCTTTGTAAATACTCATTCTGAATATCTTCTTTGTTGCCCCCAAGTCTTTCATCTCGAGCTTAGATCCTAGAAGCTTCTCCAATGCCTTGGTCTCTGTCAAGTCCTTTGATGTTATAATCATATCATCAACGTATGATAACAAGCAAATGAACTCACATGTGTCAAGTTTTCTGAAATACACATAGGAGTCATAGGCGCTTCTTATGTAGTTTTGCTCCACCATAAAACTATCAAAACGTTTGTTCCATTAACGTGGTGATTGTGTTAATCTATAAAGTAATTTCCTTAGGTGACAAACACAATCATTTCTGTCTTTCCTTATATATCCATCTAGTTGACTCATGTAAATGTTTTCTTCCATATTTCCATGTAAAAATGATGTCTTTACGTCTAATTGTTCTAGTTCAAGATCAAGATGAGTTGTAATTGATGGCGTTATATACCAATTGAAACGTGTTTTAACACAGGTGAAAATACCTTGTATAGTCTATCCCTTCTATATGTGAGTATCTTTTGGCTACCAACCGAACCTTGTACCTTGGCTTTTCAATTCCATGTATGCCTTGTTTTCTTTTGTATATCCATTTTCTTTCAATGATCTTCTTATTCTTTGCTTTACTTACCAGTTTCCATGTCTCATTTTTAACCAGTGATGACATCTCTTCATTCATAGCCATTTTTCAACTGCCCTAGGCTTTACTTAACTTAGCTTCTGCGAGATTCTTTGGTTCCTCACAACATAAGTCATCCCTTATTGTTAGATCAAAAGCAATTATACTACTATCTGAAAACCTTGCAGGTGGCCTTATCACCCTCCTTTATTTGTCTCTAATAAGTTGATAGTTATCCAAGCTTTTTAATAGTTGAGTGTCAGACTCTTCAACATATTCTTATCCAGATTGGTCCATACCATCCTCTGATTCCATTTCTTTCTCCCTAAAAATGGCTCAACCTTCAAACAAATTCTCTTCTTGTGATTGTCTCAAGTCCTTTGGCATATATATGATGATCTTTTCATCAGTTTCTGATACAATCCTTCTTACATCTTCCTTTGTGAAGAAATGTTCATAAACACCTTATCCACACAAAGTATTGTATCCATTGAAACCACAAACTTTATTTCCTCCAATAACCACACTTCGTATCATTTTATTCCATTATGATATCCAAGGATATCCCTTGTTTAACTCTTGGTTTTAATTTCCCCTGATATGTATGTACATATACTACATATGCAAATTTTCTAACATGTGAATATAATGGCTCTTTCTTTAATCATATTTTTTATGGCACTTCAAAATCTATTGCTGAGGATGGTGATCTATTCACCAAATACACAGTTATTGAGACAGTCTCCACCCAAACTTCTTTCTTTAAACTTGAATCACACAAAACACTTCTTACCATATTCATGATAGCCTTTCATTCTCTCTGCAACACTTATCGTGGAGTGTATGCACAAATGTGATGTCTTTCAATTCCATGTAGTTTACAGTAGCTATTGAACTAATTATTGACAAACTCCATTCCATCATCTGTTTTTAAACAATTCAACTTTCTTTTTTTATTGAGTTTCAACCATTGTTTTCCATTCAGCCTTGAAGGCATCATTCTTGTTTTTCAGAAAATAAATCCACTCTTTACATGAGTGATCATCAATTAGAGTTAACAAGTACTGAACATTTGATAAGGAATGAGTGATATTGTGGAATCCCCAAAAATATGAGTGAACATAATCTAAAATCCCCTTTATTGTATGTTGACCTTTAATGATACTAACTCTATGAGTCTTCCCTAAAATGCAACTTTCACAATGACTAAAATCTATAATGTCCTTTACAGATATTACTCCTTTCTTGTCAAGAATTTGAAGACTCTTGAGACTCATGTGTCCTAGCCTCTTATATCACAATTCAGCATCAATCAACCTTTTTTTAACCATATTCATTTCACTTTATCAGTTTGCTAGTCGGAACATATAATTCACCTTTGAGTTCTCTTTTCATAACAACCAAAACTTTTGCATACTTTCATGTTTCCATTTGAAGCTTTGTAGGATAATCCTAGTTTATCCAATGAACCAAGAGATATGAGATTTCGTTTAAGTTCAAGAATGAACCTTACTTGTCTCGACAACTTCATTGAGCCTTCGCATGTTCTTATTTTGATGTTACATATTCCCATTATTTGAAAGGTCTCATTGTTATCCATCATAACCTTTCCTCCTGAGAATTCTTGAAGATCTTCAAACCATTCCTTCCTTGGAGACATGTGTAAGGTACATCTTGAGTCCATAAACCATCCATCATGAATATCTTTGTCGAAACTATGGAAACTTATGTATCATAGACATCTTATGCCATTGCCACAATATGATTTTGTTTATCTTGATTTTGATCAAGAACCTTCTTTCTGGCTTTGCATTCCTTCTTGAAATGATATGAGCATGGACAACGTCGAGGAACCCGAGCATGAAGAGGACGCCTTAACATTACAAGAAGGTCTCGTGACTCGTGTTAAGGCTAGAGAAGATAACACCAATCCCGCGACTCGTCCTAAGGCGAGAAAGGACGACCCTGGTTCTTTAAACCGTGTTGAGGCGAGAGAAGAGGACGCCGGTCCCACGATTCGTCGTAAGGCGAGAAAGGAGGACGCCGGTCCCATGACCCATGCTAAAGCTAGAGAGGAGGATGCCTTAACCATACCAGCAGGTCCCGTGATCCGTGCTAAAGCTAGGACACTCAAGGAAGCTATCATCGGACTACTTGCAGCCATGCGGGTTCAAGATGAGTGCTCGAGTTCACAAGGAACTTCCAACATCCGAGTTGTATTACATACCAAAGCTCATCTTGAACCGGTCAACAATTAAGGCAAGTGTTTCGTGTGTGCTCTTTTCCACCGTTGGTTTTGTCCCACATGGTTTTCCAGCGGCGGGTTTTTAACGAGGCCACGACTCACTTTCGTCCTCCTAATTGTTGACCCGAGACTTCATACGTCGATCATATCGAAGTACATTACAGGTACGTTTGTTTTTATTTTAAATTTTTGTCCATTTAATTCACAAGTCTTGCATGGCTTGCATGCATGTTGAACATTTATTGCGGCATTGAAGTCTTGCATGGCTTCCTTTCTTCTTATATGACCGCGCCCCCTTGTAGACATCAATCTTCTAATTTGAATTTCAAACTTTTTTCTTGAGAAATCTCCATTGTTGGTGTGTAATATCCAGCAAACAAGTTTGTTCTTCTTGGTACGTCATATCCAATGAAGACAATCTTCAATATATCGAGAGCCTTCTGTAACTCTTGTGCGACCCATCATTCCACATGCCTTGTGTAGAGGAGTCTCCCAGCTCGGCTGCAGCAAGGATTATCCCGTCACTACCTTCATTCTAGAGTGTCGATTCAGCGAGGATCTCGTCAAGTGGTATCAGAGCACACTCTAGAAAAGGTTGGTTGATCTTCTCGGCTGATAGGTTGTTCATAGGCCGGTAGTTAGTTGTTTGAACCACGAGTATTTGTTGCTCGTTTATTACGCATTGTTCCTTGTTTGTTCGTTTGTGCTACGAGTGTTGGCTGCTCATGTGCTACATGTTCTGCTTGTTGGCTGCTCATGTATATTATGTGTGTAGGCTGTCCGTTTTGGGTGCTGTGTGGGTGTTCATCAAGCGCAATGGAAGAAAGCGGTGCAGAATCCAACCAAGTAATCAAGATGTTGATTGAAGCTCTTGCGGCTCGTTTGGAGCGAACTCTTAACACCAAAATGGAGGAGTTTTGGCAGGAGATTCAACAAGAAATTCAGGGTCGACAAAGAGTGAACTCTAATCTTAATCCACGAGAATAGATTCAACAAGAAGAAGATAGTAATTATTATGAACGAGGCACTTCATCCTCTTCGTGGAATAGCCAACGATGACGTCAAGAGGAGCGGGAACACATGGACAATCCGAGGGACGACCTTGCTGGTCTTAAGCTCAAGATCCCTTCATTCCATGGCAAGGCTGATCCAGATGCGTATTTGGAATGGGAGAAGAAAATCAAACTCGTGTTTGGTTGCTAGCACTATGCCGAGATCAAGAAGGTTAGGGTTGCTGCAACGGAGTTCTACGATTACGTTTTGAGTTGGTGGGATCAGTTAGTAACTTCTAGGCAACGTAATGGAGAGAAATCTATAGAAACGTGGCTGGAAATGAAGGCCATAATGCGTAAACGGTTTGTTCCGAGTCATTATCACCGATAGCTACATAGAAAGTTAAGAAAACTCACTCAAGAGAATCGAACCGTAGAAGAGTAATATCAAGAGATAGAGTTGTTGATGTTGAGGGCTGATATTTTGGAGGATAGGGAAGCTCTCATGGCTCGATTCTTTGGAGGATTGAATATGGTAATTCAGTTGGAGATGCAACACTACGTAGAAATAGAAGAGATGCTACATAAAGCAATTCTAATCGAGCAACAACTCAAACGAAAAAGGAGCGCTCGTTCTAACTTTGGGTTTGGAAAATTCAGTCATCAACAGGAGGAAAAACCGAGTTATCATAGAAGTGACAAGTCTGTCCCAATAGCCAAAGACGAGGTAAAAGTGGTTCCAATGACTCAAATAGAAAGGAAAATTCGAAGCCACTACATCGAGAGCTCGGGACGCGATGTGCTTTAAGTGTCAAGGAAGGGGTCATTATGCAAACGGATGTACAAACAAGAGAGTTATGATTATTTGTGAGGATGAAGAGTTCGAATCCGAAGATGAAGAATCTGAAACTTCGAAAGAGGAGTATGAGGAAGAACCGAATAAAGGGAGTTGTTGGTAGCACGACAATCTTTGAGTGTGCAATCTAAGTCCGAAAAGCAAGAACAACGAGAGAACTTGTTCCATACTCATTGTCTTGTTCAAGGGAAGGTGTGTAGTTTGATTATAGATGGAGGAAGTTGCACCAATGTCACAAGTGCTACCATGGTCCGAAAACTCGATTTAAAGGTCAAGAAGCACCCGAGGCCTTATAAACTCCAGTGGCTCAATGAGAATGGCGAAATGAACATGACCAACCAAGTGACCGTGTCTATCACCATTGGCAAATACGAGGACGAGGTCTTGTGTGACGTTCTTCCAATGAAAGCAAGCCACATCCTTCTCGGTAGACCGTGACAATCGGATCGTAAGGTAATACATGACGGTTTTACTAACAAGCATTCGTTTGAGTTTAATGGCAGGAAAACTGTTCTTGTTCCTTTGACGCCAAGAGAAGTGCAACAATATCAAATGCGCCTAAAATATAAAGAAGAATGCGTACTAAAGTCATCGAACTTTTACGCTAAATCGGGTGAGATCAAGAAATTTCTTCACTCTAGTCAATCGGTTTAATTGTTCCTGTTTAAGGAAGCTCTTTCGAGCTTGACTAACCTTGCACTGGTGCTGCCGAGTGAGATCACTTCTTTATTGCAGACTTATGGAGATGTTTTCCCCTAAGACAAACCCACGAGATTACCTCCTATACGCAACATCAAGCATCAAATAGATTTCATCCCCAGAGCTGCACTTCCAAATCGGCCAGCTTATCGTACCAACTCGGTGAAGACTAAAGAGTTGCAAAGGCAAGTTGAGGAACTCATGGAAAAGGGACACATTCGAGAGCACATGAGCCGGTGCACCGTCCCCATTTTACTCGTGCCAAAGAAGGATGGCAACTGGCTTATGTGTGTCTATTTCCGCGCAATCAACAATATCACGGTGAAGTATCGACACCCCATTCCTAGATTAGATGATATTCTTGATTAATTGCATGGGTCTAGGATATTTTCTAAAATTGATCTTAAGAGTGGGTATCACCAAATTAGAATGAAAGAGGGTGACGAATGGAAAAATGCATTTAAAACTAAACACGGTTTATATGAATGGTTAGTGACGCCTTTCGGGTTGACAAATGCACCTAATACTTTCATGTGCCTAATGAACCATGTTCTAGAGAGTTTATAGGCAGATTTGTAGTGGTATACTTTGATGATATATTGGTCTATAGTAAAAGCTTACAAGAACACACTGGTCACTTAGAATCGATTCTAAAGGTACTTTGAAAGGAAGAGCTCTATGCTAATCTTAAGAAGTGTACTTTTTGTATGGATAACGTTGTGTTTCTAGGTTTTGTTGTAAGTGCAGGTGGAGTCAAAGTGGATGAAGAGAAGGTTAAAGCCATTTGGGAATGGTCGAGCCCAAAGACCGTCGGGGAAGTCCGAAGCTTCCATGGACTCGCGGGGTTCTATCAACGATTCGTAAAGGACTTTAGCACCTTGGCAGCCCCTCTCACCGAAGTCATCAAGAAAAACATTGGATTTAAATGGGGAGAAGCACAAGAAGAAGCGTTCCAAACGCTAAAAGAGAAGCTTACTCATGCCCATCTACTAATTTTACCTGATTTCCTTAAGACATTTGAAATCGAATGTGATGCGTCCGGTGTAGGAACTGGTGTAGTTTTGATGCAGGAACGGAAACCTATTGCTTATTCCAGTGAGAAGTTTGGAGGCGTAACCCTCAACTATGCCACATATGATAAGGAGCTTTACGCACTTGTGATAGCGTTGCAAGTGTGGCAGTATTACCTGTGGCCGAAGGAGTTCGTTATACATACCAACCACGAATCGCTCAAGTACTTAAAGGGGCAGAATAAACGCAACAAGAGAAATGCAAGGTGGGTTGAATTCATTGAAACATTTCCTTACGTCATCAAATACAAGCAAGATAAGGAAAACGTCGTAGCAGACACTCTATCCCGAAGGTATGCTCTGCTAACTACTTTAGATGCTAAGCTGCTAGAATTTGAACAACTTAAAGAGATATATGCATCTTATTTGGAGTTCGAAGAAGTGTACAAAACGTGTGAAAAGTTTGCATCAGGTCATTACTTTAGGCAAGACGAATTTCTGTTTTATGATAACCGTTTGTGCAGTCCTAACTGCTCTATGCGAGAATTGTTTATTAGAGAAGCTCACGGGGGTGGTCTTATGGGTAATTTTGGAATTGCAAAGACGCTTAAGGTATTACAGGATCACTTCTATTGGCCACACATGAAGAGGGACGTTGAATGAATTTGCGAAAGGTGTGTCACGTGCAAACAAGCTAACGCTAAAGTTCAACCTCATGGTTTGTATACCCCTCTCCCTATCTCGACTCACCCTTAGAATGATATATCTATAGATTTTGTGATCTGTTTGCCTATAACTAAGACTGAAAACGATTCAATCTTTGTGCTTGTACATAGCTTTTCTAAAATGTCACATTTCATAGCATACCACAAACGGATGATGCATTGCACGAGCGAATCTATTCTTTAAGGAAGTAGTCAAGTTGCATGGGATGCCTAGGACGATAGTTTCCGATAGAGATACGAAGTTCCTTAATCATTTTTGGAAAACTATATGGTCTAAGCTAGGAACTAAGTTATTGTTTTCCACGACGTATCATCTGTAAACTGATGGTCAAACCGAGGTAGTTAATCGATCCTTAGGAACTCTTTTGCATGCATTAGTTAAAAAGAACTTGAGAACATGTGAAGAATGTTTATAGCATGTTGAATTTGCATATAATCATGTTGTACATCCTGCTTCTAAGTATTCCCCATTTGAAATTGTTTACGGGTTCAACCCCGCCTCACCTTTGGATCTAATGCCATTACCTTTGAGTGAATAAGTTAGTTTGGACGGAGAAAAGAAAGCTAAAATGGTACAACATATCCACGAGAAGGCTAAGAAGAACATAGAGGATAAAACAAAACTCTATGTAAAGCAGGCAAACAAGGGATGAAGGCAAATGATTTTCGAGCCCGATGACCAAGTGTGAATTCATTTGTGAAAGGAGCGATTCCCGAATAAGAGAAAATCAAAGTTGATGCCCCAAATCGATGGACCCTTTACAGTGACCAAGAGAATCAACAATAACGCTTATCAACTCGACTTGCAAGGTAAGTATAATGTGAGTTTCTGTTTTAATGTTACTGACTTTGTGCCTTTTGTCACAGATCAAACAGATTTGAAGACAAATCCTTTTCAAGAGGAAGGGGATTATATGAGCATGGACAACGTTGAGGAACCCGAGCATAAAAAGGACGCCTTAACATTACAAGAAGGTCCCCTGACCCGTGCTAAGGCTAGAGAAGAGGATGCTGGTCCCGTGACCCGTCCTAAGGAGAGAAAGGAGGATGCCGGTTCCACGACCCGTGCTGAGGTAGAGAAGAGGACGTCGGTCCCATGACCCATCCTAAGGCGAGAAAGGAGGACGCCGGTCCCGTGACTCGTGCTAAAGCTAGAAAGGAGGATGCCTTAACCATACCAGCAGGTCCCGTGACCCGTGCTAAAGCTAGGACGCTTAAGGAAGCTATCGTCGGACTACTTGCAGCTGCCTGGGTTCAAGACGAGGGCTCAACTCCACAAGGAAGCTCCAACGTCCGAGTCGTACTACATGCCGAAGCTCATCTTGCAACGATCAACAATTAGGGCAAGCGTTTCGTGTGTGCTCTTTTCCCGCCGTTGGTTTTGTCCCACATGGTTTTCCAGCGGTGGGTTTTTAACGAGGCCACGACTCACTTTCGTCCTCCTAATTGTTGACCCGAGACTTCATACGTCGATCGTATCGAAGTATATTACCATTACGTTTATGTTTATTTTAAATTTTTGTCCATTTAATTCACAAGTCTTGCATGGCTTGCATGCATGCTAAACATTTATTGTGGCATTGAAGTCTTGCATGGCTTCCTTTGTTCTAATGCCCCCCCCGGTTGTAGACATCAATCTTCTAATTTGAATTTCAAACTTTTCTCTTGAGAAATCTCCATTGTTGGTGTGTATCCAGCAAACACGTTCGTTCTTCTTGGTGCGTCATATCCAACAAAGAGGATCTTCGGTATATCGAGAGCCTTCAGCAACTCTCTTGCGACCCATCATTCCACACACCTTGTGTAGAGGAGTTTCCCGGCTCGACTGCAACAAGGATTATCCCGTCACTACCTTTGTTATAGAGTGTCGATTCAACGAGGATCTCATCATGAAGTGCCCTGTAATATCATCACCATGTTCTAGTCTTGATCTTGGATTTTGATCTAGACCTTTTTTTTCTTTCTCTTATCTTCCTCATTTCCCTTTGTGCTCAGACCTACCTCTAACTGTTAACAAATCCCCTGAGGTTCTTGACTTTCTTGATGTAAATTCGAGTTCCTTAGAATATGATGTTGAGGTAACTTCATCCACTGTTATTGATTCGTTTTTGCTATAATTCATTGTATCCCAAAGTTATTTATACTAGTCTGATTGAGAATTCAAGAGAAACGATGTCTGGTCATCCCCTAGAATCTTAATTTTCAAGTTTGTTAGATCATTAACCAGTTTTCTAAACTGATCAATGTTCTCTTCTAAAGGTTTTGATTCATCCATCTCAAATCTATAAAACATTTGCTTGCGATATATTTTATTTGGTAGGGACTCATGTAAATATTCATGTTCTAACGCCTTCCAAATGCTTGATCTCGTCTATTCCCTTTTGATCTTTCTCATAATCTGGTCTGATAGATATAAGAGTATGAGGTTTTCTTACCCGAAGGCTTCTTTCATACCTCATTTCGTGAGATTCCATTGAGGATAAGCCTCATTTTCCTAGTCTTAAAGTGATACCTTCCCCTTGTTCAGACTTCATGACCCTCTCATTAACCTTTTCTGGTTCTTCCAGAGAGTAGCTTTCATCTAACATATCGTATAACTTCATTATCTCAAGATTTCAAGAATAGTTTCCTTCCAAAGAAATAAACTTTTGTTTCCTCATATTTCTCCACCTCAAACTTGAGGCAAGCTTTCTTGAACCACGTATATCAATATTACTTTTCTTGGCGAGGAAACTCCTTTTCCCCAACCCGGATGCCCCGACACCAATTGTAAGATTTGTTGCGGATCAATTTTCTGATTTGATTTCTAGTTATGAGCTCGAATGAGATTTTCATGGAGGAAATTTGAGCAAAAAGAATAAATGTACACACGCACATACGAGATTTACGAGTTCCTTCCTTAATTTGAGAAAGTACATCTCGACTCATATTAAAATTCTCGAAGGGATTCACTAAAGAGAACTTGATTTTTGAGTACAAACTAAATGATCAAAATCACGCTTATCCATAAGTAGTAAAACCCCATATTTATAGAGATCCTTACAACCCTTAACCCTTGGTTCTTGAAAAACAGAGTAAGAAGCGTGAAGAAGATTATCACATGCTTCTCATAAGAGTAAACTAACTCAACAACCATATACTAAAACCAAATAAACAAACTAGTTCTTAAGAATGAGACAAACGTTCCAGGAAACCAGTTTCACCACAAGACTGCCAAAACCAACAATCAACCTATCTATCATGCAATCCCAGTCAAGTTATCTAAGGCAGACGATCATAATATGATATCTACCCTCTCTCGAGGCATAGACACGTGATCTAGTCAAATTATCCCCTACTTTCGTGGCTGACACCTTGAACTAAACCCATAAGATCTGTGATTCGTCCGTTTTACCCCCAACCGCTGCTACCCCACTTTCGTGGCCTAACCTCGGTTGTTCTAAACCTCATCTTTTAGGACTAGAATTCTCCTTTCGGTCCTTCTCCTAATCCCTAACACATGCATCTATGTGGCCATCGCAAACACAAGTAAATTAAGCACTCAGATAAAGAATAGATAAACGAAAACGGGAAGATGCATTCAAAGATAAATCAAAAGTGGTTTCGGGATAACAATGGGCTAATCCCTTCTCCTAGAACAAACAAACTACTCACTCATGCGTCCGCAAACAATCATAAACGAAATACAAGGTCTAAGGAACATGAAAACCAAACGAAACCGAAGTCTTGGGTTGATCTCCAATGCTCCTTGTAAGTCTCCTTCGCAAGAACCTTCTTCATCTCTATCTCTACTCTCCTCGATCAAGAACTGAAACTGAGTGGATGAGCTCGACCTCTCACTCCTCTCTTCTTCTTTCATTCCTCTTTTCTTTCCTTTTCTCCCTCCTTTCCCTTTCGGCCGTTCAGTTCTTCCTTTTGTTGCAGCCGCCACCGATTGTTGTCTTTTCATGAGTTTCCATTCTTGAATAAGTTGGACGACGTTTCCATTACTTTCTCCAGCAAAATATCACTTATTCTTCTTCTCTAAAGTCGTTTTCCTTATTGTATAAGTCCCCAACAAACTCCCATTTGTTTTAAGACAAATTAACTTATTTGGAGTTGCAGGTGACGACCGCGACCCGCACGGGCTGGGTAAGTGACTCGCTCGGATGCGGCGCGGATGATCGCGCAAGAACGCGATGGAGAAAGAGGCAGCACGCTCGGGCTAGAAGGTGCCCCTGTCGGGCTGTGCTGTTGCCCGCTCGGGTTTTGGTTTTGCCCACTCGAGCTGAGGCCCCGGGCGTGGTAGTTCTTGCCCGACTCGTGCTCAATTTGCTGGACAAAATCACTGTAACAAATGCCCGCTCGGGTTAGGGAGTTACCAGTGCGGGTAGTGGCTATTCCTTGCCGATTCTCGTCCCGTTTGTCCCATGATGATCCTCGATATTGTACTTTGTCTCGTGCACGTCCTTTAGCTCCAAAATGAACGGAATACGCATAAAAACCTGTAAGAACATGAAAACATGAAAACAAGTAAAACGGATACGGAATCATACGTAAAGCATCGCATCTATATCATAAACATCTCTAAAATCGTGCAAGAAATACGTATGAAAACGAGATGATCAAAATCCCCTAGACTTGAATGTTTGCTTGTCCCTAAGCAAACGTAAACGTGGAACACGTGGGGTATACAAAATCGGAGAATTCCCCCTTCTCCTAGAAACACCGCTAAAGCGAACATAACCGATCAACTAGCAAGTCGAGAGCAAATTCGGCCTAATTAAGTTTTCAGTCTTCATCCTAGTTTCACCAAGGCTACCCACGAGAAAGTAAATCAAAGGAAAACTAGACAAACCACCGTAACTCTCTCCACCAGACAAGACTTCAGACAAATGCTAAACCTAGAACAACCGAGGATACTTGTTTCTTTTTCGATCTTTTTCCTTCTCTTTTTTCCTTTTTTTTCTTTTTTTTCTTTTGTTTTTGTGTCTTCTGTTTTCTTTTTTTTTTCTTTTTCTTTTCTTTGCATACACACTAGGCTTCTAAGATGTCGGATTTGAAGGGATTCAACCTTTACTTAGACCCAGACTACCGATGACGGTATACTCATGCATCTCGTTCAAGAGTGCAACGGAGTAGGCGACGTTTTATTGTGCCATGACTTTAGGATGTAGAAAGATGATCGCCAACCCACCACTTAAACCCGAACCATCGAAAGAATATCAAGGTCGATGCATTCATATCGAATTTAGATCATGCTTTTAGGCATTATTTCTATTGATAGCGGAGTGTTAGTGTGCGCTCTTAATCTGCAAATTAAGCTCGATCTCATACGATATAGTAATCCTCATAGAAAAGTGAAGTAAAGCATCATCTACAAGAAGTATGGCCATCTGGATAGAGAGAATAAACGATAAACTAGCTTAGCAACCTCGTCTAAACCCCCACAAGCAACACTAGGATTTCCAAAGAATTACGACCTATTGCTTTTCAGCCGACTAATATGCTCTAACGCTTAGGAAAAACCTAGCTCAAACATGAAAAATCTCACGGAAAAGGCCAACTTCTTAAGCATCCTAGGTTCAGGGTTCATCTCAAAACGTGGCACCGGACAAGTGCTTGGGACGACTCTGACTCACGAAAGCAAAAACAAACTAAAAACTACGAAATTAAAGAGAAAATGAAACGAAATCACTTGACAAACGTGAGCTGCTCCCCCAGACTTGAATTGAATGGCGTCCTCGACATGAAGCTCCGATGGAGGGTAAGGGAAGTGAAACACTTTTGTGGTGGTATTTTTTGTGTGTTTTTTTCTGTTTTTTTAACGAAAACGATTAATAGAGTCTTAAACTAAAAACTACGAAAAATAAAAACAACAGTTGGGTTGCTTCCCAGAAAGCGCTTATTTAACGTCTTTAAGCTTTGACGTCTCCATTCCTCATGCGTGCGCGGCGGGTGGATCGGAAAGGGAAATGGAGTTTCCACTTTCGATCGGTTGAGCGGCTTGGTAGAGCTTTAACCGTTGTCCATTAGCTTTGAATATTCCGCTCGAATCGCTCCATAGTTCCACTTCTCCATGTATGAAGCTTTGAATATTCCGCTCGAATCGCTCCATAGTTCCACTTCTCCATGTATGAAGACTTCTCGTACCTGAAAAGGACCAGACCAGCGAGACCGTAGGTTGCCCGAGAAAAGCTTAGGACGAGAATTGTAAAGTAGAACTAGATCACCTGATTGGAAGTCATGAGGTAGGATCTTTGTGTCGTGCCATCCCTTAGTCACTGCTTCGTTCTTTGGCACATCCTGCACGGGATTCACTTGTTCACTGCCCGAGGTTGGATAAGTGGTATCTGTATCAAAAAGTTTCATGACTTCCTTTTCCATTACCTCATGCAAGTGCGAGTGCAGCCTCTTTTGAGTTTCGGTGGATGGTTCGTGGCTATCTTCCGTATAATTTCCGTGCATACACATCGAAAAGCTGACTCTCCTACGCTTCTTTACGCATGTGGGTTGTTTTCTCATCTCATCCGCACTCATGTTAGCATTCATAACAGCAGGATATGCCTTACTGCATTGAACATACTCATACCGAAAAGAAGACGGCGGAGGATCCGGCTCAAGTTTGAACGTCTTCTCCACTGCGAAACCAGCATGTAATTCGTGTGGTATCTCCTCACGTGGGGCGCCTCCTAGTGCTACAATAGCACTCATGAACTTCGTGTAAATCTCAGCTCCTTCGTCCGTAAATCCTACATCTTCGCAAACTCGTGTTAAATATCGTACAAGAGGATCAGAATCACTTACTTGATCAAGCGTGTCTTTCGCTAACTCGTCCAGGGGATCGACTGTAAAGCAAGACTCCTTGGATAAGGGTCCGTTCATGGGGCTGGACAAGTTGAATTCTATCGTCTCATCTCCGACACGTAAGGAAAACTTTCCTTGTTGTACGTCTATCAATGCACCTGCAGTAGCTAGAAACGGTCTACCAAGAATAATAGGTGTTCTAGCATCTTCCTTTATCTCAAGTACAACAAAATCAGTGGGAATGCAAAGCTTACCTACCATGGTGGGAACGTTTTCAACAATTCCCACCGGATATCTTACCGAACGATCCGCGAGGCGTAGAGACATCTTTGTAGGTTTGAGGTTCCCGAAGTCCATCCGCTTGAAAACAGAGTGTGGCATGATGCTCACAGTTGCTCCTAAATCACACAAAGCATTATCAATATCAATATTACCTATTGTACATGGAATGGAGAAGCTTCCGGGGTCCTTCAACTTTGGTGGCAGCTTATTTTGAAGGATAGCGTTGCATTCCTCAGTGAGTGCTATCGTCTCGTTCTCTTCGATATGCCTCTCTTTGGAAAGTACCTCTTTGTTTTGTTTGGCGTGATTGGGCATCTTTTGGAGGGCTTCCACGAATAGGATGTTGATGTCAAGCTTCTTGAGACCCTCTACGAATCTTCCCACTCGTTCTTCATTCTTACCGCTCACCAACCGTTGAGGAAATGGTATAGGAGGTTTGTACGCCAGTGAGGCAACGTATGGTTTATCCAGATCTGGTTCAGCTCCTTCCATGATTGCGACGGTACCTCTGCCTTTTCTCATGGATGTACCAGCTGCATGGTTTTGCTCATTGGAGGGCGAATGCTCGATCATATCACTGCTGCACACAGAAATAGCATTCACGTACTCTCTCGGGTTTAGCTCGGGTTTACCTGGAAGTTGTCCGGGATTCCGAGAGGATGAGGCAGCTTGGTATGCTACGGAGTTCTCTCAACTCTTCACATGATTGCTCAAGGTTTCCATCTGAGTTTTGAGCTCGTTGATCGTTGTCCCCACGTCTGCATTGTATTTGGTTTGCGTTGAATGTTGTTGTCTTTGCTCCTTGATAAATTCGAGCATCACTCCCTCAAGGTTTGACGAAGAGGCTTGAGGAAGTTGAGAAGCTTACGGAACTTGCTGAGCATGCTGAGATTGCTGGTTATTTTGCTGGTATGGCTGTTGTGGTTGCTTAAATCCCGAATACTTCATCGGTTGAGTCGTTCGGTATGACAAGTTCGGGTGATTCCTCCAATTCGGGTTGTAGGTATTCCCGAAGTGCGTGTTTCCTTGCTGCTGGGCGTAATTCATATGTTCCATATTCTCTTGCAGCGTGCATTGATAAGCCACGTGTTCAGTATCTCCACAATTCACGCAGTACATGGCGTTCGCTGCATTGCCCGTTGCTCTGCTCTGATTCGGCTCATATAGGCTCTCCACAATTCGGTTCATGAGTTTCCATTCTTGAATAAGTTGGAAGGCGTTTCCATTACTTTCTCCAGCAAAATATCACTTATTCCTCTTCTCTAAAGTCGTTTTCCTTATTGTATAAGTCCCCAACAAACTCTCATTTGTTTTAAGACAAATTAACTTATTTGGAGTTGCAGGTGACAGACGCAACCCGTGCGGGCTGGGTAAGTGACCCGCTCAGGTGCCGCGTGGATGATCGTGGAAGAACACGATGAGAAAGAGGCAGCCTGCTCGGGCTAGAAGGTGCCCAGGTCGGGCTGTGCTGTTGCCCGCTCGGGCTGTGGTGTTGCCCGCTCGGGCTGAGGCTCCGGGCGTGGTAGTTCTTGCTCGACTCGTGCTCAATTTGCTGGACAAAATCACCATAACAAATGCTCGCTCAGGCTAGGGAGTTACCCGCGCGGGTAGTGGCTATTCCTTTCCGATTCTCATCCCGTTTGTCCCGTGATGATCCTCGATGTTGGTACTTTGTCTCGTGCACGTCCTTTAGCTCCGAAATGAACCGAATACGCATAAAAACCTGTAAGAACATGAAAACACGAAAACAAATAAAACGGATACAGAATTACAGATAAAGCATCGCATCTTTATCATAAACATCTCTAAAATCGTGCAAAAAATACGTATGAAAACGAGATAATCAAGAGCAAGGAGCGAGATGGGATCTCGAAGTTGAGAGCAAGGATCCAGTTCAAAGTATGAAAAAGGAAAATTCAAGTTGAGACCAAGAAAATTTTGAAGTGAGAAAGAAATGGCAAGGATTAGTAGTAAAGAAGAAAGCACAAGTCAATCTGCAATGGCCTATGTAAGTGGATTGATTTCTAGGGTTTTACATTGCCTACTAAATACATTAGATATCAGGCCTTTGAAAGCGAAATTTTTTGTTGATATGAAATGGTTGTGAGTCTCAGTGAATCACTTAAGTCTCAGTGAGTCACTTGAGTCTCAGTGAGTCGCTTGAGTCTCAATGATTCAGTTGAGTCTCAAGGAGTCGCTTGAGTCTCAGTGAGTCGCTTAAGTCGAAGATGGTCAGGAGTCTTAGTGAGTCGCTTGAGACTCATGACCCTCTTCGACTCAAGCGACTCATTAGACCTCAAGAGTCGCTTGAGTCTCAAGGGTTGCTTGAGTCTCATTGAGTCGTTTGAGTTGCATGGGTCGCTTGAGTCACATGGGTCACTTGAGTCACATGGGTCGCTTAAGTCACAAGGGTCAATTGAGACGTAAGGGCCGCTTGAGTCGCATGGGTCGCTTGAGTCGCTTGGGTCGCTTGAGTCCATGGGTTGCTTAAGTCTCAAGGGTAGCTTGAGTCGATAGAAGTCTAATATATTCTTAATTGGTCATTTTGCAGGTGCCGGAAAAGTTGAAGTTTCTTTATGAATCCAAGCACATGACAGAATGCCAAAGATCACCACCAAGTGTTATCCTCACGAGACAATAAGGAATCTTAGATGAATACGAGTTGCATTACTTAAACAAGGAGTCACAATTTAGGCATTTATTCCATTTCCAATGTGACTCCACATTTACGAAGGTTCAAATGTTTGTCCCATTAAATTATTCCGTGATTGTATGGGATAAGAAGGAATTGTGGTTCATCGTAAACATTGTTCTTATTCAGTACTCTATAGTGGAGTATGCTCTAATTATCAGATTGAACTGCGGACCCTATCCTAGAGGATGGGAGTCCAAATGGGGTGATACATTCAGGCTAAAGAATTTCGACCGTGAAAAGGTGACCGTCGTACAAATGAGTGAAAAGCTTGTGAAGGCAAAGAATTCCGCCAACCGGACGAGGTTGACAACTTTGATGTTGTTGTGGCAAGTTCTTGATCACTAGCTTTCATCAGAAAATTTTATCAACCAAGATCTCATTGACATGGTTGATAACTTGGAATTTTGTAAAGGATTTCCATTGGTGTTTTACACATTCGAGAAGCTTGTGGATACTTGCCATAAGTACGTTAGTGAGGAATCACTGAAACCAAAATGGTATTGTAGCAGTTTTATGATCCCACTAACGGTAAGTTATGTATATTATTTGAATTACATGAATGTTTGCATTCTTATCATTTTGTTTTAATATGTCAGTTACTTCCATTTGAAACCATCCTTAGTTTGGGCGGAAATGGATGGTATGTTGATGCTATGGATACCGATCCATCATGCCCAAGGATGTGCAAGAAGAGAGTTAAATCCAGTTTTAACCCGAAGTATGTAGACGTGATGAGGCAGATCGGAGATTCTAAGGTAGCAATTACACAAGGGTCACAATGGTCACAAGAGTCACAAGGGTCAAAAAGGGTCATAATGGTTATTTGTTGTTTTTGCAGGATATTCGAAATATTCTTAATGTTGAACACGATGAGAAGCTTTACTTTTTTATCTGGAGGATTATGAGGGATGAAATGACCCCGATGTTTAGATATGATTGAAACATCTACATAGAAATCCAAAGGGTATTTGTTGAGAGTACATCCATAAACTAGAACTGTGGACGCGAAAAAATAGTTTGTAGTGATAAACAGAAGGGAAAAGGAAAAAGCACTAAAAGGAGGAAGAGCATGGGTGAAAAAGCAATAGAGGTTGTAGATGTTCTACCTATATCTGAAGCTGATGAAAAGGAGGATATGTAGGTGATGCTGAAGCTGATGAAGAAGGAGAAGGTGATGTTGAAGCTGAAGGAGAAGGTGATGATGAAGCTGAAGCTGAAAGAGAAGAAATTGCAGTCCCTCTGACACTGGAGCATAAATTAATAAAGGAAATAAAGAAGTCAGAGAATAGAATCATCAACGTCATAAGAGACCTTCTAAGGGATGTCGAGTTTCATATTTCTAATCCAAAATCAAAGGTGGCAAATTCCAAAGATGCTGACAAGGAAAAATCAAATTCTGCTGAGAAAGATGCGAGCATCAAACACAAAGCTTTTGGCACTGTAAGAGATGATGATTTTGAATTCCTTTGACGTCCTTATCCAGTGTCAAGAGAAAAGCCAAGTGAATAGGCGGTGGTGTCAGAGGCTGAAAAGGACTCTAGAGATGACTCAGAAGAGGATGTGGCAAAAAATTTCAAGATTAATTGAAAATATTACATATGTCACCAGCATTCCTCTAATTGAATATATTTCCAAAGAGGTTCCTTCACTGGTTACTCTTATGGAAGTTCTACCAAGTAAGTAATATTGAGTCAAAAAGGTCATTTGAGTCAAAAGGTCGCATGAGTCGGCATGGGTCACAATGGTCGCATGGGTCGCATTGGTCACAAGGGTCGCAAGGATTGCATATGTCGCAAGGATCGCATATGTCCTAGGGGTCGCATATGTAGTAGATGTTGCATGGGTCGCATCAATTTCACGAAGGATAAGTCTAATGAATGAAGTAATTTTTATGTAGATGTTGTCATTGGTGTTCCCGAGGAGGTTCCTGCCGAGTATACTCCAGTGGGTCCTGTCGAAGAGGTCACCGCTGATGTTGGTGTTGAGTGAACTCAAGAAGTTCCAAAAAAAAGGGTCAAAGTTCCACCAAGTATGTAATATTGGGTCACAAAAGGTTGCATTGGTTACAAAGGTCGCAAGGGTCTCATATGTCTCATGGGTCGCATATGTAGCAGATGTCACATGGGTCGCACTAACTTCATGAAGGATGAGTCTAATGAATGAAGTAATTTTTATGCAAATGTTGTCGTTGGTGTTCTTGAGGAGGTTCCTGCCGAGGATAATCTAGTGGGTCCTGTCGAAGAGGTGGCTACTGATGTTGGTGCTGAGGGAACTCCAGAAGTTCTAGTCAAAGAGATCGAAGTACCACCCAGTAAGTAATATTGAGTCACAAAGATCATTTGAGTCACAAAGGTCGCATGGGTCGCATGGGTCACATATGGTCGCATAGATCGCATTGGTAAAAAAAAGTCGCAAGGGTCGCATGGGTCGTATCAATTTCACGAAGGATGAGTCTAATGAATGAATTAATTTTTATGCATATGTTGTCGTTGGTGTTCCTGAGGAGGTTCTTGCCGAGGATACTCCAGTGGGTTCTGTCAAAGAGGGCGCCGCTGATGTTGGTGCTGAGGGAACTCCAGAAGTTCTAGTCAAAGAGATCAAAGTACTACCAAGTACGTAATATTGAGTCACAAAGGTCATTTGAGTCACAAAGCTCGCATGGGTCACATATAGTCTTATTGGTAAAAAATATCGCAAGGGTCGCATGGATCACCATGCTCGCAGGGGTAACATGGATCACATGGGTTGCAGGGTCGCAGGGGTTGCAAGAGTCACATATGTCCCATGGTTGGGATATTCCCAAGAATCGTATGGGTTGCACATGACCCATGGATCACGAAGGATGAGTCTAATGAATGAAATAATTTTTATGCAGATGTTAGAGCTTCATCGGATGAGTGTGATAGTCCAACGGTAATTTAACGAAAATTAAGACCACAGAAGACAAGACAAGAGCCATATGTTGAACCTCTACCGGCAAAAAGAGCAAAAACAGTTAGGGAACAAAACCCACGAGGTGAACCAACAACAAGGGCAGCGGGAGGAAAAGGGAGAGGGAAAGGGCAAGGGCAAGGGCAAGGGAAAGTTCTTGCTGCAGAAAATGTGATTGAAGAATCTGCAAAAGAGGTGGTTCAAGAATCCGTAAAATAAGTGGTTCAAGAACTCGCAGAAGAAGTGATTCAAGAACCCACAGAAGAAGTGGTTCAAAAACCCGTAGAAAAGGTGGTTAAAGAACCTATTGGGAATCAACATTTTGTGTGGAAACCCAAGTTATTAGAAGAGGGCAAGATAACCTGAGAGCGTTCGTTCATTGATGCTAATGGTCTGTAATTGACTAATATATATAGATTTATGAAGAAACCTCGCAAGAGCATTGATGGATATCTGACCTAGATTGTCCACGAAGGCCAGAGTTTTGTAGAGATCATATTAAAGGCTGATGTATGGCTTGAAGATGATGTAAGTTTTTTTGAACCTTTAGTCACGAAAGTCACAAAGGTAATTGAGGTCATTTTGGGTCATATGTATTCATGTATGTTAATTTTTTTTGCAGCAATTGGATGAGGCGTTGTTCGAGTTGTATGATCGCATCAGGAGATACCCAGCACGATATCAGAATTATTACGTTTGTCCTATTGCTTTCATGTAGACGCTCATAATGTGGATGTACGAGGATATGAAAGAATTTTCGGAAACTCTTATTGATTATTTGGATGACATCTATCCATTCAGACATAAGTTGACACAGTGGAGGAGTACGATGGCTTGGTCTCGATTGTAAACATTCCATCACCCTCAAATCAATATATGCCTTATCATTTGGTTTCCATGAAAGTGGATTTCAAAACCCGATACATCACGGTATTCGTCTGCCAGAGAAGGTTGAAGAAGTCGCATATCGATCCGGTGATGAAGATTATAAGAACAGCTTTGCCCAAGATGTTCAGACTCGAATAGTTTCATTCCTTGACTTCTATAGACTATAAAAGATAAATGGCAGTACAAGTATTATGAAGGTCTATCACAAAACAAAATCTTGAGTGATTGTGGTGTTTATGCCTTCAAATTCTTAGAAGGTTTTGTTTTGAAATATGAGAAAAAGTTCCCCAAATTTACGACGAGAAGGTTGCTTCCATACATGAGAAGATTGTTGCTGATGTATTTAAGAATGGAAGAATTATCAATGTATCTCGAGACTAATGTTTTTTGTAAATAACTTGATAAATATTTTTTTTTAAATTTTGATTCATATTTCTTTGAACAAAGGGTCGCACGGATCGCGTATGTTGGTTCGCCTGTTGGGTCGTATGGTCGCAATGGTTGCGTATGTTGGCGTATGTTGGGTAGCATGGTCGCAACGGGTCACATGGTCGCAATGTGTCGCATGGTCGCAAATGTCGTGTGGTCGCAATGGGTCATGTATGTTGGGTCTCATGGGTCGTATGAGTCAAATGGATCGCACGGGGTCAAGGGGTTGCAAGGGTCACGTATGTTGGCGTATGTTGGTTCATTTATGTTAGATCGAATATGTCGAAAGGGTCGCAAGGGTCAAATGGGTCACATAGATCGCAAGGGGTCAAATGGGTCGCGTATATCAAATGGGTTGCAATGGTTGCATATGTCAAATTGGTCGCAATCAGTGTTGTAAAAGTCACTAGCGCTAATCGGGCGGTCTATCAACGCCTAGCGACTAGTCGAATTAATCAGCAACTAGTTGGGACTACCGTTTTTTATTTTTTAATTATATTTTTAAATAAAAATAACAATTCTCCACGTGTCATTATTTAAATGGATGTTTTTGTTTATTATTGTGGATGATCAAACAGAGGATCGTTCTCTCTTAGATAGATATGATGGGACATTGAAAAGTGGTCAATATTTTATTTTCTAAGGGAGGGGCCCATATTTATTTGCAGAGACCAAACTCTGCAGAGACCAAACTCTCTTCACTATTTTTCTCTGCTTTCTCTCTCTTGTCTCTCTTTCTTGTCTTCACGAGAATCTCTCTGTTTTCTCTTTCTTGTCTCTCTTTCTTCACGGTTACATACAAGATGGTCGTCGATTCCAAATCCGACATCTCCTTGGCGGGGACTTTCGCCAGCAGCGCCCTCGCCGCCTATTTTGCCGAGGTAATCAATGGATTCTTCGTCTTTTTTTTCTTATGGTTCCTACCATATTCTGTGTTTGTTTGAAACATGTACGTCGACGATCTAAAATTTGTAGTTTGCGATCCGGAATTTGTATGAGAAATGCACGTCATTACATCGGTTTAAGTTTTCGTACAGTAGACCGCCTAGACGACGATTCCAGAGCGCCCAGACGGCGATTACATGGTGCTAAGGCGTTGACCGATTTTCAAGTCCGATTTTAAGGTTTTCTGGGTGGTCCCTTACGGTCAAGCGCTTAGGCTGCCACTAATCGGCCGTCCAAAACGTGTTTTATAACACTGGTCGCATGGTCGCATATGTCAAATAAGTCGCGGTCGCGTATGTCAAATGGATCGCAATGGTCGTTTATGTCAAATATGTCGTAATGGTCGCGTATATGAAATGGGTCACAATGGTCACGTATATGAAATGAAATGGGTCGCATGGGTCAAATGGGTCGCAAGGATTCGCATGGGAAGCGTATGTTGGTTCATATATGTTGAAAGGGTCGCAATGGGTTGCATGGATCGAATTGGTCGTGTATGTCTGGTCGTAGGGGTGAAATGGGTCGTAGGGGTGAAATGGGTCACAAGGGGTCAAATGGATCGCACAGGTCAAATGGGTCGCAAGGGATCACAACAGAATGAAATACCGATAATAACAATAATAGTAAATCCACAATCAAAATACAAACATTAAGTTCAAGTTTAAGGGAATGAACCTCGAACAATAATTACTGAATTCAAACAATGTTATTATTAGACTCTATTGGTGAGACATACCGAAGCACATGTGTTGCTTCACTGAAGACCAATTGGAATGTGAGGGAACATCCCTCGTTTTGTCTGTTTTCATGATGCTAGCCCCACCACGACTCACGGGCTTCAAATCTATCGACCATGCTCTTCCTTGATCGTTCATCAACATTATCTTACATCGTTTACCGAGAAGACCATTCGACCTTGCAAATCCTATCATAAGGGTCTGCACCATCACCCAAGTTACATCAAAATAACCAAAGTGATGAATTGATTTGGGGTCACTTACCAATGTACCTACGACCAGATTTGAATGTATAGCGGTTGCCATGAAAAATGTCTGGGCAGAAAAATATGACCGTGCTTCTACGTTTCATGATGATGATGATGATGCATATTTCGTATTACACATATCATCTCCGAAACCGGTGACGTTGAAAACCATGTCACATTCGTGATAGAAAACTACGAAATTCCCAATACGAAAATTATGGTCCTTTGAGAAATCTTTCCATCCATTAGTGAATCTGGAGCCATCTAATTTGACTTTTCATGTTTTGTAAGACACATCAGATTTAAGCGTTGTCGTGTTGTTGTTCATCGCTTTCCCGTCAATAGGATAAATGAGAAATATATGGATATATCCATTTTATGTCAAAACATACCTTTGTTTCGTCAACTCTTATGCTTATCGAAGAACTTCTACAGAATGTCCTGTAACAAAAAAGCAAAAAGCACAATCAAATCTCTATATTCTCTTCATGTAACATACAGACAGAGAGACAGATTAAAAAGATTACAAGATAGTTCTCCAGATTGCTCGGGAGAATGGGTTGAACGAAATGAAGGAAAATTGGCATTTTTAAAGCTGAGAGATTATGAGTGTTAGAGCGAAAGATGAGTGGAAGATGATGAGAGTTAGAGGGAGAGTCTCGTTATTTGAAAAAAGGGAAAGGCTGGAATTCAAAAAGACATGACCCTGACATCGAATTGACGGAAGAGAAAGGTTGTGACCAACTTTGACCACACTGTTATGTTTTTTGAATTTTGGTGAAAAGTTTGACGAGAATTTTGGTGAAAATAATACATTTACAATGTCAAACTAATTTATGCCAATTCAGGGTCGCATGGGCTGCTTTGTTGTATATATGGATCAACAATGCTAACTCGAAGAATTTATGGATCCATAAATCAGGTTTTGGGGACTGAAAAATCCGTCCCTAATCCGTTCCTAAACAGGTTTAGAGACGGATTAGGGACGACCCGCGGTAGTCCCCAATCGCGCGACTCCAAATGCTATCCGTCCCCAACATTTTTAATCCTAAGCCATTCTGATTAGTCGTGATCGGAATCACTGTTCTGAACTGCATCCCAATCGATGTTAGGCATTTGCGCCTTCATCATGCGCAGAAGCTTATCCATACGCCTATCTGATCGTTCAGCATGCTTTCTTGATAGTTCAACCTCCTTTCTTGATAGTTCAGCCTCCTTTAGTGCTTGTTCAACGCGCTTGTCGGATTCTTGGAACCTTTCAGATATTTGATGCCGGAGCTCGTAATCTGATACTTTTTCTTTACCTTTGGATGAAGTTGAATGTTTTGAGGACATTGCTCCAAGTC
>CM071875.1:17889425-17931027 GCA_036759665.1 Gynandropsis gynandra
TATCTGTCTGGATTTCTACTCCGCGTTTGAACATGTGGCTCGAAGTAGTATGAAGTGAAGAACGATATTTCCTCATTGACGTATTGTTCCACAATTGAACCCTCCGGTCGAGCTTTTTGTTTGGTTTTTTTCTTCAGATGATACATAAATCGCTCGAACGGATACATCCAACGAAATTGAACTGGACCTCCTAATGTGGTTTCGTGCGGTAAATGAACTGTCAAATGCTCTATAACATCGAAGAATGATGGTGGAAAAATCTTCTCTAAGTTACAAAGTATAGTTACTATGTTATTTTGCAGTCGACGAACCACATCCATACTCAGATTTCTCGAACATAAATCTCGGAAGAATAGGCCAATACCTATAACATTAAAGTATTATTATTGTATTTAACAAATATTCACACTACATATTAATATAAAATCAACCACATTCCTCCAACTGCTTCGTGTGCATGTTTGTCCATCAATTCAGAAAAACATATCGGAAGTAGTCTTTGCATGAATACATGACAATCGTGACTTTTCATCCCTAATAACTTTCCTCCTTGAATGTCAACGCACCTTCCAATGTTAGACGCATAGCCATCGGAAAATTTCACATCTTCTTTCAACCATTTCAACAATTTATATTTCTTATCATTTGACAATCTGAATATCGGGACTGCGCTTTACCGTCATCACTTATATGTAACTCCCTTCGTGAGTAATACTCTTCTAGATCCTTGCGTGATTTAATATTGTCTTTCGTCTTCCCTGTGATATTCAGTACTGTATTGATGATGTTATCGAAAAAATTATTCTGTATGTGCATCACATCAAGATTATGTCGAAGTTTCTCGTTTCATGCACATATCCGGTGGCAAGTTCTAAGGTGTCACTATAACTGGCCACAATGAATAATTCTTCCCAGACATCCCAAATGGATTAAAACCATCGGTACAAAGGCCTAAATAGACATTTCGACTCTCAGCCGCAAAATCAGGATATACCTTGTTAAAGTGTTTCCACGCCTCACCATATGAGGGATGGCACATCTCTCCTTCACGACTTGAATGCTCAACATGCCATCTCATGTCGCTTGTGGTCTCCGAAGATTGATACAATCTTTTTAATCTGTCTGTAATTGGTAAATACCACATACGACGATATGGAACATATTTTCCATTCTTTGTTAAATAAAACCGATCTTTTCCACAAAATAGACAACTACTCAACTCCAATGTCTCTCTCCAAAAAAATCATGCAATTGTCTTGACAAACATCAATCTTTTGATATGGCAATAAACCCAAAGATCGCATCATCTTCTTTGTCTCATAATAGGAGTCTACTGCATTATTATCTTCTGGCAAATAATCTCTTACTAATTGCAATATCGAATCCATGCAATTCTCAGACAAATTATTTTCAGTCTTCAAATTCATCAAACGTGCAGACAGAGATAACTGTGATAAACCACTCCTACAACCATCATAAAGTGGATTCCTAGCACTTTCTAGCATTTCAAAAAAACTTTTTGCTTCTTCATTCGGATCTTCTTCAATATTTTCGTTTCTTTCACGGAATACATTTTGCACCATTTCCACATAGGGGTTCATTTCTACATCTTGAGAATACTCAAATTCATCTTGATGTATAGTGCCTCTAAAGTTTTCCACAACATTACTAGATCGTGGTGCAAATTTTTCTCCATGACATAACCATATGAAATAATTCGGGGTAAATCCTCTTAATAAAGATGCTTCCAAACAGTTCTCTCATTAACAAATTTTTCATTCTTGCATTTGACACATGGACAAACCAACGTACCCGTTTCTTTGTAAACTTGTTGATTCGTCGCCATTGTCATAAACTGTGTGACGCCTTCTATAAACTCTTTCGATACGCTTTGAGATTCTAGATCAATTCTTCTGTACATCCATTGTCTAGAATCGAAAATGTTCGATCTTGATGAAGATGCCATTATAATCAAAAACACTATAGAAGATATGCGGTGAAAAATATGAGAGTTGCTTATGAAAAACGAATCGATGGTTAAGGGGTTAAATAGATTATTTATGCACGAATTAGGGACGGATTAGGGACTAAGAGATTAACTTTCCGAAAAATCGTCCCGGATCCGTCCCTAAAACGGTTTTTAAAGTCCTAAATTTAGGGACGGTCCCAAATCCGTCTCCAAATTTGGGGACGGAAGTTTCTGTCGTCCCTAAATTTGGGGACGGATAACCTGCCCATCCCTAAATTTGGGGACGGATGACCTGCCCATCCCTAAATTTGGGGACGGATGACCTGCCCATCTCTAAATTTAGGGACGACAGAAAATCCGTCCCCAATTTAGGGACGCGAGAAACTTCCGTCCCCAAATTAGGGACGACTTACTCATTCGTCCCCAATTGGTCCGCAATTAGGGACGGATTAGGGATGACTCTTCTATACCCAAATTTGGGGACGAATTTCATTTTCCGTCCTTAATCCGTGTATAATCTGTCCCTAAATTTAGGGACGGAAATGTCAGTCCCCGAATTCCGTCCCTAATCTTGAATTTTCTAGTAGTGGGATTTATAAGGACGAAAAGACAAAAACCAATCAAAATAATACATCTACAACGTCAAACTAATTTATGCCAATTGAGGGTCGCATGGGTCGCTATGCGAACTCGACGAATTTATGGATTTATAAGGATGAAAAACCAAAACCAATCAAAATTATACATTTACAACGTCAAACTAATTTATATCAATTTAGGGCATGGGTCGCTTGGACGCATATATGGATCAATATAGGTGAACTCGATGAATTTATAGATTTATAAGGATGAAAGGACAAAAAACAATCAAAATAATACATTTACAACGTCAATCAATTGTTAAAACGGATTTTGACCCATTTGTCCCAAGAAGTGTAGAACGAATACATGTGTTCCAAAAGTGATAGTAGTGTTTGAAGAACCCGTCGGATGAGTTTGAGAAAATTTCAAAAAAATAAATTTCGCATTTGTTTAAATGTTGATATTATTGATATTACTGTCTACATTGAGTCTTACAAGGAACAGAATCATGAAGCAAAGAATCTGCACACATTCTATTTCCACTAGAGAGATAGTTCATTAGCCGAGAGTTATCTCCTGCCATGTACTCCATCTTCTTATGTTTTCTCCTTTTTTGGTATTATAGTCCAGAGTGATCTCCTGTCATGTACTTCGTCTTCTAGTCACATTTCAAGAGTGACCCAACATCATCACATAAGTCATGCGTAAAACTCGTGAGTGACAATATAGAGACCGAGTCCGCCAACTACCAAGACATTGAGTAACACTGAGACAACATGATGCCCTACGTCCACCATGTCACCTTCGTTATAAAGGTCACAAAGGTCACAAATTTTTTTCATAAAATTTGGGTTTAGAGACATAGATTAAGAGAGGAGACATGGACGTAGAGTTAGAGACATGGGTCGGAAGACACGAGTCTGACAACGAAATGACGAGTCATAAGAATCACATGGGTTGGAAGGTCACATGGTTCGGAAAACAGAAGTCTGACATCAAAACGACGAGTCACAAGAGTCACATGGGTCAGAAAGGTCACATGGATCACATGGGTCCCATTGGTCGCATGGGTCGGATGGGTTGCATGGGTCGCATGGGTCGGATGAGTAGTTCTAATTTATTCCAATTGAGGGTCGCAAATGGCATGAGTAGTTCTAATTTATTCCCATTGATTTTAATTTATTCCAATTGAGGGTCGCGCAAGGCTCATATTGGATCGCACAACTCAGATGGGTTTCAATTTAAACTTGATTCCAATTTATTCCAATTGAGGGTTGCACAAGGGTCATATTGGATCGCATGAGTCGGATGGATTCCCGTTTGAAATTGATTCTAATTTACTCCAATTGAGGATCGCACAAGGGTCATATTGGGTCGCATGAAACAGATGAGTTCCAGTTTAAACTTGATTTTAATTTATTCTAATTGAGGATCACACAAGGGTCATATTGGGTCGGATGAGTCAGATGGGTTCCCGTTTGAACTTGATTCTAATTTATTCCAATTAAGGGTCGTACAAGGTTCATATTGGATTGCAAGAGTTGGATGGATTCTTATTTGAAATTGATTCTAATTTATTCAAATTGAGGGTCGCACAAGGGTCATATTGGATCGCATGCGTCGGATGAGTTCTCGTTTAAACTTGATTCTAATTTATTCCAATTGAAGATTGCCCAAGGGTCATATTGGGTCGCATGAGTCGGATGGGTTCTCGTTTAAACTTGAATCTAATTTATTCATTCTTCTTGATGCCAATTGAGACAAAGATTTTTCAGAGAATTTAAGGTTAGAGACGTAGATGAAGAGAGGAGAGAGATGAGATTCTCCCGATTCAATCTCATCTCAAATGGGTGAACTTGATGAACCTTTTAATACAGGGGGTAATGTAGATGGATGGACAAAGAGTGTCAAAAAGACATGAGTCTAACATCGAAATGATTAGTCGCAAGGGTCACATGGATCATGAGTGTGGCATTCGAAAAATGCATAGCTGACATTCGAAAAGACATGAGTCTGACATCAAAATGACTAGTCGCAAAGGTCACATGGGTCAGAAGGATCCCATTAGTTGGAAGAGTCACATGGATCACATGGGTCGCTTGAGTCACAAAGGTCACAATAGTGCTTAAACGTCAATAAGAAAAAATAGATGCAAACTTGAAGAACTTATCGAATTATAATGATGAAAGTCACCAAGATTTAGTCCAAATAATACAAATAATATAGTGTTACAAACTAATAATACAAATAATATTATATTACAAACTAACAAACTTTTTTTTTTGAAGTTGGCGTTGTCTGGGTTGTCAGATTCCAAACATTGTCAGTAATGCTTGCATTTGAACCCGCTTGTCTTGACGAAGATGGGGTTTTTCTCCGAGCCTCAATGGGTCCAGGATAACGATTCTCTTTAGGTCTCCCACTTTTCCTTTTCTCAACCAACATAGGAGGTAGAACCGTAACTACAACATACTGAGGAGGAATGTTCCAATCACTACAATCAGGATTCGAATACATGGTTTCTCGGTAAACCAAACGCCATGTCTCTCGGAGGTAGTATGTTGAATATAGTTCTGGTATCATGTGACCTTTCAAAACCTTATATGCAACCGCAATTGTGTGGCTGCATGGATACTTATCAACATCAAACATTTTGCAGTCGCACGTTCTTTATTGAAGACTCATTACAAATCTTCTACCTATCTCATTTCTCACCTCATACTCATCATTGAACCTGTTCAATTCGATAACCTCATACTTGGATGCCTGTCCAAACCGTTCATATAACGTTTTCTCAACGCAAGGTGTTAACTTTCGAGAATCACCACCAGTAGTTGCTTCCAACCTATACCTGTGAACCATTCCACTGTCTTTTCCAAACAAATATCTAAAAACCCTAGGATCGATTTTTTATATCTTCAACGCTGAATTTATTGACTCGGCCCATTATCGTGATTAATAAGTTGTACTTTTCACCCTTAAATTTGGATCTTGCCCACTTAACGAGATCAAGTTCCCCTTTCTCCAAATACTTTGCAATATTAGGATACCTGCGCAAAGGTAAAAAAGGTCACAAAGGTCAAAATGGTTACAAAGGTTACAACATTCAAAAAGTAACAAAGATCATATTTGTAACTAACCTTCAAATCATTAAATAGCACTTTAAATTCGTTCACTTGTATATAGTGCTCCACATTTGAAGAACATTTCCGCCATAGTATCACCCTTTAAACTCTTTCTACCTTACCCTCTATTGACGTAGCTCTTTATGTTTTGCGATATATGATGCACACGAAAACCATAATCAGCTTGTTTGTACACTTGTTTGACTGCTTTTATCAAGCTTTTATAGTGATCGAATATCACAACGACATCACGTCCATCCGGTATCACTTCTTTCAACCTTGACATAAACCACATCCATGATTCGTCATTCTCTCTATCAACTATTCCTCAAGAAAGAGGATATTGGTGATGTTCACCATCTTGTGTAGTTGCCACGATCAATGCTCCCTTGTACACTCCTGTCAGAGATGTTGCATCTACAACAATCACTTTATGCATGTATTTTCATCCTTTTATAGCCGTTCCGACAGCCATAAAAAGTTATTTGAAGCTTTTCCATCAATGATTAGCTGAAGATTTACGACAGATATGAGATTTCTTTCTGTAAACATGTACAACCACCCTGGAAGTCTCGTATAATGTTCAAATTCATCACCACGAATCTCCTTTTGAGCATTGCATGTGTCTCTTAATTCCATCAAATACGATACATTGACATTGTACTTTGCTTTTACACAAGCCATCAATTCTTTTGCTGGAGGTGTTTCATATTTCCCGACATATTCCTCATTTAAATAATCCTTAACCAATTGTGTTGTACCCTTTGTAACTTCTGTCAATTTAGATAGAGGTGAACACTTATGAATGTGATAGTGTGTTCTCACACTAAACCGTTTGGAATTCAGAATTGCTACCATGCGTAATTTCCATTTACATCCACTTCCGGTAAACTTGTATCGTACTTTCCACAGCTTCGAATCAGTTCTATATCTAAAACAAGCTTCAAGTGAACCCTTCATTACAAATGCATATACATCCTTCTTGCTATCAAACTCTTGCATAATTTTAAGTTGCAATACATCTTCGAACTCGAAGATATTATATTCATTGTTTGCCTTCTCGTAAACTACCATTTCCAAATTATTCTCACCATCACCATCCTTTTGCTATGTTGGCATATCAATATCAACTTTATTACTACCACAAACAACTTCATCAACTACCATATTGATAACATAACCACCATCTTCTCTTAACCCGTTGGTATATTCACTATCAGAATTATCTGAATCCAAAATATTTACTATCTCTGTCGGAGTAATCCCAACTCTACTTTTATTATTTGAACCTACAATAACACAGTCATCATAATCTACAACACCTCCATCCTCACGTCCTCTAGTACTGCTTCCAAAAGCAGGAATTAGAGGTTCAACTTCCCTCTCAATTTTCATTTCATACTTCACACTTGTTGATTCTATCTCCACATACAACAGTGGTCGAATCCCTTTTATACAATCGAACAGATAACAAATAAGATGTTTGTCATTCATTATATATATCAGCTTCCTATTTTTAGAAATGTAGGGCAAATAGTTCAACTTCAACTTCATTGTATTTTTTCCACCATCATTTCTGCGCATAACTCATAAAAAAATTGCTGGTATGTTAGACTAATCGGAGGACAATAGAAAAATATTCTCTGGTTTTTCTGAACTCTACCAACCCATTCACATTCTCCATTTACGTTTTTCCCATTTACCATCATACAAAAAATAAATCAGTGTCATTTTCTCATCTACCAAATCTATTGCACGTGTAATAAAAACATAAAAGGATAAATTCTATGACCCACTGCGACCATGTGTTTCAAATTCAAAATGACTCTGTGACCAGTGCAACCCTACAGCTTGATGAGACTGTGACCCAATGCGACCCTACAGCTTGATGAGACTGTGACCCAGTGCGACCGTGCGACTCCATGAGATTCTGTGACCCAGTGCGACCGTGCGACTCGATGACAATCTGTGATCCAGTGCAACTATGCGACTCGATGAGATTCTGTGACCCAGTGCGACCGTGCGACTCGATGAGACTATATGACCCAGTGTGACCGTGCGACACGATGAGACTCTATGACCTAGTGCGACCGTGCTACTCGATGCCAATCTGTGACCCAATGCAACCGTGCGACTCGATGAGACTCTGTGACCCAATGTGATCGTGCGATTCGACGAGACTCTATGACCCAGTGGGACTCGATGAAACTCTGTGATCCAGTTTGACTCGATGATAATCTGTGACCCAATACGACGTGCGACTCGATGACAATCTGTGACCCAATCCAATCGTGTGTTTCAATATGACTCAATCACCCAGTGGGACCGTGCAACTCTGTGACCTAGTGCGACCATGTGTTTCAATATGACCGTGTGACTCGAAGAGACTCTCACTCATTGCGATCATTTGACATTTCAATAAATATGACTCGTTTTAACTACATCAATATAAGACTCGTTTTGGAAAAAAGAAGAATTAAATCTATACATATACTCACTATTCACTCGGGTTATCCAATTCACAAAAGAAATACGAAATACACAAGAGAAACATGAAAAACTCACTATACATACCTGGTTTTTCTGCGGAACGTGTTTAATTGTAAGCTTATTTGTTGACAACAAACGATTTCAACCTATTCGCGACGAATCTGATGTCGATTTCAAGCTACTGACAACGAATTTGATGATGATTTCAAGCTACTCGCGCCGAATTTGATGTGGTGTGGGAGAATAGTAATTTTCACACCACATGATAGAGAAATTGATGTGCTTTAGAGGAAAGATAAAACTGTCGATTAAAGGACAATGATAATACATAATTATCAATATTTTAAGGGTAGATTGAAGTTGAATTTTTTTTAAGGAAAGGTAGGATTGAATCCTGATACCTATACTCCAGGCGAAGGCAAGTCTTGTATCTGGCCGGACCAACAATAGAAGTTAAAGTGTATATGTATTATAAATGGCACATTAGTACTTTTTGTTTTGTGAGACATTAGTTTTTTGGGGGTCAAGAATTCATTTTGAAGATTCACATGAAAAAAAATTAGGCCCACCGGTGAACAATTTTTGGAAAATAAACTTAATACCATCTGCGCTACGTTTAACTATAATGAATACATAAAGTTATTTCAATCGTATATAGTTTTTTATATAAATTCACACTAGACAAGTTTTATTTGGTTTCTCATCTGCGGCATAGCTTTTTTGTTCTTTCATTTGCTTTTTCAAAAACTACATTCTTCCCATGTTAGATTGACAAGTCCTTGTTCCTCTTTCAACCTCTCTCCCTAAGAAACATCCACATGACATGACTGTCCTAGCAACATTATCACAGACCTCTCTGTCTGCTCATAGTCTCTTGAGCCTCAGACAAAAGCAAACAAGTATTGGAGGAAAATGGAAACTCTCTCACTCCAACCCAAAAGTTCTATACTTTGGATTCTTGTATTCCCTTGGGCAAGAAGGCCTCCCACCAGCCGAATTCATACTTGGGGTACGGTGCGGACCACTTCTCAGGCTTACCAAACTCCAGAGCCGCCGGATTTGAAGCTAAAGCTTCCTCTACCGTCGTGGCATCGAAGGAATCGCATAGTACACGATCCAGCCTTAATTTCATGAACCTGCCATACAAATTTTGGGTCATGATCCGATGAGAGACACCAAGCCTAAAGAGTAAGTGTAAGGGTTCACTGAGGCCTCACGTGATCCAGGGGCCATTGGTGGAAACAAGAGCAACGGCAGGGCGACCCAATCTCTTAGTTAGATTGGGGAAGTTTTCAAGGAACTTGGGCTCAATGACAAGCCAAAAGTCCTGCTCCTTGTCACGCTCACCATAGTTGCGAAGGCGTTCGAATAAGAGCTCTTTGAAGTGCTCCTCTTCGTCAAGCATGAACTTGGCATTTGCCACCACGAAGTAGTATTTGGTGGCTTCTTTCTCTTGCTGCGGAGAAAGATAAAGAAAAATGGAGTATAGAAACAATGCTCGCTCTGAAGGTAAAGGAGAAGAGAGAAATGAACCTTATCAGACTGGAGGCCATGGGAAGCAAATGTGGTGGTGTTGAAGGAGGATGTGTAGGGGAGGAGTGGCCTAGAGTGAAACTGCTTCAGGTAGGGAGTGGAGATGGAACAAGGTAATAGAGGCTTCGAGGAGAGAGGTGGGTTCTGAGCATATGCAGTGATAGGCACTGCCCCACCCAAGCATGCAGCAATGCTCCACATTTGCTCTCCAGAAAACCTAATGCAAGAATTGTTGAAGGTGTGTGGGAGATGGTTGAAGGTGGAGGACAAAACCCTAAACATATCTCGTGAGATGTAATCAAGTCTGTATAAGCCATCAACTTCAATAGATAAAACACACGACTAATCCACTCGAAACATGCCTTTTGAAAATATATTAGAGCTTGATATAGAACCCTAAAAGATTACACAGCAAATTGATGTCGAAGAAGAAGAAGGACGACGTCTATCTTACCGTCGGATCACAGGTGTTTCCAGGAGAGCAAGTCTCTGCAACTTTCAATGGCATCCACAAAATCTCCATCCACGAGAAGTATTTAAAGGACTTCTTAAATATGTTATTGGGCCTTCTTTTTAGGCCCATTTATTTATATAAATATGCCCCAAAGTCCTTCGTAGTACTAGTACAGCTTCTCACACTCATCCTCTAGTTTCGGTTTCTATTCAGTTTTCTGTTAGGATTTAACTTCACAAATTATTTGGATTTAATAAATAAGAATCAAATAATGATTGATTTAATTTACTTTGATTCAGTTATAAAACGGTTAGATCCATATGTAGGTAAAAATAATTATGAATATAGTAAAATAGGGGTGGGCGTTTCGGGTTTCGGAACGGGTTCCTCGGGTTCGGGTTGGGTTCGGATTCCTCAGGTTCTAAAAAATTGAACCCATAAAAACCCATTTGGTTTTCGGGACGGGTTCCTCGGGTTTCGGGTTGGGTTCGGGTTGTTCGGGTTCTGAAATATTGAACCCAGAAAAACCCGAATTGTATTCGGGTTCATTCGGGTTCTTCGGGTTTTTCGGATTTTCAATGGTTAATTCGGGTTTTCAATGATTAATTTGGGTTTAAAACGCGTTTTCGGTTCTAAATTTAACATACAACAAATTAAAAAAAATACAATGCTCTAAAACTCCATAAACAACAATACCAAGTAAACATTTAAAAATAGTTCCAAATAAAAAATCCGTAAATTCAATTCATTCGTTCTTGTTCTTGAAGAGACTTCTACTCCGAAAAACGCCAAAATAAACTTCTTCAACCTGAAATTTAAACACTTTTTATGAGTTTAGATTAGAACACATAAATAAATAAATAAAGAGTGTAAAAAATAAATACCTAATCAAGTTGTATGAAAAAGAAATCACGTCTCATAATCTTCCATCCTTAGAGTCCGATATGCTACATAAGAAAGTTTAAAATAATAAATTTAAAGTTAACATAATATGATAAAAAGAATTAGAAAAAAATCATACCTTGAGAAAGTGTGTCCATGAATTCGTTTTCTTCCATTAATTGTTGAAGACTTTTTGTTGTATCTACCCGATACGATGATCGCAACCAATTTTGTGTCAAAACCAAAGCCTCAACCATATTAGGAGTCAATGAACTCCTATATTGATCTAGAATACGTCCACCGGTACTAAATGCTGATTCGGATGCAACAGTTGAAACCGGAATCGCAAAAACATCTCTAGCCATTTGCGCTAAAATTGGAAACTTAGTACTATTCACTTTCCACCACAACAAAACGTAAATTAGGGTTTTTTGTTTCGGGTTCCTCGGGTTCTCCCGAACCCAACCCGGACCGACCCGAACCCGTTCGGGTTCCAGATTCAAAACCCATATGGGTTTTAGGCAAAACCCATTATCTTACGGGTTGGGTTTTTTCGGGTTGGGTCGGTCCGGGTAACCCGAAACGCCCACCCCTATAGTAAAATACAAATTCAAATTGGTTATATTATTTTGATTTTATCTATTATTTATATATAAAATTTTAAATAAAGGAGAAGATTTGAAAATTTTCTAATCACCAATATATTTTACACGAAATTTTTTTTTAAAATTTTGTTGGATAATTGAAGTAATAATATACAAATTAGTAGGACATATTATTTATATGTTCTAATTATCTAAAATACATATTATAAATGTTAAATCGATATATAATTTTTTAATTAAATTTCAAAGAAACAAAAATGAAATTGATGATAAGATTGTTAATATTGTTTGTCTAACATAAAACAATTAGTTTTGAGTACAAAATAATATATATTTGTATAAAGTTTAAATGTATGAAAACCATTCATAAGATACAATAAACTATTTAATTATTAAATAGATATCACACAAAGAAAATGTAAAAAAAAAAAACAATCATAAATTACAACAATAAATTTGAACGTAATATTTAGAAGTTTTGAAAACCCTCTTTATATATAACATTTCTCGTACAATTGTAAACGTGAACATCTTGATCATGTATAAAGATTTTTAGATCAAATTATCGTCTCATATAATTGTCGATGTGTAAAAAAAAGTCTTTTGTTAAATTTTGACGTTGCCTCGCATACAACACATTGGAAAATTTGGATGTTTGGTTTGATGTCTTTTACCAAGTCCCTCATCTACCACATTATTGAGTGACAATAATAACATATAAAAGTTGGATCCCCAATATCGTAGTATTTTTATTATTATATATAGTAAATGTTTTCAACTCAAATTCATAAATTAAAAAAATTACGAATATAACTTTTTGGTTCCTTGGTATAAAAATCTGAAAGTATTTATAAATAATTATTTAAAATAAGTTATAATGTAATATATATCTTCGATATCATCTGTAAATTCAAAATCAAATTTAATATAAGTCAAATTTTCATTAGTATTAATCAAAATAAAGTTAGAAAGTTAGAAAATACTAAGTTTATAAAATAAAAAATTATCATTATTGGCTTCGAATTCCAACTTTTGATACCCAAAACTATTCAGTTTTGATGTGTTTATCTACTGAATAACAAATTCCATGTTCTTTTATCTGATTATTAAGGGATTTCATTCCAATTTCTATATCATCTAACGTTCGAATGTGGTCTAAATTCATATACTAATGAACCTCAAACTCAACACTGACACCACAATACTCATCATCTAATGTTTATAAGTTGGTTAACAATCAAAATCGTTAAAAATATTCTTTAATTAGATCTAAAACATAACAAGAAAAGACTAAAGTCTCAATATAAACTTGGTTAATTGTTTTACAAAGGTGTCTTATCTATAAGACTAAAAACATAGCTTAAACTGGATAAATAAAATAAATAATTCAAAAGCACGAGAACACTGCGTGGTCGAGTAGGCTAACCACTCGATCAAGCACAAAATAAGTGATTCTAAATAAAAATTTGTCTGGAACAATACACTCAATCGTTTCACGCATCTGTTTGATTGAGTAAGGGATAGATACTAGATTGATCAATTCCTTGTTCAGACCGAGCGACATCGATTTAGCTAGCTCCTCGCTCTTTTTGACCTTATCTACTAGTAGAAGTTACATGAGCTTAACTTAGTACCCTATGACATTTTCGTGGAGTCTTTACCAATTCATCAACGCCTATGCGAGCAACACATTCTTAATCTTCTCTGTCTTTGTTCTCGTGATCGGTCCTTGTATGTTTGGTGTCTTATCCAAGGTATTTTTCTCATCATTCCCCTATTATTTGAAAGGATTTGACTTTAAATCTAAACCATCATCTGCATAAAAATTATTCAAGTCACCTACACTAAAAAGTCGAATTGACGTTGTACTCACATGTTAACTCGATTTTGTAAGTGTTATGGTTGATGCATTCGAGGACTATGATTGCCATCTCCTCATGACAAATGTTGGTTTTGCACCGCTGTGGAAATCGTTCTTTTAGCACATACACCCAAACCAAATCTCCCAATTGAAATATGTTCTCGCACCTCTTATTCGTCCAATGGATATGAGGCTCCAATGGTGTCTCATGACCTAAAACTTTCACTCCATCCAGTGGTTTTTCCTTCCAAAACTTAGCTTTATAATCCTACAACAACTTAGAAACACGACTAGACAAATAATGAGTTAGCTCATTAGGAAACAACACCTCGTTGTGTGCAAACACATTCATTTTATGAGGTAAATATAAACGATCGTATTCTCTCTCACCCTCATAGAAAGAAACATCATTTTCCTCACGAATGTACACTTATAAACCTTTTTATGGGTTTCTCTTGAGACCTCGACATCTTTAAAATGATCTAATTCATAGCCACTCATTTTCGTATGTCTCTCACCCTTCTGTAGCCGCAACTATTTTTCGTATGCTTCCTTTTGCGTGAGGGATGCTAATCACACTTGTTTCTTGAATTTGAATGCATATTTATTGCTAAAAGTCGTCGTGTTATGGATGTGTATTAAATTGTCACGGACTTCCCAGCAACATGTGCCCAACTTACATCAGTATAACATCCCATATAGCTTCGTCCTCATACTTTCTGATGCTAAATGTGATACTCACTTGAGGGTACACCTCGGTTTTTCCAGTATAATTTAGCCACTAAAGCTTGTAAGGTTTTGGATGCTCAGTGATAAACAGCCCCAGCTTCTTGACAAACGAAATACTCACCATATTTGAGCACCTTCCACCATCTATGATAATAATACGCTCATTCTTTTTGACAATCCCTCGTGTATAGAATATATTTTCTCATTGTTAAATTGTATATATCCTCTATGGCGTGTATATTCAGGACTCACCGAATACCAACAATTCTCCTTCTTTCCTTATACTCTTCATAACTTCCATCCGAGTTGTGAAATATATAATCAACCCTATATACCACTTTTCGTCAGATACAATCTCATATCTGCCATCCGTTCATACCAACATGGTTCTACTGTTTGGACAATATTTGGTGTAATGATCTCACTATTGACATTCGAAACATGTAATGTCAAAGCTACAAATGGGGCGTTTGTTGGTTCTTTATGTCTTTGGCCTTAATGTCTCAAGCTTTGGCTGAATCATGCTGATCGTGGCTAAATCAAGAATATCTTCCATCTCCACATAGTTTCTTCTATGAGGTCTTAAATGTCAGGTTTTATACCGCCAAGAAAGCGATGCATGATTGCACATCATCACGAAGTTTATCCTCTTGTAGCAGTCCTATACGTTCTTTCATGATAGACATACTTTAGATGGATATGAATATTCTTGAAATCCTTTCTTATATCCATCAACCTTGTACTATATTTTCCAATTTTATTCTTTGATTATTTTGATTTAGGATAAATAAAAGTTCAACCATGGGGGAGTTTGAAAACCAAATCAACATTTTATTACTTCTTGCACCTTCCATTGAAACAATGAATGATTTTATGGTCTCTAGTTCTGTTTTATGCCTTCTTTTCTTATGTTAGCTCAACTCAGTTTAACTCATTTTCTAAATGAGCCAAAAAATTCTAACTCAGCTCAACTTGCCTTTAGCTTGTCAGAAAACAAGCTGACTCGCGATCTAAACTATTAAATTTCAAAGAAATCTACAATGCGATAAACATTAAATAAAATAAATAAAATGTCTAAAAGATAAAAATATAACTTGAATACAAAATTTTTTATACAAAAAATAATGAATCAGATACAAAATTATCGAATATCAAATCAAATGTCGAAATCTAAATATTTTAGATTGACCACTCGCAACTCAACTCATAATATTCTTTTCATATTTTTTAGTAATGATTCCATATCCTTTGAAATCTATATAACAAAAGAAACAAATATTTATTAACAAAATAATAATCTATTTTTTCCTTCACATTTTAATCACATAATTTTGGTCTTTAGTTCGCGAACTAGCTCGTCTAAACTTTAATTCGTTTTCAGCTCAACTCGCCAGATTAGTTTTAAAACGAGCTAAAGAATACTCACCTAAGCTGAGTAAAAAATGATCCGATTTAGAGCTAACTCACGAGGTGAAAACTCATTTTACATTTTTAGCCGAACGCATCATGGCTTGGCCGAGCAAATGACTAGAACATGCAAGCTTTTGACCTGAATGATTTATAAAACGAGAAGAAAAACTCATCTCTCGACTTGTGTTGATGGTTACCTGACTAAGAGATTTACCGAAATCAGTTGAATAATTCAAAATTTGAATGATTTGAAATAGTTGAAAAAAATATATAAAGGGGCCGGTTTTTGGAGTTCTAAACTAACCAAGAGAGAGTTCTATAAGACTTTGGAAAGCGAGAGGAGGATAATATTGCAGATTCAACCTATCATCGAAGATGAATTGAAGACGGGGTTATTTTAATGACTCCTCGAGACATCGACTAAGCTATTCTGATATCTGTGTTTTATTTTTTGTCTTTATCGTAATGTGTTTTCATCTACCAAAAGTAGATGAAAAACATAGAATATGTCTTTATCGACTAAGCTATTCTGATATCTGTGTTTTATTTTTTTGTCTTTATCGTATTGTGGATATGGATTTATCATGTTGAACATCATATTCTATGTTTTTCATCTACTTTTGGTAGAATGCATGCTTTTGATTCTTGAATGGTCGCTTGAACTAATTGTTACATGGATGGATTCTAATAGAGACATTGAATGGATTTTGATTATTTGCATTGAAAAAACTTGAATAATCATATCGAGAGATATATTAAATGGTTTAAAAATTTATATAATATTTGTTATTATATTCAAACATTTAGACCATTCAATAGAGATATTAATCATTGAATATGGAGAATTCGAGAAAACTAGATCGATGAAAGATATTGAATTCTCCAATTAAAATGAGTAACATGTTTTTTAGTATCTTTAGAAATGAATTCATATACATTATATAATTATTGAAACCTGTCTATCTAGTATAAATATTTGAAACTATTAGTTTACTTTATTGTATATAATAGATATATAATACAATTTCACAAATATTCATGATCATAGTTTCGTAAGATTTATAATCTAAAATTTTCTCAATCCTTGTGTTTTGTCCTTGTATTATATGATCCGTATTCTTGGAATAGTTTAGTCTTTATATATATATAATCCTTCCAAAAGTTGATTCCTGGTGAAACCACCACAACAAAGTTTTTTTTAAATTAATTAAAATATTTATTTAATAAATATCTACATTCACGATGATAAAACACTTTAATAATCAATATCCAACTAAAAAGGCCCACTTATTTGATAATCAATAGTCACGATGATGAAATTTTCAAATAATTAATACCCACATCGAAGAAATAAAGAGAAAAAAATAATAAGTATTATCACTCATGTTTATAACGGTGGCCCGGATGAAACAGGAGAACCCCACGAAAACAGACCAAGCAATATCAAAAGTTATTCGACGATGATACAAAAGGCGATGCGATGGCTATACAAGAGGCGACGACGAGAGAGGAGACGAAGTCACAACAACACAAACGGTACCAACAATAACAGTTTCATCACCGTATCTCAATTTTGTGGTGGTATTCCGTGTTGATATACATACTCTTAATTTCTTGAGGATGAGGGCATATTCCGACAACCTAGAAATCAGACTTATTAATCATGCGATTGACAACTGACAACAAGATGGAGATTTATAATAATAAGTATTCTCACTCATGTTTATAATGGCGGCTTCCCAGTTGACGCCCCGACGACACAGGAGAACCCCACAACAATAGACCAAGCGAGTTCAAAGGCGATGTGACCGTGATACTAGAGGCGATGCCACGACTATACATGAGGCGTGTGACGGTGAAAGAGGAGACGATGCAATGGCAACATAAACAATACCAACGATAATAGTTTCATGTTGGGCGAACATATCAGGTCATAAGTTGGATGACTTATCCAATTTTGCCTTCTTTTGCATATTCTTCAGAGTTGAAGTTGTGAATTGTTTGGTAAAGCCAACGAGGCTATGATATGCTAGTGAGACAATTATTTATCTTTTGTATCTCAAATCATATTGAGTGCAACTCTTAAGAAATGCAGTTGTGAAAAATTTCGTTAAATCATATTAGGTCATTGGTATTGCGGCGAGCGAGAGTTACCTAAGGTTTCAGGTTTGTCATCCGAGAATGGAGAACGACTGAGATCTTCAGGCCATTCTGGTTTCTGCCAAATCTCCTCTAACCGGTGTTTTCCATAGGTGGATCACTTTCATCTCCAATTTATAATGACATTATAGAGATTGAAATGCTTGAAGTATCCATCTATTTAGTAGAAACAATAAACTTGTTTTGATATTTTCTAAGAACAATGTTGCAGAGCTTCAGAGAAATGTGAGATTGGTTGGAAAATGCCAAAAGCTTCGAAAATCACTGCCAAGCTCAATGTCAAGGCTCATCTAGAAGATGAACTTGCTTTGACTCTAGCCTTTTATGGTAATATTAGTTGAAAAATGCAAAAAGCTTCAAAAATAGTATCTTTGATGGATGGATTTAGTTTAATCATGTTTTCTTAGATCCTTGCCTTTGGATGTGTATATATCATTTGCAAAGTGTATTTTCACTATCAGAGTAAACATGAAACTGCAGCGTTGCATGGCTCTACAAGAGCCGTGGATGGATATGATGTAATGTATACATGAGGTAAGAGCCAAACCTTATCGTAAATGGAAAAAGGTACACCCTAATACAAAATATATAAACAATCCAACAGAGAGTAAACAAAACATGGTGTTCTGGTAATTGATCTTGGGGAATTCGCAAACTTGAAGTTCAAAATGAACAAGGTAAGATTATTGAATATTCCTTTCAATGAAGACCATGGATTCATGTAAAAAGATGATTTAAAGGGTTAGTGAATTCATTGGAGGAGAAAAATTGATGCATTAGACATAAAACATGATGAAACACTCAAAACCCGCATAGAATATCTTCATATCACGTAATTTAATTGCATCTTTCCGATCTACACATCTTACAACCTTTGATTTTGTGAGAATTCTATTTTACCACTTGATTGGTTTCTTTATACATGGGTGTATATGTGATAAATCATATCTACATATTTATTTATATATCCTAATATATGTAGATGTACATATGATGTGCATGGTCGTTACGCATACATATGCATATATACATCCACATATCAATATTTATGTTTGTGTTTTTGCTTTATTTGGTATGCTCAAACTTATTTAAATGGATTGTCATATTTATGTGTATAGATATATCTTTTTATATATATGTGTAAAATTTTACAAATATATGTAAGTGATTGTTTACATGACCATGTTTGCCAATGATTTTGTTCCTATGCATATTTTATGTTTACGAAAGTTCTTATACATGTATTGGAGAGAATTGTGCATATATGTGTGGACTGATATGTTCATCTAGCTAAATGGAGGTTGGACGAGGCTTGACGATTTTGAAGGAGGAAGATTTCGTCGAAGCCATCGATTGTTTCAACTTTGGTGAAATATGTGCATTACTATTTTTGGGTTTGTGATAAATGAGAAAAGTTGGTAAGGGATTACATTTACTTTTCTAGGTTTCTAGCGGAATTCAAATATAGTCTTTACACAAAATGTTTTTTTTATGATGATGTTTATTAACTTATATGTTTTTAGGAACGGGGTTTATGTTCGAAGCAACAAAAACTCGGTTTTGTTTGATTCATCACATGTATTATTGACTTGTGGGCATCATTTACGATTGAGATTCTTTCTTTTTGTTTAGTTGAAACTAGAAATTCATTTTTGGTTCCCACATCGTGTTCTCTGGAGCAAATTTACTTCATTTTTTACATAAAAGCAATATTTTTTCTATAAACCACAAAGGATAGAATGTTTGTTGGAACAATCCTTTATAGTGTAAAAATATAATATAATAAACAATGAAATTAGAAACATAAACAAATAAATATAAATACCGAACGTTCAATCGAGACCTGCTAGCAGTGTTCTAAGACAGACTCTGTTTCCGCTTAGAGGATTCAACGATCACAAAATAGCCTTCTGCCGAATCTACTTTGTATTTTTGTTTTTTTATCAGAAGAAAGCAGAATGGATTGATGGTTTCTTCAATGGTAAGTCTCTATTTATAGAGCACTTAGGAGCCAAAATTCGGTTAACCTTGAACAGTCATGTCTGTTCATAAGGTTGTGACTGTTGATGGAATGGTTATGTCTCTTCGGTTCAAATTCAAAGGTTGTGTCTCTTCGTTCAACAGTTGCATCTCTTCAGTTCAAGCTCAAAGTTTGTGACTGTTCATAATCCGAAAATATTAAAAATTAAACTCAAGTTTAAAAAGTAAATTTAGATTTAAACCCAAGGCCCCATCTTTGACATTTAATATATATTGAATGTCCACAAGCCTTTTTACATGCCTATTCCAAAACCCCTCACCAAGCCCATGTCATGATTCAAATGGGTAAGGTGAGAAAGCATTAATATAGTGTATTAATTACATTCCATTTTCCAAGGTGGGACTATGTCTCTTCACATGCCCTCTTCATTTTCTATCAATGTTAATCTCAAGTCACAACTATTATGACATAGAGAATGATGAAACGCAGTTGCAAAATCATTGCATGTCAATAACCTCGCATTTGGCATCATATGAAAACTCTGTACCTTTGGATCTCCCTTGAGGCTTGATGTGATAAACCATCTTTTTCTTGCTATTTACCTTTGACTTTCTTGGGAATATCCAAAAATTCTTGGAGACTTGATGAAAAAAATTCATTTTTTGGCTTTTCTTTATCATCAAGAATCATGTACATGTCTGAGGTAGTCATTGGCGAACATTGAGATGTTGTTTTTTTTTCACTTTGATGCTCCTCATGAGTTGCATCAAAGAATGGTATCACAAATCCATTTTCAATTTTTCCATCTCCTTAAAAGAGGTTCAAGTTCTTCTGCAATCACTTCTGGGATTTCATGTAATAGTCTTGACTATTCTTCATTCTTAAGTATTTCCTTGTCTCCAAGTATTCAAACAATGCAATAACTAATCGAGACAAAAAATACATCGAGATATAATGATTTTTTCTTTTTTAAGTCTAATTATCACTTCCTAAATTTAATATGCAATCTAAGATTACACTTCCTCAAAACACCGAAAAGAAATGTTATATTTTCTGCCTTCTCAACCCACAACTGTAATTCTTAGAAAAGGATACTCTTTACACCATCCCTTTTCATTGGTCTGATCTATATAAGCCTTCGTAACGACTCAAGTTTTGTTTTCTACCACTTAATGAAACCAACTAAACGGTAAGAGTTGAAAAAAGAAAATAAATATAAACACATATCATTTTTGATCTGGCTAAAAGGTTTCCGTCTATGCTACCAAAAAGAGGTACAACCACAATTTTGTTTATCAAATTTTAACATACATATTTTAATGCAGTTTTGAAAGTTACATAGAACGTATAGTATCAAGTCAACAATAAAGCATAAAAATAAGTTCTTGACCTACATACTTTATCACGTCATCATTCAAACTTCAAACCTTTTCCTCCATCTCCACATATTAAAGATTCAGTGAATTTTAAATAGAGAACTACAAAAAGGAAGTTAGAAACATCAAAATACACAGATTTTTATAGCATGGTGATTAAATTGTATAGATAAATGAGAGCATAAATACAACCTATCTTCATGGTTCAAGAATTTAGACTCTGGTTGTTATCAATATCATTGTTATCTATATGGTTCAAGGACCTATATTCTCTGTCACAATAGATGTTAAAAAGTTAGACATCAATATTTTTCAAGATAGTTCAAAAATTTAGACGCTGGTTGTTATTAATATCATTGTTATTTACATGGTTCAAGAACCTATATTCTTTGTCATGATAGATATTAAAAAGTTAGACATCAATGTTTTTTTAAATCAAATCCTACATAATAAAATTCCATTTATTTTTTTCATAATTTTTTAAATTTGCATACATATCAATTATTCTTTATAGGTTGTAAGGAACGACAAGACAAATTATTTTCAATGGTAATTCTATTAGTTCCACTTTTTGGATTACAAACAACATTATTGTATTTTTAATATAAATATTATTATATGTTGCTCGATTTTATTAAAAAAGTATATTTACATTATACTATGTCCATTAATAAACAACTAATTTAATATTGATATCAAGTTACAACAAATAATATAATTTTTCATGCATCGCGCGGACTCTTTACCTAGTTTATTAAATTTGATATAAATTGGAGAACACCTGAAAGACACATCATATACGCAATTGATTTAAATGTTTATTCATTTAATAAAGTTTGCTATTAAGTCAAAATCCTTTGCTTATTTTGGAAAATAGGTTTTAAAAAATAACGGGATAAATGATACATTAACAACGCGCATCGTTCATCAATGCTCACATCGTTCATCAATTTAAATGCCTTGAAAAATAATACATTCTTTTCTTATTTATTGATATTGAAAAACACTTTATTGTTATATGTCATATTAATGATATTCATTTATTTACTTTACATTAAAAATACGTCATTGGTTATCGCAAGAATACATGTTACACACAAATCAAATGAAAACCGATATACATATGAATTGAAAGGAAAATGTTAGAAAATATTTTTTCACTGTATAATGTAATTGCTTGCTGATAAATTCTCGAGATATTTACCAATAATGAAACACGATTTTTCAACTTGATGCACACAATTTTTTAATTTTAAATGTAAAAAAAGTATCGCTTAATATTTGTTACTATGGTTATATTTGAGTAGTATGTGTATTTTATACTAATTTACATTCAAATATATTAAGGTCATCTTTAATTATTTTGGATTGGTAACACTCTTTAAAAAGATATGGAGTTTACAAATAGTAATTATATTGGAGAAGCAAATATTCCATCGAGAAAAAGTATGTACAAGATATTTATGGTTACAAATTGCAGAAAATGTAACAATACTTTTTTAAGAGTTAAAAAAATATGAACCTCAAGTTTTAACTACATTATAATAATTTTAGCATAAAAACGATTAACAAGAGGTTGAATTTTAACCTTAAATCTACAAACTAGTGTTTAAATTTTAATATAGCTAGACCTACAACCACATCTACTAGAAAAGCAAATTACAAAAAAAAAAGTTAGTTTGAAATACTTCAAATTCATATGTCCATCAAACTAATATCAATCAAATTAGTTTTTTTTCTAATGGTCACTGTTACAATGTAAATAACTAGTGTATTAGTATATATTAACGAGAATATCCTTCATTTCCATTGTTATAATGCATTAATGTGATGTACAAAAGGAGATACCATACATTGGTTCGAAAAAAATCTTTTATGGCAATGATGAACTTTAAGTCTATCAAATACAATTGAGTTTATAAAATAGAAATACAACTATCAAGGCTGTTGTCTATTCAAGCAACGTATTGTTGATGCATATACTGCTATTAAAAATGAGATAAAAGATTATTATAGAAAGAATTCTAAGAAGTTACAATCCGATCTATACAATAATGTTTCGGATGTAGTTGACAAGTGTGATAAAAGTGCTAAGTAATATGAAAAATAATTATATTGTAGCATTCATTTAAAAGAGGAACCAATATATATGATTAAAAACCATCATAACACAATGACTATATGTAGATGGTATGATAATTCGAACCTCTTTATAATAATGATCGTAAATCCAAAATGGAAAGAGATCCGGAATGACCTTGAATCTTACTCCAGAGGAGTCGCAAATGATATCCACACATTGAATATCGTGTATTCAAGTTGAAATTAGATGCTCTTGTGGCAAACCTCAATGCAAGAGTTTTTCTCCAGCTTATATCAGTTAACAAACATGTCATTTTCTATAATACTTTTAAATTTTCATTATTAACGTCACTTTCATATTTACATAAACAACATGATTAATGTTTTCATATTCACTATGAATTCTAAAATCGTGGACTACCACATGCTCATATTGTGATACTGTTACGACACATGTAAAAGAATCCTTCACCAGAAGACATTGATAATTAATCCAAGCAGAATCGTCTGATTAAGAAACTGATAATGAAGGATTCCAAATGGTAAAACAACATATGATGCATGATCCATGTGGTTTAGATGAATCACATTCACTGTGTATGAAAATGGTGTGTCCCAAATAAATATCCACGGCCATACATTAAGTACAAAAATGTGGATAATTTAGGTTATATCCTATACAAACATAAGATAGGGGACTCAAAGTTTGCAACGAAGGATGACATAAAATTGGACAACTGCTATGTTGTTGCTCATAACTTAAAAATATTCAAGAATTATAGGGCATATATAACGTTGGGTGGTATAACAAATCTAATACAATAAAAATATCTACTTAAATACATCACAAAAGAAGTGGACAAAACACATTTATTGAAAGAGGGATAAATAGTGACGGGCTTTCAAGTATTGCGAAGGCATCCATCATAAAAATAAATGAAATAACTAACTACACTTACTGTCAGTTAGGGGTGCTAATACGGTTGGTCTAGCCCAACCCAGTCCAACCCATCATGGGTTGGATTTTTTTAGGTCAGCCCAGTCTATTTCATATTTAAAATGTTAATTTTTTTCAAACCATGCTAGACCACTAAAAACCGCGGGTTATATGGGTTGACCCGTGGGTTGAATTTTTTTTGTTTACAATTGTATAATAATTAATTAATAAAATGTAAAAAAAATCATAAATAATTCAAACAATGTATCAAATTTTAAATAAAAATATCTAAACACGTTAAAAATGTTAAAATATAGAAATAATTCATAAACAACATAGAAAATCCAAATAAAAGTTTAAGATTCTAAATAAAAATATTTTGTCTTCAATCTTTATGTTCTTCATTATCCATACCTATAAACAAAACAAAAATAAATATATAAATCAAATCAATATATTTAACAAAATTATAAAAAAAGATATATTTGAAATTATATTACCTTCTTCGTCATCTTTAAAACCATGCATCCAAGAACGAGAACCAAATAAAGCTTGCACATTTTCTGGGAGAATTCGACTTTTGTATTTGTTCAAAATCCGAGAACCAATACTAAAAGATGATTCAGAAGCAACAATAGTTATAGAAATGATTAGCACATCACAAGCCATGTATGCCAACTCATGGTATCGATGTCGATATCCTTCCAATAGCCCAAGACATCCAAATTGGGATAATCCGACATTCTCAATTTCTCTTCATCCAAATATATATCCAAAAGTGATTTGTCTTCTTCTTCATTCGTCTAAAAAATATCATCAAATTCATAGAAATCCTATAATGATAATAATTCCAAATCGAATAAATAAATTATATTAAAAATATAAATATTAAACTTAAAATATAAACAGAATAGAAAATTTACTTCAAGAATATCCAAATGTTGGTTTTGTTGATTTGCAAAACAAATTTGAGAAAAAAAATAATAAAAATATTATATATATATATATATTTTATTACTATATGTATATAAATTAGATATATATATATAGATATATTATATAATATATATGTAATGTATCTTTAGTTTTGATCCACAGGTTGACCTATAGCCCATATGGGTTAGCCCATAAGTGTCGACTAAAATTTTAGCCCAACCCATGAGCCCATTTTATATATGGGTTAAAAAAAATTCAACCCAGCCCACTCTTATAAGGGTTGGGTTAGGGTCAATCCTTGGGTTGACGAACCATTTAACACTCCTACTGTCATTACCTATCTTCATGGGAAGGTGTTTAGAGGATTCTATCATTTCACATACATCACAAAAATCCTCCAACAATGAGTTTATCGATACATATTCAAAATGAATACAATTTTCCCTTTGAGAATTCAACAGATCTAAAATAATGACTATAAAATAAGGTGTAGAACAAACAATACGAATAAAAATATTCGAACAAGAAAAAGAATTAACATATGTTGAGTTTTAACCAATGTTTGTTTGGAACAATATATTTAAGTTTTGGTCTCAGAAGGAACAAGGCTTAATACTCGATAGAATTGTAAACATCTATCCGACAATAGGAGAATCGTAGTACCATTTACTAAATGTTTTCAAAAGGCATACCAGCTACAGTGACATAAAAATGGTTGATAATGTCCAATATAATAGCTACAAAGACACATGTATATCGAGAGAATTACTTGATGAAGATAACAAATGACGTAAAGTAATGAACATGGCAACAAAATAGGTAATTCCAACATGGTTACATTATTAATTTGTTACATTGTTTCTGTATCGCAAAGTGATTACAGTAAATTTCTTATCGATGATATCCTAATGAAAAGGAAAAAAGAGTTCAAATTCCGCAGTTGTCAACGAAAGAAGTTCAATAATAAAATCACTACAAAAAATTAAGCCACTTCCAATAGCTTGCAACGGATTTCTGCCTATTGGAAATCGACTGTTGGAAAATCACATCCGTTGTAATCTGCAACGTTCTTTCAACGGACACAATCCGTTGCAAATCATCAAGGGCTTACAATGGATACTAATTTTGGAAAGTACAATAGATGCTCATTATAAGATGTACAAGAACCAAGGGGCATCCGTTACAATTTCTAATGTGTTTCATTGCTACTTCTAACGGGATTTACCAACGGATGCTCGACGGTTTTTGGCGATAAATTTAAAAGATTTAAATGGATGCCCTTCGATAATATTGTTCTCTTATCAATGGATATCCATTGATAAATTGACGCTTTTTTTAAATATTAGTAATTTTTATACAAAATTCAAAACCAAAAAGTCTACATCTCATCTAAATTACCGCCACTGTCTTCTCCAATGCCTCGGGAAAAGGTCGCATTAGATTCGATGGTCAATTTTTATCTCGGCTTCCTCCGTACGTGGTGGTGTCTGATACGCTTGACCGACCATCAATTCAATGATTATATCCTTATAATACATATGCACTCGCATTTCTTAAAGTGTAGCCTCGAGCTGATCGATGTGTCATTATTTTGCGTATATTTTAGACCGTGGGTGGTGGTACCATCGTGGCGTCCTCTACCATATTTTTTGTAGAGAACATAATAGACTGCAATATCAAATAAAATAAAGTTAGTATATCGAATTTATAAAAATTTTATACAATGAACATTATACATTCTTAACGTTATTTACATGTAAATATATTTGTCCTTTTGTAAAGGACGAAGTTCATAGGGAGATCAGCCATGACTTCTGATTGATGTGTGATGTTCTCCATCAAAACTTTCACCGTCCTCTCTGCTTGAGGGCTGACCAGCTTGGGTTCTTCGACCTCTTCCCCAATGACATGCTTTTTCTTGGCATGAGTCTCGATGACCAACTTAAGAAGATTTGGTTCTCTTCCCATCCTTTACATTTATAATATTAAAATAATATGATTAGATAACATTTTTAAAGATAAATAAATTTAAATTATAAACTAAATTTCTATACCAATTCTTTCTTTCTTTTGGGAAACGATTTCCTTCTTGAGGTATGCCGATACGGACAATCTTCGAGAAATTTCTGGATGTACAGATAATGCTTGATGATTTGGTTGAAAACCTTGTCCGTTTCCTATGTTAGTTTGGTGTTCTTGTTGTAGTAGATGCGTTTGGCATTTTTCATCCAACGTAATCGAGATTGCATATCGCGCATCCAGGTGGTATAGATGCTTAAGTGTCCTTCTTCTGTCATTCATATCCTCGTTAAAAAATTAAATGTAAATAAATTAATTTATTAAAATCTTATATTTTAGCAATTACGATAAAAATATACCATCATCGGTGGCGTATCACCTCTTTCGTCACTTGATAGGAATAGTATAGTCGATCTTGTAAAGAACCTTGGACGATGTTGTTGTTTGTGTGTTTAAGAACATCATCTGCATCAAACCTACATGTGTAAATGAAAAACGTTTGATGATTTCAAAAATTAATATAAATATATATGAGTATACAAATAGTTTTTACCATAACGTCCCATCAGGAAGTTCAGGATCGATGATGGGAACATTTGGGCGATCATCAAAGGTACCGGTCGAAGCATCGATAGCCACCATATTGTCTTCATCATGAAATATAGGTGGTGCTGGTATAGGTGATGGAGGACGGCATGGTGACAGGGCTCCTGGAGAACCCACCAACAATCTACAGTGATCGATGAATCGTCGGGGTATCATTTGTTTAAGGGTTTATGATAGGTGTTTGATAGAATATTTTGTTTTTGTTTGAGATTATGTTGAAAATATAACTATTCAACGGGTTAAATATCACAATTTCCAATGGATGTATTTGAAATAAATGTCTAATCAACATCTGTCATTTATTGACTTCACGGTTGAGTTTGCAATGGACACCCATTAGAAATTACATTCCCGAGGCAACAAATGTTATTAAGCGGTTGTACGTCTGCCTTTCAACAGGCATATATTGGAAATTCCAATGGATGCTCATTTAAAAGTATGTTTTCGATGCAACATGCTTACATTTATTAACTAGGAGGAGCATAGATCATCATTACCTATTCCAATGGATGTTCGATAGAATATCTCAACGGATGCCCGTTGAAACGGGCTAACGGGCACCCATTGAATAGAACTAACGTATGATCGTTGAATGCTTCCAATGAATGACCATTGTCATGTTGTTATATATTTCAACGGGCACCCATTGGGATTTCCAACGGATACCCGTCGAAAAATAGATAATCATGAAATTTTATAAGTTTCGTATAGAGTTTCAACGAATTAACGAGTGTGTGTTGTAATTTCCAATTGATACCCGTTGAAAATGGAAATACATGAGTTAAAAAAATTAAGTTACCAAATTTTGATATTATAATTACATATTTCACATCTCTTCTTTCGTTGATTCTTAAATTGGTGAGTATTCATTCGATGGTGCATTGAATTCATCGCCATGTTCATCTTCTGCATGTTCTGGTTTAAAATCTTCATAATCGCCGATGTATTCACCATCTATGTCGATCCTTGCATGAATCTCTTCACGGTTGTCTATATTAATTAACCTTATTGGCTCAAGATGATCGATTTGCAATGGATATTCCTTTTCTTGTATGTTTATAACACCACACTGCTTAATCTTAGCTATGATCCAAATGGATCATACTTTTCACAATGTCGTGCCAAGTTGATGTCAATTCCTCCTCATCGATTGTTTCTAGTACCATGTGATATGGTTGGATCGAACCACTAACATTTGAAAATCATTATCTTTAATTCAACCAGACCTAGATATTTGACATGTAGTATTTAGTGAAAACATCATAGAAATTATCATCATCTATTTTATTATTAAAACAAACGTCGTAATTGAACGTGATTCTATGATTTTCGTGCTCGTAAGTGTGGAATATATATTTCTGAAACATAATTGAGCAGCACAATATATTTGTTGCAGGACCATTAGTCCAATCTCTTAACCAAGTACAATATCTCTCATCACAACCCTTAACCTATATAATATAAAAATGAATTATTATTTATAAAATATATTATTTTAAATATATATATATATACAATTATACGTGGTGTATATACTTATGTAATCTCCCAACCACGAGACATAATGTTGAACTTTCATTTCGATGAGTTCATCTGCATTTAGACGAGAAAATATACCCATTACTTATTCATCAAAGATCATATAATGAAAATATGTTAACATATATATATATATGGTTGTAATAAATTAAAAAGATCGATTGTCATCGTTTTGTACCTTTTGAAAGGTAATAGCTCTTGACAATTTAACAATATATGTATGGACGTGATTATACTCCTCGGGTGTTAGCCAATATTCATCGGATTTCTCTCCCGTATGTGTAATTGATGTAAAAATCTCATGGATTGTACCAAACTGATTATTATATTGATATAGATAGTTTGTAAGATAATCTTCTGATTTTCTATTTTTCATCGAAATATGAAACTCGAAATAAAATATACTGAAATATGTAATTTCTTCCAACAAGTATTGGTTAACAATAGATCCTTGAACCGTTATTTTTTTTTTAATTTTTTCTTTAGATGAAAGAAAAAAATTTCGAATGGATACATCAATCTAAATTGAACTGGACCATCGAGTATTGTCTCGTCTGTTAAATGTATTGGCAAATGTTCAATGACATCGAATAAGGAAGGTGGAAAGAATCTTCAGATGTATTGTTTTTCAATAACTAGTAATTTATTTTTAAATTTATTGCACATATATCTCTGAATAATATGTTAATTCTGCATAATACGTCGTACACGTTATGTGCTTATAGCTCTGCAAATACAATTGGAATAAGTTGCTGTATAAAAATGTGATAATCGTGACTTTTCAATCTGATGAGCCTTGAACCCATGATAGCCACATACTGAACAATGTTTGATGCATATCCATTTGAAAATTTAACATCATCTTTAAACCACCTCAATAGTTTTGTTTCTGTGGGTCCAAGCAATCTAAATATTGGGAAATGTGCATTTCCATCGCGTAACTCCAACTTAGGTTTTTGACATATCGTCAATTATTTTTTTTATTGTATGTTATCTTTCATTTTATGTCACATTAAAAAAGGTGTTGATGGTGTGAGCGATTGTTTTTTTAATATGCATAACATCTAAATTATGGCGCAATATGAGTGATTTATTATATGGTAGTTCCAAAACAAATTACTATGTTTGTACAAGTTATTTCATTCATATTGGTCTTTATGGTTTTCGATGCTCACGATTCTCCAAATTCCACTATTTTTCGTAAATATGTCATTGTGTTTAATCATTCGTATAGTATTTGCGTAGTTGTTTGCATACATGGTGTCTCTTCTTTTTCTACCACATTCTTTCGGAAATGTTTCTTATTTCTTCTAAATTTATGTCTACGAGGAAGAAATCTTCTATGACAATCACACCAACATGGTTTCTCCCGTGTACTAAACAAAATGACTATATATTCTCCATAAAATATGGACACACCAGTCTCTCGTGCATACTCCATCTAGATAATACACCATAGGCCGGGATATCGCTAATTTTTCACAACACCCGATTTCAATATGAAATTTTACTCTGTACCTATCTCATATGACACAAATATATTGTTTCACAAATCTCTTAATTCATGAATTAAGGGATGCAAGAACACATCGAAATGTTTCTTTGGATGTTATGGTTTTGGAATCAGAAATGTCAGAAACATAACTTATCTTTTCAGACACATCTCGAGAGACAAATTATACTGAGTCAAAATCGCATGCCATAGAGAATATTGACTTTTGGATAGTTCCTATTGACTAAAAACATCGGTGCACATAAAAAGATAAACATTTCATGTTTCATACTCAACCTCAGGAAATATTTTGTTAAAATACTTCTAAGCCTTACAATTTGATGGATGTTGCATTATCCTTTCACTTATGAAGTGTTATGTATGCCATCGCATTGACATATCAGCTTTTTATTCATATAACCTTATTAACCTATTTGTTATAGGCATATATATATAACATATTTTGTTTGGTATATATTTCTATTTAGATGGTTTTTTGTTTTACGAAATCTACTTACCCTGTAAAATTTACATTCCAAAAGGTTTTTATCTCATCTCCAAAACAACATGCAACTATGTCTACATACACCAATCTTCTCATGTGGCATTTCTAAATCCTTTATAACATTCTTTGTTTCATAATATGTCTTGGGAGCTTGATTACTTGCTGATAAATATTCGTGTATGGTTTTCCAAAATGAATCCATGCAATTTTCAGCTACATTGTAGTCTATTTTTACACTCATCAAACGAGATTGAGCTTCATGATAACCTTCATATATAGGTTATTTCATCGTATCCAATAGGTTGAAAAATTGGTGCGCCTCATTGTTCAACATCTCTTCATGCAGTGGCTCAATAACTCCAGGAAAAGCATCTGACACTATTTCCACATATGGATTGGTCATCGTCGTTTCACAACGAACCTCTTTATTTCTTTTCACTGTGTGTTCTTATTTTACACTATCTATAGTGCCACAGTATTCATCGTGATAGAGTCAAATTTTATAATTCTCTACCAAACCTACGTTATAAATGTGTTCACAAACAATTTCATGATTTTGATACCTCATGTTTTTGTATCTTTCGTAAGGACATAATATTGTCGCGTTCTTGACACAAAGGTTGCATCAACGCAAAACTCATGAATTGTGCCAATCTTTGTTCCCTTCTCCAATCGATGACCCTGTCACCTCCTCCCTTCTTCTCGCTCTATGGTTTTGCCATTGCCGATGAGGGGCCCTCTTCAAATCGAAGAATACACTCCTACTGATATCCTTTGTTAAACCAATGGATTCTCCTCATTGGAGAAGGTATGAATTCGTTTATTCTCATCTTGATTCCTTCTACGATCGATGACGCCATCACCTCCTCTCACGTTCTCGCTCTCACGGGTCCGCCATGGCTGGTGCTGATGCTCTCAGCTAAGTATTTTATCCCTTTCTATGTTCATTCCGGTGTAAATATCCAACCGAACTTGCTTTATTTGTTTTTGTGTTTCTGTTTGTGTAGATATATGGCCCTTTACCTGCTTTCTCCCATCTCTTGTAGGTATATCATGTTTTCTCCATCTTCTAGATTCATCCACGATGAAGGGCCCTCTTCGAATCAAAGAACACACTCCTACTGATGTCCTTTTCTATAACAACAACTTTTTCCCACTAGAGAAGGTATGGATTCATTTATTCTCATCTTGATTCCCTTCTACAATTGATGACCCCGTCACTTCCTTTCGCCTTCTCACTCTCACGGGTACGCCATGGCTGGTGCTATGCTTCGAGCTAAGTATTTTGTCCCTTGCTTTATTCATTCTGAGTCAAAGCAAGAGCGAGTACAACATGTTTTGCTTGGATTGTATGTGAAATGCCTTTTGCTACTATTCACCACATAAATCATCATTTCGTCCAGGTTCAAATTCTCTCTTCATCTCTTAGTAACATTCATTTTTTCTATGAGGAATTTCGTCAAAAACTTTGTTCATTGATCCAACTCTATCCTCTGTGTAATGGGTCTTTGTACACAATCAATAACGATAGAGCAATGAGACAATGATAAGAGTGTGACAAGAGGGAGTTCAGATGGTGGTAATGATAGGTCACTGGATGAAGATGGGATGATTAGGTAGCACGGTCGGGAGCAGCCACGGGATGACGAGGTGTCGTTGGCCAACGAAGCACCCCCTTCCTCGGTTGTGACTACAACCGCTGAGTCAATGCCTACAACCAGGTAGCAGAAAGATTTAGGAATAATTTGGTATCTCCCTCTCAAAAGTTTGCTTTCTAGATTATGTTGCTTACTTTAATTGTTGGGATCAAATGGAATACATTATTGGTGTTTTTCAGCTAAAGAAATGCAAAAAAAAAAAAGGAGAAAGATGAAGAAGAGGAACCTTCACCTTGATGATACAGTTCGTGCAATCAATGTTTTAAGGAATCATCAGAAATTCTCCATGAAATGTGATGGGAAAGTGTTAAATTACTTACGTATTGTTATATCATTGTTGTGTGTTGTTGAATTGTTGAACTTAAGGTACACCTTTCATACTCTTGAATTTGTTGTGTAGACTTGCATCAATATTTTTTGACTCAACGCCAAATTTGTATTGGTAGACTTAAGGATACTGGTTGTCATGATCAATATTTGTCTCCGTTTGTTATTATTGATGACAGTGGCACAGTCGTTGTCTCAATTGTGGATGGTGATGTTGTTGTTACTTTCAATTTTCGGGCAAATCTCATGGTTATGCTTGCAAAGGTATTTGAATCTGAAATTTTGACATATCGGATCATGTGTGATTCCTAAAGATACGATACGATATGATGGGATGCTTCAATATGATGGTGAGCTGAAGTCTCCTAGCCATTACCTTCTTCCATTTTTTTTAATTGTTAGAGGTCATGCTGGTGTGGTTGTTAATTAAAGTGAATCAAATAATCTAATGAATTGTTTCTTGTAGAGTTTAGACATTTGATTATGCAGGAGACTACAAAATCACAGATCATACTAAAACATACATGCAATTTAATTTTGTTGAATCGATGAGACTGTCAAGTTTGGACATTTAACCTTCTTCTGGAATGACGATCACTCTAATATTTTAACAACGACTTGGAAGAGTATGTTGAAATCCCGAGTGATAATGGGATATCATTCAATGTTAAGCCAAGGATGAAAGACCTGTAAATAGCCAAGGCACAAGATACAATCCTTAGTGGAAAGTTTGATCATGTACATATGGTCTATCACCTATTATGAATTCCCGAAGGTTCAATATGATAAGATTTTATCACAAATAGGCGTACGACTATATTTTCGAGTTCATTTTCAGGTGCGTGTTAACCTGCCAAATGAAGATATGGTGGGGCATACTGGTGATATTGAAGCCACAGTTGTTGCATGTGAGGCTTATGATATTGCTGTGAAGGTAATGCGATTTTTGATATTTGATGGGCTCGGGATGTGAGAGCTGAGTTGTGTGATCGTATGAATCTAAAATGTCAATATATGTGGTCGCAGATGATACTTGATGCAGTAGAACAATTGGGAGGTATATATGTTGTAACTACAATCATGGCAATGCCGAGGACATGGTGAAGAGAGATAAACATGGCAAGCCTCTATTGAGCAAGGATGGGAACCTTCAAATATTACATCTCACACTCTGAAACCAATAAGTTATTTTGTAGCAATACTGAGTTTTTAGACATTAGGATAGGATGATGTGCTTAGTCTTGCCTGTTGTATTACCAAACAAGTTTGATGGTAGAATCTTCCAAGAACCCTAAATCCTAACGGTTGTTTGGACCGACGTAGGTGCCAATTGCAATAGGAGGTCTTGGCTTGTGAGTGGAAGTGAGATTCCGGAAAGCTCTTCCAACCAGGGGACTTGCGAACGTGGCTGCAATGGTGATGAACCTGCACAAATTTGTTGCTCCCAGCGACTACGAGCCGACCTTGTGGAAGTAGCAAAGAACTAAAAGGATATATACACTTTGATTGCCATTGAAATGAATGGCCTATGATTTATCATTGGGCTTTCTCTTTTCATATTGTTATGTAATGTTTCATCCATTGTTACTAAAGTTGGACATAACAAGGTAAAATTGTTGATCTAAAGATGAACCGATAAAAAATCTAGAAGAGATACATTTTGCAATAAATTTTAGTCACAACAAATCCAATAGTCAAATTGATAAGAAATTTTATAATTAAATGTAATTATTGAAATTGATGATTATATATAAAAGAGGGGATTTTTCCTCCCCTCTTATGCTGCCACATCAGTCTCATCCCGCCACATCATCCAGAGGGAAGAAAAACCCCTTTTTACCCCTTGAATCTAATAAAATTTCACAGTACAACTCTCTAATCCCGTCTTCAACCTTTCCAATTCTATGAATTTCTAATTCTGTGAATCTTTCAATTCCATCTGAATCGACGTGAATAGAGTGCCATCGCACGGGGATAATGAGGAGGTAGCGGGCGTGTCCTCACCTAACAGCACCATCTCGAGCATCATTAGTAGAAAGAGGATCGAGAGCGGCGGAAACAACCACCATGTATCCAGCGACGAATAAGACTGCGGTGAGACCTCGCGGAAGAAGCTCCATCTGTCTAGGGACCAGTCCGCCGTTCTCGAGGACATCTTCAAGGAACACAACACTCTCAATCCTATAAGTACCATTTTTACACTCAGACAACGATCTCTGGAAAACTGCTACCTAGGTCTAGATTCTTAGGTATTGCAGAACAGAGTGCCATTGAAAGGGATCATCGCATCAGGTATAAAAAAAAGAGGCCCTTTCATCAAACGTAGTCGCATCTTCTTCCTTCCTACCTCTGATTGCAAGAGAGAGGGGCAAGAGATGGTGAACCGGCGTTTCGCTCAATTCTCCCAGAGTAATCGGTACGTTGAGCCATTGGGCTGCACCATTTTCGATCACCGTGAAAATCAGAGGTAGAGAGGGAGATCCGTCCGCTTCCAGTTGGCTAAGGAGGAGACGAGGGAACGAGGTTGTGCAGATTCTGACGATCCGTCTTCCTCGAATCGTCTTGTCTGCTACCTGCGCATGGAGAAGGCAGACGCGATGCTACTAACCAATGTATTTGTTCTTCTGCTTGTCTGCTATCTATAAAAATGCCTTCTGTCAGTATGAGTGAGCGTCTTTCCCTGCTCCCGGGTTTTCTAAACAACAATGGGTTCTAATAAATTCTGCCTTGTCATGGCCGACTTAGGTTAGAATTCATAAAGGTGGATAGAGATGGCTGCAAAAGATTCTTCCGACCGAGTCCCGGTAGCAGAGTCTTGAGGCACGGATCTAACGGTAAGGGAATCAGCGGCAGATCACGATTCATCAGTCGCAATTCTCACATCAGCTATCCATTTTAGTTCGCCAGTCAATCACTGAGCTGTGATTGCATAGGTGGTAAAGCAAGCTGGAGCGGAGGCAGCCTATTCTTCTTATTGCTAACAGCCTATTAGGGATTCCAGTATAGTAAGAAGCAACAAGAGAAGAAAGACAGAAAGAAAAAAGAGCCAATAATATGTAAATATATATAATTTTGCTTCGATGTTCTCAATTTTGCAAGTCAACAATTCCGTACTTTGGAAAGGAGTAGCGGGTAAGGTCACATCTCACAAGAGCGAAACCTCTTTAGGTCTGCCAACATCACTGATTGGGGACGATCAAAGTCCATTACAGTCTCGCAAAAAAAAAAACAAAGGAAAGTCAAAACAAGGAAATAAAGTAATACAGAACAGCGCTCTTGAATGAGCTTCTTTATGTCAGTACTTTGGTCTCGGAAACCAAAGACTAACTGTTGGAGTATCCACGTCAAGGACTTGGTCATGAATGATTGCCCCTTGCCAATGGTTCAGGTTTTTTTCCTTTAAGGTAGCTAGGTAGTTCCTGAGTTAGGAGTTAGAGTTGTAGCGGATAAAAGATCTTATATCTTATATATATATAGTTCCTCTTTCCTTGCTTCTTAGTTTATCTAGGAGCAGGAGTAAGAAGTCATAAGCAGTGGTGAATCCGCAAGCTTCTGGATTCGTTGTACCTGCGCGTGGAGGAGGCAAACGCGGTGTTCTTCGGGATGGCAGAGGAAGAAACGAGGAAGGTGAAGAGGGACAAAGTGCATCCTATGGGATATCACGACGAAGAGCACAAAAAAAACGTTAGGGATTGAAAGGAAGTTTTTGACAAGGTTGTACGGCGGCGGCACCGTTTCGATTTTACAGCAAATCTGCTCAACCAGCTCTGCAAGGCAACAGAGTTGGTTAGGACGGGGAATTTCTAGCATGCGTAAGCTATATTCTCCCATCTGTCATCTGCTTTATCAAAAAGCTTTCCCGCAGATAGTTATATGTCTAGACAGTGCTTACACCGCAAGAGCTAATCTTTCGTTTCCACAACACGTCCTCCATGCCCTACATACATGTAGAAACCTCTTGGAATCACTAGATACGACAATGAAAATTGTAAATTCAGATGTTGTTAGTAGAATATAGAGGTTCCTCCTACTGCCCACGGATTGACAGCACCCTGCAACTCAATGGATGTGGCGACAAAGATAAAGCAAGCCCTAAAGCAATATTATCTCTAGGTTAGTTTCAACAATTTCAGTCTTACTCTTTTCCAGTTGATGAACATCCTTCAGACCTCGACCTTCCAGCCACCATTCTCCTACGAGTCTCTCGCTCAAACACCTATTGGCTCTTTTTAGCCCCCCATTTTTTCAACGTTCAAATGTTCCTCTGTGCTCGGTTAATGAATGGGATGCTTTCCTAGCTATAGTGATGCCCTAGAGTTAGAAACGATATCTTTGAATTTGTATGTGATGCGAAAGGCCTATCCTTTCTACTTTTATTGTGTTAGAAGTTGCTTAATGGTAAAAACATATTGTTCAGGTAGTGTTGGTTAGAGTATTTATTGTGGTGAGCATGCCATTTCAAAGATGTTGTAGTCTTGATTATATACATTTTTTGGCTTATCCGTAGTCCTCTTAGTATGTTACAGGTCGAAAAAACTCTCATAAGGTTACCGATGCTTGCTAAACTCGAATACTAGTGGGAAAATGGCCATTACTTCGTGCAATATATTCATCGGATCCGATAATAAATTCACGGATTAGGGACTGACGAATCAGTCCCTCATCCGTCCGGAAATGAGATTCGGGACCGATTAGGGACTGGTACGCGTTGTCCGCAAATGAGCGTCGCCAACCAATTTCCGTCTGCAATCCGTCCGCAAATACAAATGGTATATGTAGTACGCAAACCGTCCGCAATTTCGGACGAAATGGTTAGTCCGGAAATCGTCGCAAAACCCGACGATCGTAAAATAAATAAAAAACTAAAATTTATAAAACTAAAATTGAAATTAAATAAATAGTATTCATACAATATTAAAATCGTATTCATACAATATTAAAATTATCCATTTACAAACTAGTAGGTGGTAATTGGGAATTATCATTGTCGTCATCATCATTGTTTTCGGTCGTATCCCAATTGATAGTTGGCATGTATGTCTTCATCATTCTGAGCCACTGCTCACGTTCCCTTCTTGATCGTTGAACTTCTCTTTGCAGAGCATTGCACTGTGAGTTTTGTTGTTCTAATTGTGCTTTCATCTCCAAGATTGTGTTTTGTAATTCCTCGTTCGCGACCTTTTCCTTGCCTTTGGAGGAACTCGTGTGGTTTGATGACATTCCTCCAAGACCAAATAGATGACCTTTTTACGGTGTTACGTGCTACAAAAAATATTGACATTTAATTTAAATTTAAATTATTAATAAAAAAATTTATTGTAAAAATGTACTTAATTTACCTCAAAATACATCTCGTTGTATTCTTCTTGAGAAAGAGTCGGTTGCGTCCCATCTTCTCTTGGCAGGATTTGGGACACTCGTTCTGATACCATGTTCACAAATTAGGGACTACTCTGCAGTCTGCAAATTTGCGGATGAATTAGGGACGGATTTATTATTCTGTCCTTAAATAGTCCCTAATCCGTCTCTAAATTTAGGGACGGGTGACTCAGTCCGAAAATTCAGTCCCCAAATCTTATTTTTTTTGTAGTGGGAATCATATTAGGTTTTTCAATTTATGGTTGCTATTGCGTTACCTTTTGCTTCATATTTTTGTTCTTTTGGTTATGCAATGGGTATATTATATTCAAATCAAAATATCTTTCTGTTGCTTTTTGTTGTTACGGCAAATTATTATTGGTTCCTTTTCTGATTCATTTCTCTTGAAGTTCTTGTTGATGTCTCTCTTCTTTCAATTTTAGAACTATTGCTTAATAAACATATTGTAAATTGATATCTTACCTTGATTGTTTTTACTGCAAATGGAACTTTCAACATAAAATTTTTGCTGTTATATTCAGGCTTTAAGTTCTTAATTTCATATGGGTTTCGGGGTTTAGACATAAAAAATGCAAAGGACCTTGATGGAGGCATTTGGATAAAACAATACCAAGTTATCATCGTTTTGTTCTTGTGAACCTTTGACTGAACAACCTTTGGGTGTTCGAGGTATATAAAAACATGTTGTCAATTTTATATCTTAATCTTTGCTTCGTTTTTATTTATATGTTTTTGCTTGCATAGTGATACTAATAACTTCCAGTGAGCAATATAAAGAATCTGAGGTTAAAAGTCGGCAGTATTGATGCTCTGTAGTTTTCTTATGATAAGTTGTGCTAAGAAAGGCGTAATTCTTGCTTTGGCAGGTATTAAGATAGCTAGCGCCTGATGTGTCTTACCGGAGCTTAGTTATCCTTGGAGTAGCGAGCATTCAAGGGTTGTCTATTGCGTCTTTTGAAAAAGCTGATGCAAAACATTTACTTTTCTTTTGCACAAGACAGAGAACTGATACTTTGAATCATTCTCTTCGCAGCTCTGAGAAAGATAGGAGTGAGAGCTATTACAGGGAGGATCCAGCTACAGGAGAACCAGGAACGGAGAGCTGTGACGGTGACTTTCTATCTAGGTTTATGGTCTTAGAAAGGGGTCTCCTTCCCCCTGAGTTCAAGATGTCGGACAGGATTCAAAGGATTGGTGCATTGTTCACGAAAACATACCAATAACACTTCCTCAGTGGTTAATGCTTCCTTTACCGAGCAGTAAAAGATCTAAACCAGGTAGAGAAAGTAAGGTAGTGGTCAAGAAGTTATGAATAAGCTTCAAAGAATTGCAGAAAAATTGAAAGGAAAGAAATGAGAGAATTCTGTAAAAATGTTTTCATTCATCTTTTGCTTAATTCGAATACATGAGCCTCCACGTCCTTTTATACAATAGTTTCTACACAATCAGCTAAACAACTGAATCATTAAGTACAGAAAATCTGTTGCCTAACAAACTCAAATCCAAAACAGAATTATCCTCCTTCTTCAGGTTGTTACACGCGCCAACATGAGAGGGTGATGAGCGTGTGTGTTTAACGTGTGTGAAACCCTCTGTGTCAATGCTCTCTTTCTCCTTCTTGATCAAATTCTGTGTGAAACCCTCTGTGTCAATGCTCTTCTTCTCCTTCTTGATCAAATTCTTGAACTCATCAGAAGATTGCTCCTTCTCCTTCTTGCCTGAATATCCAATACTCTCCCGCAAACTTATGTTAGGTGGTAAACCAACATAAAGTTTGGATCGAAGCTCCTTGTATTGTTGTTTGGGCAGAGACTTTGTTAGAATGTCAGCAACCTGTAATGAAGCTGGAACATGTTTGATTATAATAGATCCCAAAGCCACCTTCTCTCTAATATAATGGTAGTCTAACTCAATGTGTTTAGACTTGCTGTGAAACACTGGATTTGCAGCATGATGAACTGCAGACAAATTATCACAGTGTATAACAGCAGGATTTGATTGAATTATGCCCAAGTCTCTAAGCAAAAATGACAACCACGTAAGTTCAGCAGCAGTGGTGGCTAGTGCCCTGTACTCAGCTTCAGTGGATGACCTTGATATAGTTGCTTGGCGTTTAGCAGACCAAGAAATGATGTTTGATCCCAAGAATGTACTGAAACCTGTTGTTGATCTCCTTGTCTCCTTGCAACCAGCCCAGTCACTATCACAAAAAGCATGAAGTTGTAAATTACTGTGAGCATGAATCTGCAAACCCAAAGAATATGTTCTTTTGATGTATCTCAGAACCCTTTTCAGCAACTTAAAATCATCAACCGTAGGATCATGCATCCTTTGACACTGAACATTGACAGCAAAATTTATGTCTGGCCGAGTTATGGTAAGGTATTGCAAAGCTCCTGCAAGGCTTCTGAAGTATGTAGGATTCTCAAACTTTTCTGAATTGTCTGTCTTCTTTGGTGATTTCAGAGGTAAAGGTGTTGAAATTGGACTGCAATCTAACATTCCTGCCTTTAGCAATAGATCTTGAGTATACTTTGACTGATGCATGAACAACCCCGCCTCATGAAACTCAGCTTGTATACCAAGAAAATAATGAAGTTGACCCATATCCTTCATGGAAAATTTGGTTCCAAGAACAGAAATAAGCTGATTCATTAATATTGATGAACTTCCTGTCAAAATCATATCATCAACATAGAGTAATAGGATGAGTATTGATGTGCGTAGACTCAAGTAATAAATTACCTAGACTAACGCTTCCGCAAGGATATGGATCGTGTAGCAACTAGGGTCGAACACAAGGAATTGATGCAACTCTAAAGCTATTAGACTAATGAATAAGACGTGTGAAATCAAAATAGTGATGGAATGCAAATGCAAATGCAAACTAACTAAACTAAACTAATGATAGGGATGACTCAAAGACTCACCACCATAGGTATCGAGAGTTGCACGACAATGTAAC
>CM071875.1:17948904-17975587 GCA_036759665.1 Gynandropsis gynandra
AATCCAGAAAGACAATAATTACAAAGAATGACCAAGGTGCATGTATTGACACATTAAAGAACCTTTAATATAGGTCTTCAATGTGGCATTGGTAAAATAAAAAGCATAGCTAGAACCTGGAAAAAGCAGTAGTCTGACATTGAAAAGACTAGTCGAAAGGGTCGAAATGATCGGAAGGGTCGTAATGGTCGGAAGGGTTGCACGGGTCCAACATATGTTGATTTGAGCTGTATTTTCAAAATTTTATTTATATTATTTGTAAATAATTTGTAAATAATAAATTAGTATCGCAGGGGTCCAAAGGTCGCAGAAGGACAAGGGTCGCAGGGGTCCAAGGGTCACAGAGGAACAAGGGTCGCAGAGGGATAAGGGTCGCAGAGGAACAAGGATCAAAGATCGCAGAGGGACAAAGGTCGCAGAGGTCCAAAGTTCACAGAGGAACAAGGGTCGCAGGGTCAAGGGTCGTAGAGGAACAAGCTTCGCAGAAAAACAAACCTATATAAATAAGGATCGCAGAATCGCAGAAGGACAAGGTTCCATGGTCCTAAGCACGGTCAAATTTTTTCTCTCATATCTCTCTTCCCATTTTCTCTCTCTTTCAGCAGGCGTCCCTCTCTCTTTCTCCCTCATGCCCACCGATGTCCCTCTCTTTTCCTCCCTAATGCCCGTCGGCGTCCCTCTCTCTTCCTCCATATCCCGTTTACTCCCACATACACCACCTCTACCTGTTTGCCTCATCCTCTTCATCTCCATCACCTCTTGTTGCTTGATTCTTCAGCTTCATCTCCCTTCTTCAGCCATCTGGTCACTGCTCATGGATCAATCTCGGCGATTCGTCACTGCTCATGGAGAAGAGATGACAGAATCATGGATTTGGTTCTTTTTCCAGAACATCGAGCACCGACCAAACCGTTTTCTTTCTGAAGCCTACCCCCGCCTAAAAACTTGAGATGCTCGACTCAGATTTTGCTTGAGTTTGAAGGCTTTCCTGGAATCTCCCCATCGTCGATGGTTCAGCTGCGCCCGGTGCCACGAAATGATTGAGAACTACAACGAGATCAAAATGTTCCGCTTTCTCATCCAGACTTAGGTATTCCACCCGTTGGCTTGATAGGATAAATTCTGAGCTGGCCCTTATTTCCGACAGGAGTAGTTGACAATTGAATCCAAATTTTTCCAGACAAATGTTTTATTCCTGGGCTGTTGTAAATATATCAAGAGGTCGTTCCGCCCTCCAATTCGGAATTTTCCCTGAGGGATATTGGTAAGGAATTGGAAACGACTTTTGGCATCACCGGAAGGATCTCCACCGATGCTGGTGTCTCCGACCCTCTGTTGCATGATTTTGTCTCCCTCTGTTTGCATCCATTGAGGAAAGCGGTGACTGCGATGGTACTCGCACGTTGGTGGCGATGGAGAAGCGATGATTGGCGGCACGGGGATGATGTATAGAGATTTATTCCTGAGATGGCACCGACGGTGCCCCATCGTGTGTGCACTCGCTGCCGCAGGTAAGAAGCTTCTGGGTCGGTTCGAAGTATCCCTTTATTTTAAGGCATACTCTAGGGTGAGACTCTGTCAACAGATTACCGCGATATGATTGTCTTCCTGAATCCTTTGAAGCTTGAATCTGGGTAATGATATCTAATAAAACCTATATTGCTTGGCGAGCAGGTTGCATCCGGATGACCTTCGTGGCTGTCCAATGTGGGTGGCTTCCACGAAAGGCAGACTCCTTTGAGAAGCTCGAGAAGGTGAGTTGTTTTTTTTATCTGTTGCGCACATTCATTTGGATGATGATTGAATCTTGAATATGATGCTTTCTTGCTAATGGTAGATCGGATCGGGAACATATAGCAATGTGTACAAAGCTAAAGATACATTGACAGTCAAGATCGTTGCTTTAAAGAAGGTTTGGTTTGACATTGTGGAACGTGATAGCCTAAGGTTTATGGCTAGAGAGAATCTCATATTGCGGAGACTAGATCACCCTAATGTCATAAAATTAGAAGGCCTGGTTACTTCGAGGATGTCAAGTAGTTTATACTTGGTGTTTCAGTACATGGACCATGATTTAGTCGGTCTTGCTGCAAGCCCTGAAATCAAGTTTACAGAGCAACGATTGAGACCTAACGCATCAAGTTAACTGGATTTAGAATCCGAGTTTTTTTTCATTCTGTTGTACCTTTGTCTGTTAATAGTTGACATATTGATTGATGTTTCAGGTTAAATGCTATATGCAACAACTCCTCTCGGGGCTTGAGCATTGTCATCGCCGAGGTGTGCTTCACCGTGATCTTTTGATTTCAGATTTTTGTTTCGTTCCCAAATTTTTCATTTCGGAATTTGTTTCTTTATTCCAGGTCTACTCCGAACAGCAATTGATTTCTTATTTGAAATTGGTTTTGGCACTTCTAGGGAGCTGAGGTATCTGGTGCGATTAAATCCCCAATTCGAAGTTTTCCCCTTTTCCTCTCCTAGGTTATATTCGATCTCCGAATTCTTACTGAAAGATTTTTCCTTTTCCTTTTGATGGTTTGCGTTGTTTGGGCAATTGGAGCAGAAGTCCCATGAGGGAATCATCAGCAGATAGGTCCTGTGATGAAGAGTGGAAAGTACACTCTCGGGTACAAGTCTGTCCTTAAAACTCTCCACAGCTCGAAAGGTTTTTCAGTTGAACCATCTTGAATCTGGATCCTTACTATGCTTTGTTTAGTCTTTTCGCTAATGACTGCCCACCGTTGCTGAGGTCGGATATTGGGTACTACGCTATGATCGCCAAAGTTGGTGTCCACCACTACAATGGCGATAAGTTTATCTTCGGATGACATTTCGGAATCTCTTAGAGATTTTGGTGTGTATTGATGAGGTTGAATTCTGCATATATGAAGTCTGGTTTTGACACATTTCTAACTCATTTTTTATTGCTATATATGTGGGATTTGTTCAGAAGATAGTTCATAAATGAGAAGGTCAACTTATGGAATGCTTCATTTTCATTTTGTCGAGACGGGCACTGATGTTTCTTCACAAATTCCAGGCTCTTGGTTGGCTCCTATTTCGAATATGTTATTTCAAAAATGCATTTGATGGGAAATCAAAGCAACAGATATTAAACGGAAACTATCGTATACCAGACTTACCTAAGTATAGATTTTGAATGCACCTTTAACTATTTATAGATCTATAACTAGAAATGATGCATGAAATATATATCTAACATTTCCTTCTAATTTGCAGGTTTGGTTTTGTGTCAATGAGCAATTGCCTGCTAATTTGCAGAAGACCATGCTTGATAGACCACCTGAGATGAAATCTGCTGGTGTTAATGAAGGTATTATATCTTTGATTTCCATATTCCTGGAAGCATTAAGTAGTAGATCTTTTCCAACTTTTTCATTTTAGTTATCTTATCAAAGAAAATTTTCGTTTTTTAAAGATAAATCTTCTTCTTGTTCCCCTTTTGAATTTGACAGGATTATCCAACTCTGCAAATAAATCTTCTCCTATTCCTCGTAGAAGTCCACCTCCTCCACCATCTTCTGGAATATCTGCTGGTGGAGGGCAGCTCGGTGCCTTCTTGTCAACTCAACACGCAAAGAACTCACTTTTCTCGGGTGACAAAGGCATGCCTAAATTTGATGAACCAAATAGCTACTCTAATACGTCGAATTCTGAAAGATTTCATGTGGACAATCATCATTTACATAAAATCCCCGCCAATGAAGAGAAATAGGTATCTGATATTATTTGGTTGCTTATTTTAGGTTCTTTGTGTCTATCATGATAAGTGTGAAAGACAGCTTAAAACGCGTAAGGTGATACCAAGCTCCAAAAATGAAATTGAATTTGTGGGATATTACCCACCATCATCTTACCCCACGAAAGCGAGAGACTGCGAGTCACAATTCCCATGAAGGCAACATGTAACGGTGTCATCCCTATACTCGAAGGTCTGGGTTCTTACACTGTTGCCAATTCAAATAGAGATCAGTATGTACAAGATTCATTACATGGGGACCCCATGGATCAGGAGCTCAAGGTACTGTAGTCTCTCTTTAAACGTAATAAATAGAATGACCATAGGATCCATTTTTCGTCTTTCGCGTGAATTGAATTGCAAACTATTCAACACATCTTGGTAGTTCATTTACCGGTTGCAGGTAATAGAGGGAACTTGAAGTTTCGTATCGCATTTTTAGCTTATTTCTTCTCATAAAAGTTTGCACCAATTTTGCTTTTGGCTGTAAATGTTTTGAGTTTTCTTATTGATGTTGAATCATGTTGAAAGCAGGTTGTATGTGTTGCTTGGAGACATGAGGTATTACAAGGTACTGTAATCTCTCTTTAAACACAAGAAATAGAATGGTCGGAGGATCCATGTGCGGTCTTTCGCGTGAATTGAATTGCAAACTATTCAATCCATCTTGGTAGTTCATTTACCGGTTGCAAGTAATAGAGGGAACTTGAAATTTTTTCGGTTGACAAGAAAGTGATCCTCCTTCAATATGGGGAGGAAATATGGGGAGGAAAGAAGTTAAATTTGGTTAATAAAGTTAAATTACTCATACCAGTTTTAGGGCAACATCTAGGTTTAAAAGCAAAGGATAAATACCTTTAGCTTTGACGTTTCCCTAAGAATGTATGTCTGGAGCAAACATTATTGATAAGATGAGGGGATACTAGGCATGGATAGTTAGAAAGTCGGTGGGTTTGCTGCTTAAATGTTGTGAATTTTTCATGTATGAGATGCCCGTTTATTCTCATCAAAGCATTAGTTCTTCTGGTTTTGCTCTCAGTTGTGCCTCTTTTGTATCACATTTGTTAGATTATTTTTTCTCATAAAATTTTGCACTAGTTTTGCTTTTGGATGTAAATTTGAATTTTTTTAGTGATGTTGACTCATGCTGAAAGCAGGTTGTATGTGTTGCTTGTGGCCATTCCTGTATCCAACCGAAGAGGATTCGTATAAGTTGGTTAGGATTTTGATGGACAGGCATCTCGAGGCAAATGATGAAATAAACGCATCTGACATAAGTGTGGCCGGTAGTCTGAAATCGGTTGAAGATAATTTTTCTTATACTTCAGCTGACTGGGTAGTGAAGGACGCCAATGAGACATTTGATATGCATATACAGAGCACTGAACCTGTCCTAAAATATCTTAGACTCTGGGGATCAGTGAATCCTCATACCTTTCTTTGACACTGGCTTCTGCGAATGAAAACATCTGTTCTAATTTGCAAGGTGACTTCAATCCAGAGTCGAATTACTGTATAACTTCTGAAGCTTCTTCTTCCAAGGTATCGTCCCTCTCCTTGATGGTTGTATCATTTTGTGTATAGGGTTACAGAGTTGGAAATTCACATAGTATCAAAAAATTCTGCGTTACACTAGATTGTTGTCATCTTGTGCAGGTAAGGCTTGAGATTCCTGATGTACCAAACCGAGAGAAGATGCTTTCTAAACAACTACACTCTAGATCTTTAGAGCTGCATAATTATTGAATACGACTATAGAGAAGTTACCGGAAGATGAACACCCAGCTGAATTCTATCTTGAACAGCTTAGTCGACAGTTATTAGCTAAAAGGTGTAATGACATAATCTTCAAAGGCAATGGTACCGTACACACAATATCAGTTCTCTTAGAACTCAAATTATCAATTTTTGGACAGCCATCGGATATGAATATCTGATGAAAATACATTGTTTGCAGTTCTGGAAAGCTATTTCATATTCAAACTTCTGCTACTTTTTCTAGGGATGATGCAAGGCTACCTTTGGAAAAAAAGAAGTTAAGTCTCATAAACGTCTCTATGCGGGCATGCCTAAAGCAAAAGAGAGACTGCAAAAGCTGGGGGAGATCGAGCTGGAAATACTATCTGTCTCATCCAATACAAAATTGAGGTCAAACAGAATTCAAATTAACAAACAGGATACGCCAGCGACCAGAATGGCTGAGGGAGCGGATCACAAGCTGGTGGCGAACGAGCTGGAAATACTATTTTGTAAGAATGCATTGCCATTGCTAGGCCAACTGCAATTCATATATAGAAGTCCTCCATGCCAGGTATTTATTTCAGATTGTTTGTTGTACTTTTATAAAGCTTTTCACTAGGTGGATTAGTTACATAAACTCTTATATTTGATAGAGATTTTCTGGTATGAACAGTATTAGCCAGAGCACTTGGCGTAAAGTTCAGTGTGAAATGATATTAGCATTCGTGTCTTTTGCTGATTATTTCCGGCCGAAGTACTTTCTCTTGGAGAATGTCAGAGTATGGTGTTTTGTCTGCTTTAGTCTGTTGTTTTACTTTCCAATTTTATTTGCTTCTTTACTTTTTTGTGTTGCAAGCTTTAAGGGATTAGCATCTGAGTAGAAGTTCATTTTTTTTCCATGTCCATATTATGACTATCATGTGCAGAGAATTTTGCATGACAAAGAAGTTTTAATACCTGCAAAGATAGAAGAATCTGGTGCAGCTTCAGATTTGCGTTTCATTTCACTTTCATTTCAAATGTTGTGTCTAACATTGTTGTTGCAAGCTGTGAAATGTTAGAGACTGAAAACATAGGAGCTGAAAAGGTATTCAATAATGAGAAAAAATTTCATGAGGGGCAATTAACAGATTTTGAAAGAGATGTTCATGTACCTGATAATTCACTATCTGAGGAAGCGAAAGTTCAACAAGAGAATGGTGTAAAGGCTGTTCAAACAGCATTTAGAGGTTACTTGGTAATAGTTTAACTGTTCTTCACCTAAATCTCAGCTGTTAGAATGTTTAGCATTACATATGCACTGAAGAAAGTGTTGTTACAATCTAACTTTTTCTCTATATTTTGTTATCCTTGCCAATCTAATATGACATAATTATGTTGTTTCTCGCTCCAGGATCGTTGTCTCTTTTTCAAAAAAAGTCGCAATAATGACTTTTTAACAATTCAATATTTTAATTAGGGCTGAACAGGAGTTGGGTATTTGGGATTTTTAGGGTGTATGAACTCATGAGTTTCAAGATTTTCGTATTTGAAGTCGAATTCGTCTGATGTGGGTATCCGGTTTTTGGGTATATCAAACATAAAAATTGAATTTATGGATTATGAATAACTTTTAAAAACATACAATGTAATAATAAAAAACCGTGCAACGCACGGGTATCATCTAGTATATTTAATGACTAGCACCTGAACTAGAACAATATAAAGAAATCCACTCGCTTATAAAGAAAAATAAGACAATTATGATGGTAACAGACATTATTTCCATAATGATCAACAATATTAAAAAATATATTAACACTTGTATTAATTAATTTTTTTTTTCATTTCGTTGCGAAGTTATCCTTTGTACATTTATCAAGAAGGTTTATTAACACTCAACTTTATGTTCCACAAACATCTACACCAATCAAAATCTAAAGACAATCAATAAATTCAAACATGAGTACATTTAAAGAATTCCAATTATGTCTATACCTCATTAATTTTTTTTAATCATGTAATAGATTAAATAGTCCTAAAACATTATGCAGATACAGATAAAAAACAATCATGCGAAAAACTAATATCCAAAATATGCAATCACTTTCTCCGATAAGTTACGTTTTAATATTTCAAAGATATTATGGACAAATATAAGTGTTGTTTTACATTATATCTTATAAATCTATCGTTTAAACTTTTACATTGAAAATAAGAATTCATGCATTTGTATTGGCTGATACATATATCGATTGTCATAACAATGTTTGAAGTAATGAATTATATACAACATTTGAGAAAAACACACTTTAATTATCACCGCACAAAGCGCGAATATCATCTAGATTTTGATAAACGGTATTAAAAGTTTGACACTAATATTTATTAATATATGTTTTTTTGGTTTATATCATTGCGTAATTATCGTTTGTAAATGTATCAATCATGTTTGTTAACACTTCGACCATCATGCTCCACAAATATCTACACCAATCAAAATCTAAAGACAATCAATAAATTCAAACATAAATTAGTTTTTAAGATTCTCAAGTTATGTTCATATCAATAATTATTTTTAAATCATGTTATAAATTAAATTTAATCTTAAAAAATATGCAGGTACGGATAGAAAAAACAATCATGATAAAAATGTTAGAATTTGAGTGTTTAAGAAGAGAATAAGATGTTTGTAGAACTAAGAGAATAGAAAGAAGAATTAGGAATAAACTTGAATTCATTCCATGAGTTTAAGCATTACATAAGTGGTTCTATATATAGAGACCATGAGCTGAATTTAAACTACAAGTACAACATAATTAATGAATTTGTCCTCATCTTTCACGGTTATAGAGGAGAAAGGGACAACTTCTTGTTGCTTGGTTTCTTGAGTTGCACATGTGATTTTAATTACTCAAAAATAACAATATTCCTTTCCTTCCTTCCAACGGCCACTTTGACTACCAAATATAGTTTATTTAATCCTTAGGAGATTATTAAAACTAATCTATCCATATATGATTAATCTCATATATGTAGAATTAATTCTTAACAACCGTCTCACAATCTCTTAGGTAGATCTCGCTGACATTTTCACGAGGATAATATTCCGAACCTTCCGATGCAACCTCTTGCGGTTGCAATGCCCCTTGTGCAAGTTCTGAAGCTTGCACGCCCAATGATCCAAATAAATCGCCTATCTGCTCATCGGCGCTTTCTTGTTCCGCCTCCACTCCCATGAATAAATAGTCTCGATTCTCAAGCATTTCACGGAGGTAGTTGTACATGGCGGGATATTCGTGGGCCGCTACAGATCGAGTCGAGTATGGCCGAGGCACATAGGATTGATTGCTCTGAGTTTGGGGTTCCGTCCATGGCTGGAAATTACCAAACGATGGTTGTGCATTCACCATACTCTCGGTGTTCCTATACGGGAAGTATGCGTAATCGCTCCATTCGTGATTGTAGGTATTCCCGTAAGGATGTGCGTAGCTGTCATAGATCTCCTCTTCATACCCCCAAGCGTTTCGTTTCCATGATCGCTCTGAGTAGTGGGGATGGTATAATTCGGAGAACTTACGACGAAACTCGGAAATCTGATATTTCAATTCAGCTATGTTGGCACCCGAAGAGTTGAATTCGTCCATGTTACCTCGCAAGACAAAGGACATCAAACTCGATTAAGCTCTGTGAGGTAAAGATATATTTTTTTTTTTCATTTTTTTGACTCTATTAAAGAAAAGAAAAACAAAAGCAAAAACAAAAATACGAAAAATAAAAGAAGACTCCGGAAAGGACTAGATCTTAATCTAGCTAATTCCTAGTCTAGGCCGTTTTTAGTCCCCGGCAACGGCGCCAAAAACTTGGTGTGGTGTAAACACGAGTTATAAATATTCCTAGACCTTCCTTAGAACGACATATTTCTATTCCTAGAAAGTACTTTAGTTCTCCTAAATCCTTAATATCAAACATAGTTTTAAGATATACCTTAGTGGCTTCCACGCCTTCTATGTCACTTCCCGTGATGATTATATCATCAACATAGACAAGCACCACCACCCTTCCCTTTGAGCTTGGCAATGTGAATAGAGTATGATCGGCCTCGGATCTTCTAAAGCCATGTCCATTTAGTGTTGTGCTAAGCTTGTGGTACCACGCCCTTGGGGATTGTTTAAGACCATAGATCGCCTTTCTAAGTCTTAAAACATTTCCCGGTTTCACTATGTGTTCTAGCCCCGGAGGTGGATACATGTAGACCTCATCTTCTAATTCCCCTTGTAGAAATGCATTTTTGACATCCATTTGCCAAAGATTCCACTCAAGGTTCACGGCAAGGGAGAGTATGATCCGAATAGTATGGAGCTTTGCAACGGGAGCAAATGTATCTACATAGTCTTCTCCATACACTTGTGTGAATCCTCTTGCCACGAGTCTTGCTTTGTGCCTTTCTATGGACCCATCACTATTGTATTTGATCGTGAACACCCATTTGCTTGAGACGGCTTTCTTTCCCTTAGGTAATTCCGACTCAAACCAAGTTCCATTTATCTCCATTGCTTTGTGCTCATTCCCCACGGCATCTCTCCACACTTTATGCTCTTTGGCTTCTTCATATGTCTTCGGGATGTACTCCTCATCCAAGTTGGCCATGAAGACTTGATGTTCATGAGGGTACACGGCTAGAGAGCATGTTGCTTGAATTGGATGAGCTACCGCTTCACAATTGTAATACACTCTTTTTACCTTCCTTAACCTTGCGCTTCTTGTCAATCCTTGTACCACTTCTTGTGTTTCAACCCTCGGCTCCTCTTGTACCTCGGCCTCATTTACATCTTGTACTTCTTGTACCTCGGCAATTCCTTGATCATGAGCTTGATGTTCTTCCTCTTGAAAGTTCATCTCATCCATGGCATCTATATCAGCCTCGGACTGTCCATTTTCATTTCCCCCTTCATGATCAACGGTATTGCCTTCTTGTGATCTCTCTTCCTCAAATCCGGCTCTTTCTTCCTCAAGTCCGACGCTTCTTGGTGTTAGATGGATGGTTGCGTTCCTTCTTGGTATTTCAACGGGTCCTAACCCAAGTGTCTCCAAAATTTTCTTGAGGTTGTTAGCTCGGTCCGAAGGTGAACTAGCCAAGTCCTTTATACTTTCCCAATTTTTATCATCATAGAACCCTTTGTCTTCCATGAACTTGACATCTTTGGATACTAGAACTCGCCGTGTAGAGGGATCATAACACTTATACCCCTTTTGGGTAGTAGAATATCCAATGAACATAGCCTTTGTGCTTCTCGCCTCTAGTTTGTTTCTTTGTTCCCCGGATACTAATACAAAACATACACAACCAAAAACTCGTAAGTGGTTAATAAGAGGTTTAGTTTTGTTTAATACCTCAAATGGGGAGATATCTTGTAGGACTTTTGTAGGGGTTCGGTTTATAAGATAGCATGCGGTTAAAACCGCATCTCCCAAAACCTTTTTGGTACACTTGTATGGAACATCATAGACCTTGCCACCTCCATTAGATGTCTATTTTTCCTCTCGGCTACACCATTTTGTTGGGGAGTATATGGACAGCTTGTTTGGTGGATTATGCCATGCTTAGATAGATGTAATTTGAAGGTTGTGCTCATATATTCTCCACCATTATCCGATCTAAAAATTTTAATCTTGGCATTAAAATGGTTAGTAACATAGTGTAATCTTGGCATTAAAATAGTTAGTAACATAGTTTTGAAAATTTATAAATGCTTCTAGCACCCTATCCTTAGATTGTAACAAAACACGGGTAAATTAAGGAAAATTAAGCAAAACCACTCTCCTATCAGCTATGCACGGTTAGCATCTAAATAATCATAAACAAGAGCACAGAAAGGGAAGCAATGGCCGCTTACAAAAATGGCAAAACAATTTTCATAGTTTGTGAGAGATTAAGAAAAAACAGTTCGACAATGTTTTCCTAGAATGCAAGCCTCACATTCATTCGATTTAAAAGAAACATTAGGCAACATTAAGCTTAAGGCACGAACATGTGGATGTCCTAATCTAGCATGCCAAATAACATCATCATAAGAGACTGAAAAAGTTTTGAAAATATTAGAAGCATTAGAAACATCCGAAATTTTAAAAACATCCGAAAAAGACTTGGTGTCTTCAAGCATGTATAAATCATCCTTGGTGACTCCTTTGCCAAATATTTTCCTTGTCTTAATATCCTGAAAAGAAACCTCATTAGGACTAAAAATCACATTACAATTTAAATCATTTGTGGTTCTTTTAACCGATAACAAATTTGATGTAAACTTAGGCAAGTATAATGCTTTTGTATCTTTTTCAAATAAATTAAGAATTCCTTCACCTTCTATTGGAACCTTGTAACCATTTGCTACTATGACACTACCTAAGGCCGGTTTAATATTTCTTAAGAGATTAGCATCACTAATCATATGATGAGAAGCTCCGGAATCAATTAATAACGGTTTAGTATTTTTAGATGCAAGAAAACCTTTACCCTCTTTATTACCAGAATTCTCCTTCAAGGCTTTGATGAGTGCTTCAAGGTTGGACTTCTTTACTATCTCAGCTTGAGAATTCATCATGTAGGCGGCCATAGTCTTGAATTCATCCCCATGATTTTGAGAAGAAGATGCACCGGTCGGCTCTCCTTGTGTTTTGTTGGAAAAGTGAGCTCTTTGGTTCTTGAAATTATTGTTCCTTGGTGGCTTGAGGTGGGGATGAAGGATCCAACATTCCTCTTTAGTGTGTCCTTCCTTTTTGCAATACACACATTTTTTGAATCCTTGTTTGCCGCCAAAGCCTCCAACGCCTCCTTGTTGAAAATGTCCCTTGTTTGCTAGTTGAATCATCTCGCCTTTGCCTCCAAATAAACCAAGTGACCCTTCTTCTTTTTGAATTTGAGCACACACATCCTCTAGGCTTGGTAGAGTGTCGGACCTAAGGATGTGCTTGATAACATCATTATAGGCGGGACTTAGGGTGAAGAGGAGACTAAAGACTTTATCTTGTTCTTTCCTCTCATTGAGAACTTTTAGATCAATGGAGCTCGGCCTTAAGATGTCTAGCTCCGCCCATAAGGACCTAAACCTCCCAAAATGTTTGTTGAAGGTCATCCCTTCTTGTGTGAGATTGTTGATTTCTCTTTTCACTTCATAAATCCGGCTTATATTGGAGATGTTGCCGAAAACCTTCTTGAGGATGTCCCATAATTCCTTTGCACTTTCACAATAGGAATAGGCTTCAAGGATTGATGGCTCAAGTGAGTTTTGAAGGAAAGATACGACAGCTTGATCTTCTTGTGTCCACTTTTCCAAGTCCATGGTGATAATTTCTTTTCCATCTTCACCGTGAGATGTTACCTTTGGAGCTTCATTTTCTTCAATATGCTTCCAAAGTCCTTTGCCTCCTAGGGCTGATTTGATTAATCTTGACCATAATAGGTAGTTTGGACCTTTGAGGATTATGGGAACAACCATTTTTGTGCCTTCCATATCCATTTTGCTTGTAAAGAGATTTTAGTGATATGAAGAAGAAGAAGAGAGATCGAGAGTTTGAGCTTAGAAACACAAGAGAATGATGAGAGAATAAATTAAAACCGCTCTGATACCATGTTAGAATTTGAGTGTTTAAGAAGAGAACAAGATGTTTGTAGAACTAAGAGAATAGAAAGAAGAATTAGGAATAAACTTGAATTCATTCCATGAGTTTAAGCATTACATAAGTGGTTCTATATATAGAGACCATGAGCTGAATTTAAACTACAAGTACAACATAATTAATGAATTTGTCCTCATCTTTCACGGTTATAGAGGAGAAAGGGACAACTCCTTGTTGCTTGGTTTCTTGAGTTGCACATGTGATTCTAATTACTCAAAAATAGCAATATTCCTTTCCTTCCTTCCAACGGCCACTTTGACTACCAAATATAGTTGTGTGTGTTTTATTTAATCCTTAGGAGATTATTAAGAACTAATCTATCCATATATGATTAATCTCATATATGTAGAATTAATTCTTAACAAAAAACTCCAGTGCAATCACTAACTCCAACATATTACGTTTTAAAATTTCATTGATATTATTATAAGGAAATGACATTGTTATTTTACATTACATCTTATGAATCTATTCTTTAAACTTTTAAATTGAAAACTATAGTTCGTGTGTTTATATTGAACAATACATATATCAAATGTGATAACAATTTGAATTCATGAATTATGTATAACGTTTAAAAAACATACAATGTATTTATGAAAAAAATATCATTATTGGTTTATATTACATATTATAAATCTATTGCTTAAATTTTTACATTGAAAATCAAAATTTACGTGTTCGTATTGACTAATACATATATATCAAACATAATAATTGAATTAATGAATTATGTATAACGTTTAAGAACCATACAATGTAATTATCAAAAAACCGTGCAACACGCGGGTATCAACTAATACTAATTAAATTGTATGAAATAAGTACTAATTTTCAAAATTTATATAAGTTTTCATTATTATATCAATATGATATATGCAATTATTTTTTTAATATATAAGTTTCAAGAATTTAATTTTTTAAAAAATTAAAGAAAATAACAGAGGTATATTTTGGATTAATGTTTTAATTAAAGGAAAATATATTAAATAATGTAAATTTCTATTGGTTTTTAAGTTTAAATGAATATAATTAATTTTATGGTTATAATCCGACATGTGAAATTGAACATTAAAAATCACGATAAATCTTATAAATAGATTAAAAAAATAGATTGAAAAAAATGATTGGTGGAGCAAGGAAGAAGAAATTGTATTCCAAAGCAATGTTAGAAAATATATATCCAATTCGATTCTATAAATTAAATTTTCACATATATCTTCTTATCTTATTGTTATTTTATTTCCACGTTAGTTATCTTTTTAACTCCATTAAATACGTATATTTTGAAATAAAAATGTTTAGCATTTAAATGTTTTTGTACAATATTGTTAAATTTGTATATAAAATAACATAAGATTTCAAAAGATAAAATTCATGGTACATCAATGTGAACAAACCGTTAGAAAAAAAATTACCAAATTATCAATCTTATACTAATTTATAATTATATTTTGTATTATAATATTCGTTATAACTTGTAAAGTTTTATAAAGTGTAAAAGTTATTAAATTATTGATTGTAATACAAGATCAAATACATATTACCCTTAGCTAAAAAATTAATCTATTTTTCGTCATGAATGAATAAGATTTTAGAAATCATTTAGTTTTAGGAAAAAATATAATGGTTGTCATCATTGTTATAAATTATATTTCGGATTATTATGATTAATGTATTTGACAATCATATTTTATATTCTACAAAAATTTATAAAGACGAAAATTTAAAGATGATAAAAATTTTATGCATCACGTCAACAATTTTACCATATCATCAATATCATTATAAAAAAGTTCATTTTTAAAAATGATATAAAACTAAATTTATAAAAATACATGATCAAAATTAAATATTAACGAGTTATACATTTAGATTATATTATATAATAATGATTTTATATAATAATATATTTATATATTAATTTTATTTTATAATAAAAATAAATAAAAAATTAAAATCATAACATACGACGCCATCGCGGGTTTAAGAACTAGCAATGATTAATAATACAAATCCATGAAATATGGCCTTCTCCCATATTCTCTCGGATGGTTACAGAGAAAGGAATGTTGATCAGCAAAAGCAACACAAGTCATGTTTATGAGATGGCAATTGCCAACCTGTGACAGCATATCCCCGCATGATGATCATCTCGTTCTCCTGCATATGTTTCCATTATTTCAGTTCAGACCATTCCTGTTCTCTCTTTCCATGTGTGAATTAAAAGAAAAGCAAGTCGCATCCTTACAATCAAAAGTTGCCCAGCTCGACGGTGGTGCTCTGTATCTCTTCTCATTCCAGCTATCAAGTTCTGTATATATATTTCTCTCTTGACTCGAACTCTTAACCTCCATTCCCATTGGTAATGGTGGAACATATGCATCCCCCTTCATGTCTACTGAACCCTGCGTTACACATAATCTACCTTATCATTCCAATACGCACTATTGATGCTTTCATCAGCTTTCGGCTATTAAACTAGGACACTTGACCATCTTCTCATCTAAGCTCACAAGACAAACAAAAAACTCTTGATTCAATCTGATTCATTGACTAAATTAGACAAAAACAAGCAAAAGAAGCATATAAATATGCAAATGTTTCATAAGTACCGCCCGAGTTCTTGTTGCAGGAGAAGTTATTTGGCCAACATGTTTGACAAGGATGTTTTCATCGTTCGGTTTATAAGATAGCATGCGGTGAAAGAGTTCTGTTTTCCTGGGGGTTTCGGGTTTCAAGCCGGTTTCTACGAGGTGACTGACATTGAAGCTCAGTTGGGTGATTGCCGGAGCAGGTTGTGCCGCCTTCCAAGAGACCCATTTCCTCTCCACGTACCTGAGATCACAAGGGAGAGGGCCGATGAGGAGAATATCATGTTACGTGGTGTTCAAGCAGTCGAGGTATAGAGTAGGGAGAATCAATACTTGGCTCTGATAAATGACTCGCTTGAACTTCTCTCGAAACGAGGAGACAATTCGGATTCCCAATACAGGTTGGCCTTAGCATTTCCGATAGCTAAGCCATTGAAGAAGCGGATTAGAACAAAACGAGGAAAACCCGGGAGAGTTAATTGAATTGAAACTACTCAACACACGGGGGAGGGGATTTACATTGCATGAAAGCGACCTGGTCTGGGAGCCATGTATCCAAAGTAATAGACCTTACCTATTCCGGAATCATAAATATGTATCGCCCTTGTAAATTCATCTCGTTCTCAGAATGAGAGACAGAGCTTGGATCGAGAAAGCAAACCTGAGAGATATGGACGCCGAGACTACGGTGTATACCAGAGCACTGCATGCATATGAAAATGCCAAGGTTCACACTTGCCCATCGTGGTGCCCTGTAGATCCAACCACACAAAGCTGGGTCATTTTTGGGACAATAAGACAAGAACAAACATGAAAGAAGAAAAACGCGGGCTTACTTGCTTCGACAATCAGCACATTCTCGGTTCTCCGGGAGCTTCAGGAGGGCCTCTAATATCTGTGCCCACAATCCAAATCACTCAGTAAATTGGCTAAATTCGACATCTTTGAGGTGTAAATGGAAAATCAGAGTGATTCCCGTTGTGAGATATGGGAAGGAGAAGGAGACCTTGGAATGCTTGGCGTTGAGCTCCTTGGAAACAGAGGCCTTCCCGTTCATCCTGAATTCCGATGGAGAAAATTCAGTTTCTGATATTTGATTTGAGAGAGGAAACAATGAAGGAATTGATTATGTGATTATAAGGAAGAACGGATTTGGAGGAGAGGAGAGAGAAGGAGGACGATGACGCTTTCTTCTTTCCTTTTTTTGTTCTTCTTTAAACATAGCATATATACATGAATATATATATTATGTGTGTACTATATATATATCATCTCTCTCCCAAAGACGGACTAAGAGGAAAAAACTCACTTTAGTTGTAGGAGGAAGAGAATGGTATCGTCGTCGACGGGAGATGGAGGAGAAGAGCGGAAGCGACTTAAAACCCTAGCTATGGAAAACCGACTGCTGTCGCGTGCTCCGGTGAGATCTGTATCTCCGCTCAAACCCTCAAAGCAAGTTCTCAAACACCATGGTTCCGACATCCTCCGCAAGTCTCAGCGTAAGAATCGCTTTCTCTTTTCCTTCCCAGCGCTGATCGCTCCTGTCTCCGGCGCCACCATCGGCGATCTCGACCGCTTGTCTACCAAAAACCCTATCCTCTACCTCCATTTTCCCCAGGTATTGCCCATGTCGTCACATTTTTGTTTTTAGGGTTTCTGTTCCCGCGTTTCTAATTCTCGCAAGTTGCGGTTTTCAGGGTCGAATGAAGCTCTTTGGAACCATTGTCTATCCCAAGAACAGGTATTTGACACTCCAGTTCTCCAGAGGCAAGAACGTCACATGCGACGACTATTTTGACAACATGGTCCATCTCCTTTTAATCGCTCTCCCTCTCTCCCTCCCTTTGTGTCTATGTATCTGTCTTAAAGGGTTTCTTAATGAAAGCAGATTGTGTTCTCTGAAGCATGGTGGATAGGCACCAAGGAGGACAACCCTGAAGAAGCTCGCCTTGACTTCCCTCAAGATTTGGCTCAGCTTGTAACCTATCAGCCTTTATGTTCTTTTAGACATATTTTCCGCATACACAATCTCATTATGTGATTCATTGTTTCAGGTGCAGAAAACGGAGTTCGATTTCAGAGGTGGTGCAGGTGCAGTTTCAACCAAGGCCATGGCTATTCCTGAAAATGACAATCTACAGATGGATACAGATTCACCTGATGCTGAGATGCACAATCGTTTATCAGAGGAAGGAGAAGATCTGGAAATGACACCAGTTCGAACATCTCAGAGAATTTCTGGGAAAAGATTCAAGTATGATGCTTTAAAATTAATCAACACCAGTTTTCTTCCGGTGAAACACTTCTTATTAATTTGATGTAGTGATGTGCTCAATGCTGTTTTAGTGTTCCAAAACCAACATCATACTTGATGAAAGTGGCATACATATGCATACACTGTAAATATAGGTCTAAGGCTACATTTTGGATCGCCATAGCACAAAGAATCTTGTTCTTTTGCCTCCATTAGTGACCACCATTGGAGGAGCTTCTTAGTAGCCCTCTATGAGCAGTCTAGGTTGTATCTGCCCTAATAGCCTTTACTGTTCCCACAGCTTTGCAGAAAGCTCGCCTGAAGATTTATCTGACCCAAGTGATGAAAATGTGTCCAAGGAAGAAAATGAGAAACCCTTGTTGGAATTCGATTCTTCTTCAACTGCAGGACTTGAAGAACTTCAAACCGAGACTGCGTCAGCGGACAAGTTACACACTGGGTCTCTGCCATCTTCAGCAACCAGAAAACAGAAATCGAAAGGGAGAGATGGTCCGCTAGTTCAAGCTACGGTATCAAACCTATTCAAGAAAGCAGAGCAGAAAACAGCAGGGAGTTCCAAGGAAAGATCTTCCCAAAAGAAATAAAAATGATTCTGGATAGTGCTTTACAATGCTTTGCAGCCTAAGGGAACTTGATATGGGATGGGAATTTGTTCTTGAGTTGCTGTGAGTTGAAAGGTTTTTAGTTATTTTATGATAGGCGGGTTTACTACTGCAAGACAAGGTGATGCTGTAGTGGAAACTAAGATAAAGACCCTATGCCCACAACTAGAAGAAGAATGCATTGAGAGAGAAATTCCTGTGAAAATTGGGATTCGTAAGAATAATATATAGCATGTACTGTGCATTTTGCTACAACAAACCGCCTCATCTATCTGTACCACAAAAGACATAATATACCTTCATCAGACGCAAGAACTTAAGACAAGCCAGAACTTAATGAGCTTTAAACTAAGGAGAGCCTTGCAGGAACTTGTCGACCTTTGCATTGGTTGCACTCGATAGAAACTTCATGCATATAGGAGGTTTAACTCCAGCTATGGCAAGCACTGAACTTGGCAAAGTCCAAATCCCATCCCCGCATATCAAACCAGAGGCCACTGCTGGTGCAAAAGCTTCAGCTTTGGCTGCGTCTACCCTCTCCCACACAAACAAAATCAAGCTTCCCACACACATGTCAATTGCAAAGTAAGGCCCTAAGAAAAATGGTATGGCCATTGCCATGGGGAGAGGTACAAACCTCCCCCACCTGTTACCGAGACCATCTTTCATCATATTTATGAGAACAGCTGCACCAAAGAATGCATAACATAGCACAAGACACTCTCTTGGAAGTGACGAGACACCTTCCACCCCAAGTTTAGCCATGCTGCGGTACACAGTGGCAAATGGTGCAGGGTATTCGCTGTCTGGAAGGCCCATGTCATCAAATGCCTTGTAAAATAGCCAGAACACGCATGGTGATACTAGGCAACCCATCGCTGTTCCAATCACTTGGCTGACAAACATTGATCTTGGAGAGGATAATGTAAGGTATCCTGTCTTAAAATCCTGTGTCAGGTCTGAGGCAGTCGATACTATGTTCATCATAACTCCGCATGCTGCTAGGCCTGCCAGAATACCACCGTGCTCAGAACCAGCCCATGCCCCAATTGTAAATATGGCGAGCTTCCCATAAGTTGATGCCAGTGACCAATCTGTGAGTCCAGCTCCATATGCATTGCAAAAAGCTAAGATGGGGGCAAAGATATAGATGACCAGAATGTAATACCACCTCAGCTGGTGGAACAAATGAGGGAGAGTCGCTGTAGACACTACAGCTATTGCCACATATCCTCCCACAGCAAACCAAGAAGGAATTTGGTCTTTGAGGAAGTATCTTGTTCGACGTTGGTCATCATACGATAGCTTTGGGCTCAATGGGGAAGGAGGGTCTTCAAGTGGAAGCCCAGTTCTTTGATTTCTGCCTCTCAGCTGCACAAATAATCCTGAAAGAGTTCGGCTTAGCACCTTGCAAAAATTGTATAGACCATCCCCCAGGATCATTGCAACAGCAACAAACACCTGAAAGGAAATGCCCAGCACACAGGTTAGTGAGGAGACGAGAGAAAAACACAGATCAATTTGGTTTAATGAAACAGAAAGCAGCAGAGTCAAGGATAATTAGCCTTGTAAGCCTGGAGACCGTTCATGCTGCTGGGGTCAACATCAGCAGGGTACCAATCTCCCTTTCTAGTCTCAATGAGAGGCCACATAAGCCCCCAAGAGAGGATTCCTCCTAACAGAACAGAGATGTTGATTATGTATGGGCATATCATGCCAACACCAACATATGTTGCTGAGAAATCAAAGTAGAACCTGTTGTCCAATAAAGACAGGATTACCAAAAAAAGACACCAGTGTAATCTGAGGCCAAAGAGAGTATATTGCAAGGGCATCATATTCGAACCGGAAATAGCAGATATATGCTTACTTGTACTGGTAAGCTCCGAGTCCAAATGTAGGGAAGCTAGAAAAGCCACAATTTTCACCTGCGGTGAAGAACCACTGGAAGAAACCCCAAAGGAAGCTGAAGGAGAAGAACTTCCCTAAGACTCTTACTTGTTTCCTGAAGCAAAAGAGCACCACAGGGTCCCTCAGAACTGATCAGCACAAAATGTTGAGCGGACGTACATGTACATGTGAAAGCAGAGCGAAGAGCAATTTAATACTTGGCTAGCTTGGCCCCTTGAGGCGTATGAAAGCTGTTGATAAGATGAGCGGTTGCAGTGCCACTGGGGTATGTTAATTTGAAGTCTATAATCATAATCTGCAAGAAACATAAATGGAAGAGTTGAGTGAGATTTCGCACTCTAAACTGTGTGTCCCTCAGAGGAGAAGGAAGAAAGAAGAGACCTTTCGGAGGGGAACAACAGAGAAGAGGCCAAGAAAGCTGACAACAAAGAGGAAACCCATAATCCAACCTAAGGAAGGGTTCTTGAAGCCAAGGTAAGAGTCCCCAGCATGCTTAGCAATTCGTTCGCTCATCCCAAAGAGGTAAGTTCCGAAGCCTCCGCTGAAAGCAATTCCGGATGAGGCCACAACGCAGGTCTGAATGACAGTGTTCTCTTGGCGAGTGAAGGGCTGTTTTAAAAGACCAGACTTGTGGAGAACCTTGGTCCAAGTCTTGAGGAAGAAGAAGCCGAGAAGACCCGCGGAGACATTGAGCGATGGAATGATTCCGGTGGTGAGATTGAGCTTCATAACGATGAAGCTGAAGAGAATGCTGAGGAAAAAGCTCACCACAAAGGCTCTCACAGTGAGCTGTTTCTTCCAAGAAGGCACCTCTCTGCTCTCGAAAATCCTCTCCACCGATTCTTCTTCTTCTTCTTCTTCTTCTTCTTTGGTTGCTTCTCTGCCATTCCTGTTCTTGGTGCTCTGATCGGTTTCTGGGCTCATCCCCCTCTCTCGCATCTCTTCTTCCATGCCTCCAAGATCTCTTCCTTGGATCCTTAGAAGAACGTGGATGAGAGAGATGCAGATTTTCAAGTCAACTTTGAGTTGGTCTTGACATGGGCTGTCGGCTTTTCAAGTTGCCTCGTGCCGTGTGATCTCACCATTGGGCCCTTAGGAATTAAAAATAAATATTCAACAAACACAAGGTGGAGGCATCTTCATCTATCTAATTCAATCTTATTATTTTCTTCCTTTTTCATGTCGCTTTGTTACTTTAAAATTATCGAAAGAAAAAAATCATAAAAATATAAGAATATATTTAAATGTATTATAGATTATATATGTATGTATATGCATATTTTGTTAATCTATATTTTATATATATGTCCAAGTGAACGGTTAAAAAAATCGGGTGTCCTGTTTTTAGTTCTTGGATTTTTTTATGTGTACCATTCATTGGTCATCGGATCAATGTTTTTTTTACTGTTAAGGGAAGAGCTGACTTTTTTATTATTGGATCTGTGTATTAATAATTTCGACCGTCCATTTTCAATCTTGCTTTTATTCTTTTTCTTTCCTTATCCCAAAGCCTAGCTTCTTCTCTCTTCTTTCACGTCTATTCTTTGACTATACTGTGGACGAGGCGAGGTGAGGGGGAATCGAGGCGAGGCGAGGCAAAGCGAGGCGAGGCGGTGGAGGAGGCGATTGTGCGGGTGGGGGAGGGGACGATAGTGGGGCTCAACCGATGAACAATGAGATGACGGAGGTTGGAGGCGGCACAGTTCCCCCGGCGGCACAGATGTCGGGTATCGAGAATATATCGGCGACTCTCAGCCATGATGACAGGTTCATCTAGTACAACATATTCGGCAACATCTTCGAGGTCACCGCTAAGTACAAACCTCCGATCATGCCTATTGGCAAGGGTGCTTATGCCATCGTTTGGTAATTTCTTATGATATTCTTCTTCTTCTTCAATTTAAACGTAGTATTCTCTAAATTTGTAATTTGTTGTCTTCAATTTAAACGTAGTTTCCTCTAACTTTGGTCATCTCTTGATTGGAATGGTAAAGTGTGTTTCTTGGATGTGAAAAATTTCCGGGTAAATGTGGATTCTTTAGCCATTCTGAGCTTTGTGTGGTTGGTGGAGGGGAGGCGAGGCGGGTGGGAGAGGGGAGGCACGGGGTGTTAGGAGGAGGTGAGGCGTGGGGTGTTGGGGAGGCGAGGCAGGGTGTTGGTCGAGTCGGGTACTCTGTGCACAGTCGAACGTGATTAGTTTCTAAAATCGCTTCTTGCTCAGCCAAATTGACTACTACAAGAGTTTGTGATTGGTTTCTATGATCGTTGCATTCTATGATTGACAAGTTCTATTTGTGCTATACCGTTGTTGTTGATTGATTAGGGTTTTTTGTTTGGATTTGTTGTTGTTTGAATGATCGGTTTCTTTTGCATATTATGTTGACCAGTCATATTTCGTCGGAATTGTTATTAGTTGTTGTCTCCTTAGGTCCCATTTCAACATTGTTGAATTGATGTGTTTCAAAGTAAAGCGCTTAGGTTTCAACTTCTGACATGTGATAATTTACTCTTTTTATTATTGTTTACATCGTTTTAGTTGTTGAGAGTTTTGTTTAAGGATTTGTTTATATGACTATGAGATTTTTAGTTCTCAAATATACGTTGTTTACCACGAGTTTTGTTTGTGTTATAGTTACATCTCAAGTTTTGTATTTCTGTTTGTTGTTTGTGTGTGCACAAATATTGTTATCTATATCATGTTAGATCTTAGAATGTCTTGGTTTGTTTTTTATTGTTGTTTGCATTACTCTTTATGGGTTAGTGTTGGCATAATTACATTTGTATACTGTTTGTTTTACCATTTAGCATATTGATAGTTTAGTATTGTTTTTTGTTGTTGCTTGCATTGCTTTTATTCTTAACAGTTGGGATTAAAATTGTAGAATTTGAAATAACAAAGTGAATTTTAATTATACAAAGGATTACAAGAGTACTTATAGAAGTAATTACCAAAACCCTAGTATATGTAGAGAAATAACAGAAATGTCCTTGACACACCCCCTCAAGATGGAGCACCCGCGGTGAGTCCAATCTTGGAACATAGTAGCTCGAATGGTAGTCTTGGCAGAGGTTATGGTGAGAACATCTGCAAACGGATCCGCAGCCCGAATATGAGTGACCCGAAGAGTGTTCGATTCAACTAGGCCGCGAACAAAGAGATAATCCAGAGCCAAGTGTTTCATTCGGGAATGAAAAACTGGTTTAGCACTCAGATATGTTGCTCCAATGTTGTCGCAGTAGATGGCAGGTGGTGTTGATGGCGTGATTCCAAGTTCAGATAGTAAGGCAAGAACCCAGAGAACTTCTGCAGCGGTGGACGCAATAGATCTGTATTCAGTTTCGGTAGATGAGCGGGAGGACCGATTTGCTTCTTAGATGATTAGGAAATGAGATGCGCACCAAGGAAGAGAAAATATGCACCGGTGGACTTGAGATCATGAGAGTCACCAGCCCAATCAGCATCGGTAAAGGCATGTAAGGATAGTGAGTTGGTTGCGGATAAGAAGATGTCGTAATTCTTCGTGCCAACAAGATAGCTAGGACCCTTTTAACCGCCTGCCAATGAACATCTGTGGGAGCATGTATGAATTGAGATAGTTTGTTGACCACAAAGCTTATGTCCGGTCTTGTGAGTGATAGGTATTGTAGCCCGCCAACAATGGACCGGTATTCCGTTGAATTGGATAGTGGAGTACCGGTTTGGAGAGTCACACGTGAGGTGGACGGCATGGGGGTAGGAACGGGCTTCGATTCATGCATGAGGCAGCGGTTGAGAAGATCGGTAATGTACTTCCGTTGAGTCAAGTGGAGACCGCGAGATGTCCGTGTTGCCTCAACCCCGAGAAAAAAAGGATAGATTACCTAAGTCCTTGATTGAAAAACGTGCCGCTAGCGCATCAATGAAGTGATGTACCTGTGATGGGGAATTGCATGTAACAACAATATCATCAACATAGACCAGCACATATAATTGTAGCTCGGTGGTCCGGAGGATGAACATGGAGGTATCCGCCAATGAGTTTGTGAAGCCGCGAGCAAGGAGAAAGGTCCGAAGCTCCGAATACCATGCTCGAGGAGCTTGTTTAAGTCCATATATTGCTCGTTGAAGTCTACACACATGATGAGGTTGATTTTTATCAAGAAAACCCGGGGGTTGAGACATGTATACCTCCTCCGATAGACGACCTTGAAGAAATGTATTATTAACGTCAAGTTGCCGTAGTGCCCGAGTGGGTCATCTTTTGTAGCCCGAGCGGGCATACTTGCCCGAGCGTGTTCTCCATGTGCCCGAGTCGTGTATGGCTACGGGGATTTGCAGCCTCAATTTCAGAACTTGTGCCCGAGCGGTTCCTAGCCATGCCCGAGCGTGCAGCATCAGATGGCAGCATCGGCGAAGGATCCGAGCATAGGAGCTGAGACGGCGGTGGAGCAATGAGTGGCGGAGAAAAGGATTGAGTAGGATTGACACATGGTTGCGGGTTGATGGTGTTCATTGGGATTTTGGGTTTGGGTGGTGGGAAGAATTTGGTAGTGTTGGCAAAGGGGTAGACGGACTCAAAAAACTGAACATGGCGTGACAGGAAGATGCGGGACCGAAGGGGATCAAGACAAACATACGCACTTTGAGTGGATGAGTATCCTAGGAAGACACATGGATCGGATTTGGGTTCTAGTTTGTGTGCGGTATAGGGGCGTAGCCATGGATAACATAGACATCCAAAGACTCGTAGTTTAGTGTAGTTTGGAGGTTGTTGAAAGAGACACTCGTAAGGAGAGGACATACTAAGGTTGGGTGTCGAGAGACGATTGATGAGATAAACCGCTACGGAAAACACATAAGACCAATAGGTTAGGGGCATGGAAGAATGCGTGAGGAGGGAAAGACCTGTTTCTACGATGTGCCTAGGTCGTCTTTCGGAAATACCATTATGCTCGGGGGTGTGTGGTGGAGATGTATAGTGAGAAATGCCATGGGAGACAAGGAATGAACGCAAGGCAAATATTCACCCCCGTTATCTGAATAAAGTGTAGCAATGCATTTTTCGAATTTCATTTCAACAAGAGATTTGAACTGAATGAATGTGTCACGGACTTGAGATTTGGTTTTTAATGGATAAAGCCAAGAATAACGTGTATAGTGATCGACAAAAAGAACATAGTATTTGAATCCATCAATGGAGTAAACAGGAGACGTCCAAACATCGGAAAATATCACTTCAAGGGGACGAGAGGTGGTAAGAGTTGAAGTGGAAAAAGACAATTTATGACTTTTATTACGACATCATGCATTTCAAAACAAGTGAGGGGAATCCCGAGAAAATGGTAGTCCAAAACGTGTGAGGATTTTATTTAAAATAAAAGACGACGGATGACCTAAACGAGAATGCCACTCGGACGAAGTGGTTTTGACACTATGGAAGGCATGAAAAGATGACAGAGTACTAGATTGTACGGGCCACTCATAGACTCCATTTTTAGTGCTTCCTTTCAGAAATGGCGCCCCCGTGCTGAGATCCTTCACCTGAAAATCAAACGGAGAAAATTCAACAAATACGTCATTGTTTTTGCACAACTGATGGACAGAGATTAGATTCTTGCAAATCTTAGGCACACATAGAACATTCCGTAAAGACAACGTTCGAGTGTTAAGGGGTATAGAAATGGAACCCGTGTGTGTGATGGGTAACCCGTTGCCATCACCAACAACTACATCGTCGTTGCCGCGGTAGGGACTGTGAAGGGCGAGATTGGAGAGGTTCGATGTATCTACGTTGTTCTAAACCTAATCTTCTAGGACTAGAATTCTCCTTTCGGTCCTTCTCGTAACCCCTAACACATGCATCTACGTGGCCTTTGTAAACACAAGTCAATTAAGCGCTCAGATAAAGAATAGATGAACTAAAACGAGAAGATGCATTCAAAGATAAATAGAAAGTGGTTCCGGGATAGCCAAGGGCTAATCCCTTCTCCTAGAACAAACAAACTACTCGCTCATGCGTCTGTAAACAAACATAAACGAAATAGAAAGTCTAAGGAACATGAAAACCAAGCGAAACCCAAGTTTCGGGTTGATCTCCAATGCTCCTTGCTTGCCTCCTCGCAAGAATTCTTCTCCAATCACGAACTGAATGAAAGGTTCAATGTT
>CM071875.1:17980167-18013705 GCA_036759665.1 Gynandropsis gynandra
GCATCCTCTGAGACTCCGTGTATTTTGAACGTACCTGAAAGCTCAAGGAAGTCTCTGAGGTGCTGATGGGGATCCTCATGGTTTCCACCCATGAATTGCTTCTGATAAAGCATGTTGATCATCGCTGGCTTAATCTCAAACTGTTCTCTTGCAACAGCAGGCATCCTTATGGCTGTTTGCACGTTGCTCATGTTCGGCACCACGTAATCCCTTAGACGACGTGGTGGAGGAGCCTGTAATTGCATCTATCCATTGCCGTTCTGATTATCCATCTCTTGTCGATCTGAAGGCTCTGCAAAGGAAAAATGAAGAACAATTTACGTAAAAGGAACGAAAGAAAAGAAAACAAAAATAAATAAAAAAACAAAACAAGAAAGACTCTAGGTTCGAATCTAAGACGCGTTGACAATAGTCCCCGGCAATGGCGCCAAAAACTTGATGCGTTCTCAAAGTTAAATAAAATAACCTAAACTATCCGCAAGTGCACGGCACGTGTGTAGTATTTTAGGTGTCGATCCCACAGAGACTACGCAACACTATCTAAACTCAAACTATGAATCAAACTTGCTAACGAAAGAATATGGATGAAGAATGAAATACTGAAAGTAAATAAATGAATTGACTCTTAACGATAGGACAAACGTTCTAGGAATCCAGTTTCACCACAAGACTACCGAAACCGACAATCGATCTATCTATCATGCAATCCCAGTTAAAGCTATCTAAGGCAGACGATCCTAATATGATATCTTCCCTCTCTCAAGGCATATCACGTGATCTAGACAAGTTGCCCCCTACTTTCGTGGCTGACACCTTGAACTAAACCCATAAGAACTGTGATTCATCCGTTTTACCCTCAACCGTTGCTACCCTACTTTCGTGGCCTAACCTCGGTTGTTCTAAACCTAATCTTCTATGACTAGAATTCTCCTTTCGGTCCTTCTCCTAACCCCTAACACATGCATTAGAAAGTCTAAGGAACATGAAAACCAAGCGAAACCGAAGTGTCGGGTTGATCTCCAATGCTCCTTGCTTGCCTCCTCGCAAGAATTCTTCTCCAATCACGAACTGAATGAAAGGTTCAATGTTCTCCCCTCTAATGACGTCTTCTGGCCTCTTTTATGCCTCCTAAATCGGTCTAAGTGTTGCCTTAATTTCCCCCACGAGTTCCCTTTTGTTTTAAGTTAATTTTACTTAACTTTGGTAGTTTCTCGGGTTGCGACCCGCTCGGGCGCTGATTGTGCCCGCTCGGGTGCGGCTAGGGCAGAACGTGCAGGTCGTATGGCTGCAAGGGGGGCCCGATCGGGCATGGTGTGTGCCCGCTCGGGTATAAGGCATTTGGTCGGGCATTTTCATGCCCGAGTCGTGCATGAATTGTGCACAAGATTTGCCGTAGCTTTTGCCCGATCGTGCATGAGTTGTGCCCGACCGGGTGGAGGCTCTACTTGCTAGATCTCGTCTCGTTTGTCCCGTGATGATCCCCGAAGTTGTTCCTTACCTCCGTGCATGTCCTTTTAGCTCCAAATGATCCAAATACGCGTAAAAACCTGTAAGAACATGAAAACACGAAAACAAGTAAAACGGAAACGGAATCATACGTAAAACAACACATATATATAAAAAATGTCTCCTAAATCGTGCAAGAAATACGTATGAAAACGAGAGGATCATCCACCTACAAGTTGTTTTAGTTAATTTTTTCAACCAATTCTTTGTCTTTTATTTTCCGTTGAAATAGCTGCATTATGTTAAGAACGATCATCAAGTATCAAGTTTCAATTTTATAAACTTTGAGAGGTTTTCTCTAAAGTTCTTTTAGGACTAGATTTCGAACTTATCAGATTATCATATGTGGCGCCCGTGCTTCGACTTATCAATTTGTTCTTCCGCAAAAATGAGTTATGGCGTCATTCGATTCCCCTACGTTCTTCATCCAAGTTATATCGGGATCTAGGATCGTTCATTTCGAACGTGGGCTTAGGTTCTTTGAGATAGCAAATTGATTAAGGGATTAGGGAATCAATTCGATCGCCTTTCGGAAGAATTTCGATCTAGGTTTTGTATCATTTGGTATCAGAGCTAGGTTCTTCCTATAGGATTATCCTTATCATTATTTACTCTGTTTTCATTTTTATTTTTGGGGTTCTAATAGTTCTTCATTCTATTTTGTACATTTTCATTTCTTTTATTATTATCACTTCATTTTGTGATTAGCTCGGATGAATAAAAAAAGAAACAAAAGAATCAAAAAAAGAAGAAAAAAGAAGAAGAAAAAAACAAAGTTGATTCCATAGAATACATTGAGAAATTGCTCCTTTGTGTGATTTGAGCTTAAATTCGTGTTGTTTGAGTCTATTTTTATTTGTTTGTGAAAGTTTATTCTTATTATGAGCCTATTTTGAATTATTGAAGAAAATCAGATATTAGAATCATTAGCATTTTTACATTTTAAACGTATTTGTGAAATTCATTGATTGGTGTGTCAGATTGAGTTTGTTAGCTAGTTTGCATGAGAATTTAACAGAGAAAACAAGGAGAGTGGGTGAAATAGAGTGAAACACACTTTTGAGTGATTTGTGAGGTTTTAACATCTTCTCCTTTTCCTTGATCTCTTTATATTTATTGCTAACGTTTCCTTTAAAAAAAAAATGGTTGCAAACTTGAAACACATACATGATGAAGAGACACGAAGGGAGGAAGCAAACAATTTACAAATGGAGGCATTAATGTGGCAGATACAACGTCTAGTGAATCAAGCTATGGGAACAATCGAGGAGAGGTTGGATCGCGTAGAGAATGGAAGAAATACAACTTGTCCTTTAAGGCTCCCTAACGCACCTCCAATAGCTCGAGAACCACAAAGAAGCTCTAGTGATAAGAATGCTTCAACTTATGCTGAATTTGAAGAATTTGAGCAACCAAGGAGGCAGAGGCATGTTAGACGAGGAAGAGAACGATTGAATTATGATTTGAGTGGGATTAAGCTTTAAATTCCATCATTCCATGGAAGAAACGATGCTGAAGCTTATTTGGAATGGGCGTGCAAAGCTGAGATGGTTTTCGAATTGCATCATTATTCAGAGAGGAAAAAGGTCCAACTTGTTGCTGCAAGATTCAGCGACTATGCTTTACCATGATGGGATCAACATATACTTTCTAGGAGGAGGAATGGAGAGCATCCGGTTGATACTTCGCGGGAAATGAAAACCATCATGAGAAGAAGATTCATTCCCCACCATTTTCACCGAGACAATCTCAAAAGGCTGCCGAAATTGAAGCAAGGTGAAAGAAGTGTAGATGAGTACTACAAAGAAATGGAAATTCTCTTGATTCGAACTGATACGGAGGAGATCAAAGAAGCCACCATGGACAGATTTCTTGGCAGTTTGAATCAGAAAATTCAAGACAAAGTGTCAACTCGACATTATGTGGAATTTGAGGATCTGCTACACTTAGCCATAGAGTTTGAAAGGCAGATCAAACGGAAGGCAAAATCACATCCAATATATGGCTCAAACTTAGCAAACCCTCGACAACAATTCAACAAAGAGGAAAGAAGGTTCGTAGGCTCCAAATCAACTCAAAAACATGAGGGCAGTCTTGAACCATCACAACCTAAGAAATCAGGTACCTCTAATGTTGTTCCATCGTGTACTCGAGATATTAAGTTTTTTAGGTGCCAAGGATTAGGCCACTATGCTAGTGAGTGTCCAAACAAAAGAGCTTTAATGGTTCATGATGATGGACGATTGAAACGGAGCTTGAGAATGAATCTGAATCAATGTCGTCTTGGGAGGATGATATTGTGGAACAAGAGGATGTCAAATGAGAATTATTGGTGGTGAGACAAGCCCTAAGTCTGCTAACAAAAGAAGAGGAGATAATCCAGCGCGAGAGCATCTTTTATACAAGGTGTTTGGTCAAAAATAAAGTATGTTGCTTGATTATTGATAGTGGGAACTGCACCAATGTGGCAAGCACGTTATTGGTTGAAAGGTTAGGTTTGATGACTCAAAAACATACGAAGCTATATCGACGTGGCTGACTGAAAGTGGTGCTTTCAAGGTTCACAAGCAAGTGAAAGTTCCATTTTGCATCGGGAAATATGAGGACGAAGTCCTTTGTGATGTTGTGCCTAAGGAAGCGAGGCATATACTTTTGGGACGTCTGTGGCAATTTGACAAACGTGTTCAACATGATGGGTACAACAACAAATACACTCTACAACACTAAGGGAGACAAATCATATTGGTTCCATTGACTCCTAAAGAAGCTTTTGAAGATCAACTCCAAATGAAGAAGAATGAGAAGAAACCAATGTTTGTACTTATGTACATCACTTAAAATTTGATGAGGTCTTGAGAAAAACCAAGTCAAAAGACTGTGAGAGTGAACCCGCGAGATTAAACACCAATTTCTTCATGAGAGCTAGTAGATCAAGAGAGCGATGCTTTCTCATCGACCTATGTTTATACTTATGTACAAAGAGACATATTTGAGTACTAACGAGCTAGCAAATTCTATTCCTAGTATTTTTCTTGATCTTTTGCAGGAGTTTGATGATATTTCCCACAGGAGGTTCCAGATGGACTGCCACCCCTTAGTGGAATCGAACATCAAATTGATTTCGTGCCCGGAGCAAGCATTCCGAACAAACCAGCCTACAGAACCAATCCTGAGGAGACTAAGGAGCTTCAAAGACAAGTTGATAACCTGGTGAAGAAGGGATACGTTCAGGAGAGCATGTCTTCATGCGTTGTGCCAGTAATTCTTGACCTAAAGAAAGACGGTACGTGGAGAATGTGTGTTGACTGTAGTTCAGTCAATCAAATCACAACAAAATACTGACACCCAATCCCTAGGCTTGATGATATGTTGGATGAGCTACATGGTTCCAAAATCTTTTCCAAGATTGATTTGAAAAGTGGTTATCACCAAATACGTATGAAAGAAGGTGATGAATGGAAAACTGCCTTTAAAACTAAGCATGGGTTGTATGAATTGCTTGGTATGCCTTTTGGACTCTCAAATGCACCTAGCACGTTTATGAGTCTCATGAATCACATTTTTAGGCACTTAATAGGTAGATTTGTTGTTGTCAATTTTGATGATATCCTGATTTATACTAAGAATCTTGAAGATCATGTGGAGCATGTCAAATATGTTTCGAAGGTCTTGCGTGATCAAAGATTATTTGCTAATCTCAAAAAGTGCACGTTTTGCACTAACAAACTGGTTTTTTAGGCTTTGTGGTTAGTGAATAGGGAGTTCAAGTTGATGAAGAAAAGATTGATGCAATCAAAGAATGGTCGAGTCCTCGAACCGTTAGTGAAGTGCGAAGCTTTCATGGTCTTGCAAGCTTTTATAGACGTTTTGTGAAAGATTTTAGTACCATTGATGCACCTCTTACGGAAGTTATTAAGAAAAATATCGGGTTTCAATGGAGAGAAACACAAGAAGTCGCATTTCATCTTTTGAAATAAAAACTTACTAATTCACCCCTCTTGTCTCTACCTGATTTTCTAAAGCTTTTGAGATTGAATGTGATGCTTCTGGTGTCGGTATTGGGGTTGTACTAATGCAGGAAGGGAAACCAATAGCTTACTTCAGCAAAAAGCTTAACGATGCACAACTAATCTACCCAACGTATGACAAGGAGCTTTACGCTTTGGTAAGATCTCTCCAAACTTGGCAGCATTATCTTTGCTGAAAGAGTTTGTCATACACATTGATCATGAGGCACTAAAACATCTTAAGGGTCAGCAAAAGTTGAACAAAAGGCATGCTAAATCGGTTGAATTTATAGAGACATTTCCTTATGTAATTCGATATAAGCAAGGCAAAGAGAATATTGTGGCTGATGCTTTGTCTAGACGCCATAATCTGATCATTTCACTTGATTCTAAGTTGCTTGGCTTTGAATACATAAAGGACTTGTATTCTACTGATTTTGACTTTGAGAAAACGTTTAAAGCATGCGACACATCTGCTTATGGTGAATATTATAAGCATGGGAGTTTTTTGTTTCGTAAGAACAAGATGTGCATTCCTAATTGTTCTTTGCGTGATCTTTTTTTGTTAGAGAGGCACATAGTGGAGGTCTAATGGTGGACTTTGGAGTTGCCAAGACGTTGTCTGTTTTGCAGGAACATTTTTACTGGCCTCATTTGAAACGAGATGTTGAGCGAGTTTGTTCACGATGCATCACTTGTAAGAAAGCTCAATCTCGACTTCAACCCCATGGTATGTACTCTCCATTACCAATTCCTCATCATCCATGGACTGATATATCAATGAATTTCGTGCTTGGATTGTCTAGGTCCAGAACTGGTAAAGATTCAATCTTTGTGGTGTTTGATAGGTTTTCTAAGATGGCTCACTTCATTTCATGCCATAAGACCGATGATGCATCTCACATTGTTTCATTGTTTTTTAAAGAGATTGTTCGAATGCATGGGATGCCAAGGACAATAGTTTTTTATCGTGACGTGAAATTCTTAAGTTACTTCTGGAAACGTTGTGGTCTAAGCTAAGAACTAAGCTTTTGTTCTCAACAACATGTCACCCTCAAACTGATGGACAAACTGAAGTTGTGAACCATACTTTGTCTATTTTGCTTCATTCTTTGTTGAAAAAGAATTTGAAATAATGGGAAGATTGTTTGCCTCACATTGATTTTGCATACAATAGATTTGTACACTCAGCTACTAAATTCTCTCCATTTGAAATTGTTTACGGATTCAATCCACTCACTCCGTTGGATTTGTCTCCTTTACCATCTAGCGAATATTCTGACATTGATGGAAAGCGAAAATATGAGCTTGTAAAACAGATTCATGAAAGGGCTAGATTGCATATTAAGGAAAGGACTAAGAAATACTTGAAGCATGCGAACAAAGGGCGAAAAGAATTTTTCTTCGAACCAGGAGATATGGTTTGGGTCCATATACGAAAAAAGATATTTTCAAACCAGCACAAGTCTAAGCTGATGTCGTGAGGAATTGGCCCATTCAAAGTCCTTAATAAGATCAACAACAATGCTTACCAAATTGAGCTTCCAAGTGAGTTTCAAATCACTTCTACATTCAATGTTTCTGATTTGTCTCATTATATTGCAGATGAGCCAAATTTGAGGTCAAATCTTTCTCAAGAAGAGGAGAATGATGAGGGCATCGTAAAGAGCACACTTGGGTCTGAATTGGAGAAATAGAGGGTGATAACTTCTACGTCATTTTGCACAAAATCCTACAAGTGGAATATCTCGGTCTCGTTGGGTTGAAGGTTATGCTTTTTAAATGTCAGTGGTTTGACCCAACCGTAGGACGTGGAATACGAAAAAACCGATGGAAAGGAATTGACATCAATCCGGCACGATAATATGGTAAGTATGATTCATTCATCATAATAGCTCAAGCAGATCAAGTATGTTACGTGCAACATCCAACAACATTGAAATGTCGAAGAGAGGAGTGATGGGCCGTAGTAAAGATCAAGCCACGAGGGATCATAAGCTCAGATGATAAAGAACATCTGTTGCAACCTGGTCATCCGCAGCGATTTGTTTAATTGATACAGATTGAGAGGAGATTCTCGCAAGAATTGACATAGAAGGAGAATTCATACGCGATTATGAAGACGTTGAACCAGAAGATGCTGAAGATGAAAACGACGATGAATTCAATGAATAATCGAAGGAAGACTCGCCAATCGATGAATCTATTGAAGAAGAAATGTAAATAAAATAATGTGTATGATGTGTAATAATGTAGATGATGTGTAATAATGTAGATGATTTGTAATCGAACAATCGAAATGTTAATACAATCGAAGAATATATAAACAATGTTTAATGTTTTAGAACTTCATATGATCTAATACCAACGGGCATCCGTTGGAAATATTAAATGATGCACGAAATTGCCTCTGACACTTAGACCAAATTTCTAAGTTTTCCATAATTCTAACGGGCATCCGTTGCAAAATACTAATGGATATCTGTTGCAACTATACCACCAGGCATCCGTTGGAAATATTAACGGATGCCCGTTGGAACTCGAAATTGCCTTCGACACTTTAAATAATTTCTAAGTTTTCCATAATTCTAACGAGCATCCGTTGTAAAATTGTAACGGACATCCGTTACAAATATACTAACGGGCATCCGTTGGAAATATTAACGGATGCTCGTTAGAATTTTTTATAACAGGCATCTGTTACAATTTACAACGGATGCCCGTTGCAAAGGGTAATGATGCCTACCCTAGTCTACAGAAATTTCCAACGGGCATCTGTTGGAAATTGTAATGGATGCCCGTTGAAACGGGAGACGAGCCGCCATTTCGCCGTCCGTTGCCTCGGGAACACACATGTCCAACGAGCATCCGTTGGAATTTCCAACGGATGCCCGTTAGGAAGACATAACGTCGTGTCAATTAACCGCGTCCACTGAGATGACGTAATTTCCAATGGGCATCCGTTTGAATTTCTAACGCATGCCCGTTAGAAATTTCTGCATATAAACCGTTGAATAGTTTCATTTTCAACACAAATCAAATCCTCAAAATTATCCCGAACACTCAATTTCACACACAAAACACATTTATTAAACTAAACACGAAAATGAGGGCTAGACGATTCATAGGTTTGGGAGGGATGTTGGCTGGTTCAACGGGAGCTCCTCCCCCGCCTCCACCACCACCATATCGCCCTCCTTCACCAATATCGGCACCGTCAATATTTGATGAAGAGGACGATATGGTGGATATCGATTCCTTAATCGATAATTTTGATGGGCGTCCCACCCTTTAAATTATCGATCCCGATCGTCCTGCCAGGACGCTATGGTAAAAAAATTTTATTATTTGCATTTATATTGTTGTAATAATATTATCTAACTTTTTAATTTTAATTTGCAGGTTTGACGTGGATGATGTGCTAAAACATACGAACAATGGCATCATCCAAGGGTCCTTACAGGACCAACTATACTATTCCTGTCAAGTTACGCCATAAGTCGTACGCCACCGATGGAGATGCACTTTTATCGTAAGTTTTCAAATTATATTTCATTTAAAATAATTAGTTATATATGTTATAAACTAACACATCATAAATTATTTTGCAGCGTACATACAGATGGCGAATGAAAGATACGACGCGCATCTACACGGCATGGGTGCGCGACATGCAGGCTAGGATGCACTTGATGATGAACAATGCCAAGCGTAACTACTACACCAAAAATCGCAAACCAACATGGGAAATGGACGAGGTCTTCAATCAATTGATTCAACATTGGGAGTCGGAAGACTTCAAGGCCAAGAGCGAGAAGGCCTAAAAATGTCGGTACGGCGAGAAGGTTCCTAGAGATGGTCTGCGTCGCCATACTTCGGGATCAAAATCATTCCCGAAGAGGAAACAAGAATTGGTAAATTTATTATTATTTAAATTTTTGGTTTTTTACAATATTTATCTAATTAAGTTTATTTTATATTTCAGATGCAACAGATAGGAAGAGAACCGACTCTTCTTGAGTTGGTATTGAAACCCAAGCCAAGAAGAAGCCGGTCGTCGGGGAAGAGATCGACGAACCCGAACTCGTTGATCCTCGAGCGGAAAGAACTGAAAAAGTTGAGACGGAGAAGATCACACAGCAATCACAAGCTTGTGGTTCAACTCACGACGAGCTCAGTCCTTTACAAAAGGACAAAATTTATTTAGAGGTAACAACTTATTCTTTTATCTTTCGATTATTAATAAAATAATTTAAAAAATCTAACTCTAATTTTGTTTGTCTTGTAGTCCGTGAGACCATATAAGGAGCATCTATACGGTCTCGGGGCACTTCAAAAAGATATCATCGAGGACGCCACGATGGTACCTCCTGCGGTCCAAGAGAGCTACACGTAACAACGACGTATCGAGGATCTCGAAGCACAACTTCGAGAAACTCAAGCTCAAGTGGCGCAACAAAACTCTCAAATACAGCAGTTGGAGAGCATCATAGAGTTGCTATCTGGCCAGGTGAGGGGATCAACGACGTGGCAAGAAGGGGAGAGATGATATCGGCCTAGCCGATTTAAATGAAATGTAATATAATTAGTTTTAATGTTTTTGTAAAAAACAATATTATTTTAATTACAAACTTTTATTTTTATAAATTATTTTTATTATTTTTAACAAATTTCCAACGGATGCCCCTTGAAATTTCTAACGGCATCCGTTGGACGCTATTTTCCCAATTTGTTTTATGTTTTTGTAAACAATTTTATTATTTTAATTAAAAACTTTTTATTTTTATAAATTATTTTTTATTATTTTTGTATTTTTTTAACAAATTTCCAACGGATGCCTGTTGCAATTTCTAACGGACATCCGTTGGACGCTATTTTCACGCCAAATGGTAACGGATGTCCGTTGTCATTTCCCGCCAATTTGTAACGGATGCCGGTTGCCCTTTCCTGCCAGTTTCCAACGGATGTCCGTTGAAAATTTTAAAATCCCGTTCTTTCTTCCCCCTGGATGGTAACAGACGTCTGTTAAAACTTTTTAACGGACATCCGTTACAATTTTTTCAACGAACGTCCGTTGCAATTTTGTAATGGGCATCCACAAAAAATTATTTCAACGGTCGCCCGTTACAAAATTTCAACGGCTTTATCCGTTGGTGGTCCCGTTATAATTTTACAACGGATCTCGATTTGCAACGAGCGATTCACCACGGCCACAAATCCGTTTTTATCCGTTGGAAAACACTCTTTTCAACGGATTGAAGGCGTTTTCCAACGGACATTCGTTGTAAAACGTCTGTTTTTTGTAGTGCGTTTATTTTGAATGTGGACTTAGATTCTTTGAGATAGCACGTTGATTAAAGGTTTATGGAACCATTTCCATCGCTTTTAGGAAGAATTTCGATCTAGGTTTTGTATCATTTTATATCTTGTGATTTCATTGTTATTATTCTTTTTGTATAAAAAATCTTTTGCATCCAACTGATTTACATTTTTATGAGGTCTAATAATGGACCTAAATACTTTTCTTTTATTTAATGAATCCAGTTGTATTCATATGGCTTATTTCCATTGTATTTTATCTATTTTACATTCACCTATTGTCATCAATTCTAGATCCTTGTTTTTATTTTCAATTTCTTTGAAGAAAGAGAACAAATATTTCATCAATATCATCATTTTCGTTCTATTTCACACTTTCCATTATGAACATGGTTATATCATTTTCTTTATTTCAAAGTTATCTTCACCATTTTGATATTATGAATCATTTTTTTCATGTGGTTTTCTTGTAATGATAAGTCATTGTCTTTATCTATTTGTTTCCTCTTTTGAAAATTTTTAGAACCAATTGATTATCTACGTACGTTTTAAGTGTATCCTTGATTTTATCATGACCTTTCTCCTTCTTGAAGCTTTGATACTTCTATTCGAGCAGGTCCATATGTCGCTGGTATATATGATTTTTGCACCTTTTTGTATATGTAAACCTTTATTATAATCCATTTACTATGTTTTTCAAATATACGATATTTTAACTCTCAAGATTACATTGGATTATAAGAGGAACAAGATATGATAATGATTATATTTGTTCATCAAATTGTGTGTGGCTTGATTTGTTCATCCTCTCAACACTAAGGATTTATTTCATCAAAATGAAAAATCAATAGAACAAGCTTTGAACATATCATCTATTTGTGATTCAAGATATGAATTTATGGATGGAGCAATATATCAAATATAAATCTCAATCGTCTTTATGGCCCCATATTGTCTGTTGTGGTAGAAAAATTGATATATACTACATAATGAAATATCCGAAGATGTAATATATTTAGTTCTTTGACATATGCCAATTGTAATAAGAAGTATTTGTAACGATAACTTGGTCGAAGTTAGATTAGTGTTGATGCATGCAAAACGAGGAGTCTTCTAACAAAAATTGGGAGTTTCATTCTCATTATTAAAGGTTAAGAAATAATTTGAAAAGGTTTGATTAACAATTCAACCATACTAGTTTGTATTTGAACATGTGGATCTGGATGTTCAATTTCAATCCCAATTGACATACAATAATCATTAAAGGTTTGAAAAATGAATTCACTAACATTATCAGTCTATATATTTTTTATTGAATGATTGGGGATTGACCCCGTAATCTTAATATTTGAATTAAAAATTCACAAATGAAATATTGTGAGTGGACAAATAGATGCACATAGATAGTACATGCAACGATCAAATTGAACGCGATTAATTGTTTTCACTTTTTTATGGATTGTCGTGGACAAATATAGGGTGAAGATAAGGGGACAATTAGAGAGCAAGTGTTGAGGGTTGTTGGAATTCTTCTTAAGGACCATGCATTTATCTTTTATTTTCCAATGCATTTTAATTCATGTCTCGTAATAATATATTTATGTATTTGGATTTTACATGTGTATAAAAATTTGAGTTTTAATAAATAGTCATTATTATTATTATTTTGAATATTGATACACGTGCTAATTTGAGAAAGGTGATGGTGGAATTCGAGGATGGGAGCGTTACACCTACTATGACCACGACCGCAACCATACGAGCGGTTATAATTTGATGAAAAAACTTTCATATTCGAGAATGGTCAAAAACCAATTGGACGAACATAATGATTTTTTTATATATTAAAATCTCATTTTGTTGTTTTGCAAAAAAAAAACTATAACTACGATATGTTTGAAATCTTATGTTCGATATTGTTGTAAAATAACATTATAAACGTTGAAAGTTGATAACGTTTTCTTCAGTTTGTTAGAATCAATTCTTCTCTCCATATAATTGCACTCTGGAGTTATTTAAAACATTATAGAGAGATACTCATCCACCAACTTGTAATTTTGGAACCTCAAAATCAACAAATCATTGTTCGACTGTGATATTATGTTTTAAGGCCATCAACAATATGATGACCTTTTACATCATTATTAAGGCTCGTGAATATTATTGGTAACGTGATTGTGTAAATTTCTCCTAAACATTAAAGGAAATGTGAAAACAAGATTATACAGAAGAGTGAATGATAATTTATCATACCATTTCTTCCTTATGAAAGAGATCTAAGCATTCTTGTAGACGAGAGTCGGGTACTCGGGACTCCACATATTGTTTTCCACGTACTCGAGGATCTCCTCCTGCATCATCATCAACACCCACTCTTCTCTTATAACCAATTACACTCATTTCTTTTTTCTCGTTTTTAACGTAGAAAAATCCGATAAAAATATATTAATTTATTTCAAAATAACACAATTATACATAAATAAAATTTTTTCCATGTTTACACATAACATTATTATGATATTTCAAAATAATACAAAAACAATGAAGATTATTTTCAAATAAATCGGTGAATGTATACTTGACAACTTACGAGTTCCCCTACCTGATACATTTACGGATTGCACTTTTGAACAAAATCATATATATATATGGGATTTTCACTACATAATATGACTGATGCCTAGTGTAAGCAATCTTACCTCATTAAGCCTGCGGAGCTCACGAGCGTCCATCGACCTGTATCCTCCCGCTATGTCCTCCTCTATCGCTTCCTTCACCACCGCAACAGCTATTCTTTTTGTTATGTCTCGTATCCTACAACACCAAACGCACATCCATCATTGCATATGTGGACCAATCAACTTTCTTATGCTACTGCGACAATGCCTCTTCCTAACATACCTTGATATCGGTGGATAAATTATCCCTGTCAGCACCTCCTCGTCAGTCATGTATGCCGCCAGGCTGCACATTATTGGCATTGTCATGGATAACCCCTAGGATTGGTAGATGGTTTATATATAGACCTGAGATTACGACACTCTTCTACTCAGCTAGTGGTCCTATAGATGAGTTAATCCATCCATAGGTTTACCACAATTCATTCCAAGCATGGTATAAGTGTTTGGACCCATATCATTTTGGCCTTGAGCATGAAGGATATATGGTAGTATTTATGGTAGTATGTTAGGATCCCACATTGATTGATTATAAGTATATTTAAACCTATAAACTTCATAGACTAGCACCAAAGAAGAAATTTCTAATCACACATCTATCTTCTTTTATTTAAAACGCATAGCATATGGTTATGTATCATTAACTAAGAAGATATAACCCTTTCCCTAAGGGTGGAGGAAGGTGTTTACCACTCAGCTGCAGCCTGAAGCATCCCGTCAGAGACTATTGGAGAACCAGATAGAAGAGTGCCAAGTCCAATACTGCAGAAAAATATCACAGGATAGATTAAAATCATTCTTGGTGAAGACTAATGAATTCAATAGAGGACTTATTTCATTCTTTGTAAAGTTAAAAACTCAAAACTAACCCAGGAAAGAGGTACATGTTGTTCCCCTGGTTGCAATGCCCTACGCGCCCATTCCCTATCGTGATAAAAGGTTCACAGGTAATGAAGAAAGATCTCAGAATCATAGGATATTCCAAACACCTAGAGCAATCCACATACGACTAAATTCAAGATGCAGGCGTATAAAAAATGTCCATATCATTTGAACAGGCCTCGTACATACCAAAATCAATGTTTTTAAAAGGGCTTCCACTAGCAAAAATGATATTGTCGCCTAAAATAGAAAACGCCTCTTGTGGAGTGCATTCAGCTGTAATGCCAACACACGGGTAAAGGTCACATCATAGCTAGTAAAAGAATAAAAAGTAGCTGCATATAACTACTCTAAGAAAAGCGGAGGTGATAGAACTCACCGTTGTTCGTGGGATTTGACATCGCAAAAATAGCTGGCCTCGTCGAAGTTGAACCTTTCATTGCTTCCAGAACCTGGCATATAGCACATAGGTAGTGGCTTACGTCAGAATTGTGCAACCCAGATGGACGAAAAGCCTTATCAATCTAGTTTTCTAATTGCAGCCGGCCCATCCAGCTAACAGCATTGTGGTGCTCAGAAAATGACTACATTACAGATGTTGCAAACACCTAATTATCACAACTTTGACGAAGTTCAATCACTGGTTCTACAGCATAGTACTAATAATAATTATGTAAAGTATCGCCTATTTTCTAATATCTCTCCTCACCTCCTTTGAGAATAGTCCTCCAACTCCAGATAATCCGAGAAGCACATCAGGCTTCACTTGCCGAACCTGGCCAGACAAAAGAATAAACAAACAATTATTTTCTTGTTTGAGCACTAAGGAATTTTTGACTGGACAGTGAAGTCTTTTACGACCCCATCATGAATTCATTATGTCCAAACTGATAAAAAAGTTTGTTTTAGCATATACGACAAGCACAATGACAAAATAAAACCACAAACCACTTCAGCAAGACTTGTGCCTTCTTTTAATCCCTGGTGCTCGATTTCTTTAACCTTCCTAGCAAATGGCAGGGCCTCTGGGTCAATACTTTCTCGTTCTTCAGTAATAAGACCCTGGTATCGTGCATCAGAAAAGATATCATCTTCCGCTTTTAAAAAATGTTGCATAAGAACATAAAAAAAAAGACAACGAAGCAATAGGTGGCTGAATAAAAAAAATGCAAGATGGAAATTGGCCTCTGCTTAACCAGGAAAATCTTTCACGAGCTCTCTTGGCTGAAAAGTCATATTACACTGCTCCATACTAAAATACCTGAGCATCAACCACCCAAAATTGACTTCGTGCACTATCAAAAGCAGTTTCGCTATTCCCCAACATCTTTGCCATCGTCTTCCTCGCGGCATTTAAAACACCTATTCCCGCACTACAAAATACAAAGACCATTAAGGAAAATAAGAACCTTGGCGGACCTATTCTTGGATAACTAATGATTCCTTTCCTTAAAGGCGCTCAATCTTATCCACTGAAACCAAATGATGCAAAAGAAGGTGAACATCCTATATTTCTAGTGAATTGCAGCAAAAATTCTAAGAATACAATCCATCCAGACTACAGAATGGCATCACAAAAAGGAATGCAACTAAATGCAGGTGATCTGAAAATCAACAAATAGTTCAATAAAACCAACACCCAAGATTTTGGCGAGACAACAGAAAGATAAATTACCTTCCAGCACCAGCCACAACAATCTTCATCTTTGGAAAGTCAATCATAGGTTTCCCCTGGGCTCTTACAGCTCCAAGAAGACCAGCAATTGCAACCCCTGCTGTTCCCTAGGCAGGACAAAGTTGAAAAATAGCGACAAGATGAAAATCATAGTTCATATGTCAAACACAACCAATCAGCATAGCTTTCTGACCCCTTGCCAATTTGAAGGCATCAGACCGCATTTACAGGTTAAAGAACAAATAAAAATGAAATCTGGGATGGGAGCTTGAGGACATGAAAGCATGATATCTAAACATTAATAGCACCCTCCAGAGAAACAAAGAAAAAGAACCTGACACTTAGGAGACCATAAATCAAAAGAAACAGAAATATAAAGGCAATTCATCATCATAAGAAAAACATTGAGGTACAAACTTACTACCTGGACATCATCATTAAACATTCTGTAGGTGTCTCTATAACGCTGCAATAACTTGAAAGCCCACTTGCTCTGGAAATCCTCAAACTGCACTTTGGAAATGGTTAAAGTTGCATACCGATAAAAATTTATCATCTCATAGAGTCACATATGAAGGTCGTCTTACCTGCACAGTGACATGTGGCCAGCGAGTAAACACTGCCTCCATAAATTCATCAATCACTGAAACATAGTCATCACCGTCGAGACGATGTTGTTGCAATCCCAAGTCTGTCGACAAAGAATATCAAACAAGATATCCATGTCAGGAACAGGAAAGAGAAAAATGTGTTGTACAAGCCAATTACATCGCTTAAAGTTGAATTTATCATCTATATCGGAAGCATGACATATCATCACCTAACCACCTTATTAACGTTATTTGTGTTTTATGCATGTATATTTAGACGCTAATGTTAAATTGCGTCTGTCGCATCCTTTCATTTAAAAATAATAATAATAAGGTGCATCAGATTATATAATTCTTAAACATCAGTTATCACTGGTATTTAAGCAAGGAAGAATGCAAGTATGATTGTAATAATCAGGTAACCACCGAGCAATTTATAACTACAGAGAAAAAGCAGAGAGAGAACATGAATCTTACACAGGGGATCCTTGAGTAGCTTTTCATTGTTAGTTCCAACATCAATCATGACAGGAAGTACCTAACATGGTCCAAAGATAAGTTATCAGAACATGGACAAAGCAGGTTGAAAAGAAGAAAATCAAATATGGTGCAAAGAAACTTACCCGCTGGGGATTTATTCCAGCTGCAGCAACATATAAATCAAGCTTGCCAATAGCGATTCCGATTCCCTGAACCCCTAGATCCCCAAGACCCAAAATCCGGCTTCCATCAGTAACAACTATCATATCAACCTGAATTGTACAGCAAACGATACTATGTTAGAACGCTAATACCGTTGAAAAGAGATACCACTATCATGACATAAACAAGAACAGAAAAATTGAGAAACGAGAAGACCTGTTCAGCTGGCCAGTTGTAAACCATAGACATCATTTCTCCACGATCCTCAGCACTGAAATACATTCCCCTTGGCCTCCTAAACAAACTACTATAGTTCTGGCAGACGAGACCAACTGTAGGAGTGTACACAATAGGCGCATATTCCTCGATATTGGCAATCAAAACCTAACAAAACATTTTCGAAACCAGTGTAGAACTTAGTGTAAGGCACTCTCAGACACACGTGCAAAAGAAGGATATACACAGAATACTCATCTCTGCTCTGGTTTTGAGGTTTGAAAGAAAAAGAAGCTGACCTTAAAGTACATGGTCTCGTTTCGGTCATGCAGACGATTAAGGATACGCCACTTAGCCAGAGCATTAGGATCAAGCGGTCCATCCCTTGCTTGCTTCTGAAGCCTCTTAAAGTCCGCCACTGTTAAGACAATCGACAACGTGAACAAAGTACTAAACCCTGATACACTTAGAAAGTGAAATTATGAGAAAATGAATTACTGAAGCGTTCGATTTGCTGCTCAGGAGCCATGACGTTCGGAGGAAGAAGACCCCTGAGATCAAGACGGTCTCTCTCAGTCATTGAGAAGGCAGTTCCCTAAATCATCGCAAACCAAAGTTGGAAGGCGGCCAATCAAGTAGATCTGAACCCAGAAGCGGAAGAAGAGGAAGAAGATAATGGAAACGAACCTTGTTGAACCAAGGATCGTGAAGGATGTTGAGGCTTCGCTTGTGGACAATGGTGGGACGGTGGCCCTCCGTTGTAGTGAAACGTCTGGGGGTTTCACCCAAAATCCTACGTCTAAGAATCATAGTCATAGCCCTCGAAATCCGGAGCTTATCTCCGACAGACGCCATACCGGAATTCAGGAATGGAAAGCAAACGCAGAAGAATCACACTGCAAGGAAGGGGAGAGAGCGTGTCGGAGTTTATCTATTTGTCTGGTATTAGAAGAATACCAACTTTGCCTATTCACCTCATCTTTTGCAATCATCCTATCCTCTCATCCTCTCATCTTCTCATCTTTTGCGATCACCTGATCTTTTTTCCCTTTACCTTTTACAATTTCGCATATAATTTTCTGCGTTTGAATTAACTTAAATCATTCCATTTTAATTGGTTTAAGTTGCATTTTAAGTTAAATTTTACCCCGATTTAAACTTAATTTTGATATAATTTAAATCTAAATTTTATTAGATTTAAATCAGTTTTAGATTGAAATTTGATCCATGATTCAATTTTGATTTTCATCTAATAAAATTCGTGATTTAGATACAATTTAGGTCCAATTTTAATTTTCATCTAATTAAAACCTGAATTAATATGAAATTCAACAAAAATTAAATCGAAATTTAAATAAAACCGATTTTTATCGATTTATTCGATTTTTAACCGAAATTGGTATAATTTTGACTCGAATTGGATATAATTTTGTCCAATTTTGATTTTCATCCAATTAAAACCCGAATTAATATGAAATTTAACAAAACTAAACCAAAACATAAATAAAACCCGGTTCTTATTAGTTTTTTCGAGTTTTAACCCAAAATTGGTATAATTTTGACTCGAATTGAATACAATTTTGACCTAATTTTGATACATCTTTGAGTGATTCAGGTTTTAATCGATTGAAATTGGGTCAAATTTGGTTCTAATTCGAATAAAAGGAAAAGAACTTGTTTTTTGTTCAAATTTCGGTTTAGTTTGGTTTAAATTTCATATTAATTTAGGTTTTAATCGGGTGAAATCAAAATTAGGTGCAATTTTGGTATAATTTTGATTTTCACTCGATTCAAACCCGAATCACAAAAAATTGCATTGAAATTGTTTCAAAATTGCATCCAATCCGAGTCAAATTAGACTAAATTTAGGTCAAAATTGAAAAACCGATAATAATCGGTTTTTGTTTAAATTAAAGTTTATTTCGGTTAAAATTTCATATTAATTTTGCTTTTAATCGGGTAAAAATTTAAATTGGATCCAAATTTTTGTTAAGAGCCTAAACCGATTCAAAATTGGTTTCAAATTATGATCAAAATTAAGTATAAATCATATCAAAATTGGACATAAATTCTAGTTTAAAAAGAGCCTAAACTGGGTCGAAATTGGTTTCGAATTTTGGTTTAATTCGAACCTAAATCGAGTCTAAATTGAGTCTAAACCGAGTCAAAATTACATCTAGACCGAGTCGAAATTGAATATAAATCGATTCAAAATTAATTTTGGATCGGATTGGGTCAAAATTGGATAAAAAACCGGGTTAAAATTGATGGATTTAACAGAATTTTAAACAGAAGGACTTATAGACATAATTGTTAGACATAAAGGGAATATGATGTTGATCAAAGCATGAGATGTGAAACATATAGGAGAAATATGTAAAATAGATAAATATAGGGAAATAGAAATATTATTTTTTAAGTTGTTAATTAGTTAGTAAATTAGTTTAGAATTAGTTAATAATTATTTGACTAAGTCTTGATTGTAAGGTGTAGACACGTCATTGTATATTTTTGTTATTAGACAAAAAGATACAAACTTACTTTCTCTCTCCTAGTAAAATGGTATGAGAGTTAGGGGTGGATAAATTATACGAAAAACTCATCTCGACCCGAAATTCGTCCCAAACCCATGAAAACTTATTCGAACCTGTGGATTCGGGTTCGATTCGGATAATAAAATCTTATTACCTGGAGATTCGTGTTCGGATTCAAGTTTTAACATTTCTAAAACGGGTTCCGCACGTACCCGAAGATATATGCATAAATTACCAAAATACCCATATTGTTTATAAAAAAATACAAACTTACTTTGATCATAATTTAGATTCAATTTAGATACAATTTGGGTCTAATTTTAATTTTCGTCTAATTAAAACTTGAATTAATATAAAATTCAACCAAATTAAATCGAAATTTAAATAAAACCGATTTTTATCGGTTTATTCGATTTTAACCGAAATTGGTATAATTTTGACTCGAATTGGGTATAATTTTGTCTAATTTTGATTTTCTTCCGATTAAAACCCGAATTAATATGAAATTCAATAAAATTAAACCAAAACATAAATAAAACCCGGTTCTTATTAGTTTTTCGAGTTTTAACCCGAAATTGGTATAATTTTGACTCGAATTGAATACGATTTTGACCTAATTTTGATATATCATTGAGAGATTCGGGTTTTAATCGATTAAAATTGGGTCAAATTCGGTTCAAATTCGAATAAAAGGAAAAGAACTTGTTTTTTGTTCAAATTTTGGTTTAGTTTGGTTCAAATTTCATATTGATTTAGGTTTTAATCGGGTGAAATCAAAATTAGGTACAATTTTGATTGCAATTTTGGTGTAATTTTGATTTTCACTCGATTCAAACCCAAATCACACAAAATTGCATTGAAATTGTTTCAAAATTGCATCCGATCCGAGTCAAATTAGACTAAATTTAGGTCAAAATTGAAAAACCGATAATAATCGATTTTTGTTTAAATTAAAGTTTATTTCGGTTAGAATTTCATATTAATTTTGCTTTTAATCGGGTAAAAATTTAAATTGAATCCAAATTTTTGTTAAGAGCCTAAACCGATTCAAAATTGGTTTCAAACTATGATCAAAATTAAGTATAAATCATATCAAAATTGGACCTAAATTCTAGTTTAAAAAGAGCCTAAACTGGGTCGCAATTGGTTTCGAATTTTGGTTTAATTCGAACCTAAATCGGGTCAAAATTGAGTCTAAACCGAGTCAAATTTACACCTAGACCGAGTCGAAATTGAGTATAAACCGAGTCAAAATTAATTTTGGATCGGACTGGGTAGAAATTGGGTAAAAAAAACGGGTTACAATTGATGGATTTAACAAAATTTTAAACAGAAGGACTTAATAGACAGAATTGTTAGACATAAAGGGAATATGATGTTGATCAAAGCATGAAAAGAAAAAGAATAAAATGAGTGTGAAACATATAGGAGAAATATGTAAAATAGATAAATATAGGGAAATAGAAATATTATTTTTTAAGTTGTTAATTAGTTAGTAAATTAGTTTAGAATTAGTTAGAATTTCATATTAATTTTGCTTTTAATCGGGTAAAAATTTAAATTGAATCCAAATTTTTGTTAAGAGCCTAAACCGATTCAAAATTGGTTTCAAACTATGATCAAAATTAAGTATAAATCATATCAAAATTGGACCTAAATTCTAGTTTAAAAAGAGCCTAAACTGGGTCGCAATTGGTTTCGAATTTTGGTTTAATTCGAACCTAAATCGGGTCAAAATTGAGTCTAAACCGAGTCAAATTTACACCTAGACCGAGTCGAAATTGAGTATAAACCGAGTCAAAATTAATTTTGGATCGGACTGGGTAGAAATTGGGTAAAAAAAACGGGTTACAATTGATGGATTTAACAAAATTTTAAACAGAAGGACTTAATAGACAGAATTGTTAGACATAAAGGGAATATGATGTTGATCAAAGCATGAAAAGAAAAAGAATAAAATGAGTGTGAAACATATAGGAGAAATATGTAAAATAGATAAATATAGGGAAATAGAAATATTATTTTTTAAGTTGTTAATTAGTTAGTAAATTAGTTTAGAATTATTTAATAATTATTTGACTAAGTCTTGATTGTAAGGTGTATATAAATAGACACGTCATTGTATATTTTTGTTATTCAATAAAAAGATACAAACTTACTTTCTCTCTCTTAGTAAAATGGCATGAGAGTTAGGGGTGGATAAATTATACGAAAAACTCATCTCGACCTGAAACTCGTCTTAAACCCATGAAAACTTATTCGAACCTGTGGATTCGGGTTCGGTTCGGATAATAAAATCTTATTACCCGGAGATTCGTATTCGGATTCAAGTTTTAACATTTCTAAAACGGGTTCCGCGGGTACCCGAAGATATATGCATAAATTACCAAAATACTCATATTGTTTATAAAAATTACAATTATACCATTAGATTGAACTTTTTATTCTTCTTTTCCTTCCTTCTTCTTCCTTAGTCACCAGAGAGAGAATTTACAATTCTTCCTTCATTCTTCTTCCTTAGCCTCCATTTCTTCTCTCTAAAATTTGTTTCTCACCACACCTATCGTCGATCCTCTCATGGTTCCTCTCGCCGCTCCTCTCATTGCTCCTTTTGTTTTCCGGTGTCTCTAGTGCACTAGTCAGTCTTTTCATTGTTCCTCTTGTTTTCTAAAGTTTTTAGTGCCCCTGCCGCCTTCGTCACCTTAGACATCAATGATAATTTTTTTAATTGGGGTTCGGGTACCCTCGGGTAGTCGGTTTATGGTTCGGGTACCCGTGTGTCACGGGTTCGATTTCGGGTACAAAATGCATTACCCGTTCGAGTTTCGGTTTGGGTATCCTAAAAAATCCGGGTACCCGACCGGTGCCCATCCAGAGAGCCTTTATGATTTTGTTTTCTTCAAAACAACTTTACCTTTTATCATCTCCTTCTTCTTCCCGTGGGTTGCAACTCCAATTATCTAGATCTTTTTTCTCCTTTCAATCTTTCTTATACAAGTATTTTTACCTTTCCAACTCCATTAATCGTCGAATCACAGAGACATATGGTATTTTCATCCCCTCAAGTCGTTGTCTTCTCAAATTTTATTGCTTCCATTTTCCTTTCTCGACGGTGTTTCTTCATTTTTTTTTCGATTTCATTTCTCTAGCCTATCTCCTTCAAATTTCTTATTCTTGACTTCAATCTTGTTCTTCAAACATTCCATTTTCCTCTTGATTTTTTCTTTCTTTCTTTCTCTCAAACCCAAATTTTGGATTTATTCCCCAAATTCTCCATTCACCATGTCGAGACACAAAGAATCAACATAAAACTCTTTCACCATTTCTGATCCTTATCGAAACCCTCTTTTATCTCCACAACAACAATAATAGTTGTATTCTATTAGTGTTTGAAAAGCTCACCAGCGAGTTGAACTACATCACCTAGAAGGGTTCAATGACGATGCCTCTGTATGGACGGAACAAACTTGGTTTCTTCTCTCCTTTTCCTCTCAAGTAAGATCTCTGAACCTTCCTATGATGATACAAAGTATGATACCTGGAACATATGCAACGACATCGTTTGTTCATGGATTATCAATTCAGTCTGCAAAGATATTGCATATAGTATCGCCCACATGTGTATTGCATTTGAAATATGGACTAATCTAGAAGAAAGATTTACTCAGAATAATATGCCCTGAATATTTGGTTTAGAGAAAGAATTACAAAATTTGTGACAAGGTTCACTCGATCTTAATGCTTATTTCACAAAGTTAATCACATTCTGGCAAGAATTGAGAAGTTTAGAAGAAGTCTTTGCTTGCATTTGCTAGAAATGTAATTGCAACTTGTCGTCATAGTTTAGCTCTAAAGAGAAACACAGCTATCTTATTAAGTTTTTCATGGGACTTAATGATTCTTACGCTTTAGTCCGTTGTCAAATCTTACTAATGGATTCGCTTCCCTCAGTGTCTAAAGCTTTCAACCTAGTTATTCAAGATAAACAACAGAAAAATGTTTTACCTCTATCTGATGCTTTAGTTTTTCATATTACTTCAACCAATCCTCCTAGTTATCCCACTAACAGACCTCAATACTACAATCCAAATTTTTCAATCACAAAAGCCTAAACCTACATGTTCACTTTGTGGACTTATAGGACATCTGGTAACTAAATGTTCCCGCCTTCATGGTTATCCTCCAGGTTACGAAAACTTAAACACTAAACCTAGATTTCCTTCAAATACTGGTTACACACCTAGAATAAATGTCATTCCTCTATGTCCTTCTACCATTCCTTTTTCTCCTATGGAAAATCCCAATCCTATTAATTCCAATCGGACACCTGAAAAATCAGACACCTGGACTTTTAACTCTTGCCCAACTTAGTGAGGTGGTATCACATCTTCACCAGTTAAAATATGGTTCTTTATCTACTTCTCACATTGGTGATCAGCCTTCCATCAACAACTATTTTGTTCCATTGTCTATACCACCTTCAATCGGTAATTTCACTTACTCATTTTATATGTATTTCTTATTTCATAATAGTAGTGTTTCACATGCAATAATTTTTCGTTATTTTCTAATACTTCACCAGTTTATAATATATCTATAACTTTACCAAATGGTCTAGTGTTACCTATTTCACATATTGGAACAGTTTGCCTCTGGTATTCTTACTCTATACAATGTTTTCTACATTCCCAATTTTAAATTTAATCTGATAAGTGTAAGTTCTCTTACTATTCATTATGGTTTTCATCTAACTTTTACATTATCTTCTTGTATCATACAGGACCCTATTCGGGCCTTGATGATTGAAAAGGATTGGCTTTCTCATAATCTTTATTTCCTGGACAATATATCTCACTCATCGTTTTCAGTAAGTAACTTTCTTTCTTTATAGCAGCAAAGGCTTGGACATACTTCAAATGTCAAGATCGACATCTTATCAGGTTCTTCTTCTATTCAGGTTTTTTTCTCTCCAAAAGACTTTCACTGTGCAATATGCCCAAAAGCTAAACAAAGGCGTCTTCCATATATTTTAAACAATAGTAAATATGTGATTCTTTTTTAAATTATTCATTTGGATATATGGGGTCCTTTTAAGCATGAAACTGTTGATGGTTATAAATATTTTCTAACACTAGTTGAAGATTGTTCAAGAACAATTTGGATCTATTTTCTCCAAGCAAAGTCACAAGCTGAATCAATATTTTTTAATTTTATAAACATGGTAAACACAATTTAATAAAACAATTAAGTCTAATCGAACAGATAATGCTCATGAGTTATCATTTAGTAAATTACGTTCTTCTAATTGTATTTTACATTATCTTTCTTGTTATTTTACTCCACAACAAAATTATGTCGTGGAGAGAAAATATCAACATTTTCTTAATGTTGCTAGAGCATTATATTTCAATTCTAATATTCCTTTAGTATATTGGAGTGATTGTATTTCTACAGCTGCATTCTTGATAAACATAACTCCAACAACCGTTCTTAACAATAAATCTCCATATGAAATTCTAACAGGTAAGTCTCCTACTTATAATAATAATTTAAAGGTGTTTGTCTGCCTATGTTATGTCTCCACACACGATAAAGATAGACATCAGTTCACTGCAAAAGCACTTCCTGATGTTTTTCTAGGATATCCATTAGGTTATAAAGGGTAAAAATTTTAGATCTAATTAGTAATAGAATCTTTTGATTTCAAGAAATGTGGTGTTCCATGAGAATATATTTCCATTCATTTCTAAAAATTACTCTGATCATTGCAATGATTTGTTCTCTAATTATGTTTTTCCAATAGCCATTTTACTGGAACCATTGATGTTGGTCATTTTAATGTTTCTACTAGTGTACCTTCTCATGTTGTATTACCTCATTCAGATATGTATGTTAAAGATAGACATAAGTTCACTGCAAACCTCCTACTTATCTAGCTGACTATGATTGCTACAATAGTAGTTCTAGCATAGATAAATCTAATGATAAAACCCTTTATCAGATTTCTAGTTTTATTTCTTATAACAAACTTAGTCTAGAACACAATTTTTTACAACGAAAATATCTAATTTTAAAGAATCTAAAACATATTTAGAAGCTAGTAAATCAGAAGAATGAGTCACTGTTATACAATTAGAACTTAATGCCTTGCTGAAAAATGATACGTGGTCTATTTGTTCTCTTTCATCTAATAAAAACGTTATTAGTTGCAAATGGATTTATAGAATTAAATATAATGCAAATGGTAGTTTAGATAAGTATAAAGCTAGGCTCGTAGTTAAATATTTTAAACAAAAAGAAGGAATTGATTATATTGATACGTTTAGTCCTGTTGTGAAAATGGTTATTATTAGACTTATATAATGTTTAGCTGCATCTTCACTGGACAATTTATCAACTTGATGTTTCAAAATATTTTTTTTAAATGGAGATTTAAATGAAGAAATTTACATGCAATTACCATAAGGTTATATTCTAAAACAGGGGGAGAAGTTGCCTCCAAATGTTGTTTGTCATTTGAATAAATCTCTATATGGTTTAAAACAAGCATCACGTTAATGGCGCACAGAATTTTCAGCTTTTTGTATTAAATATGGTTTTATTCAATCCTCTTGTGATCATTCATTGTTTTTATCTTCTTCTACAAATCATTTTGTTGCATTATTAGTATACTTAGATGATATTTTTTATCTTTAGCAACAAAAAATATGTCATTGATTCAATCAAGTGCCTTTTATCAAATGTTTTTACAATCAAAGATCTTGGTAAGGTTAAATACTTTATTGGTCTTGAAATATCTCGTTAAAAACATGAAATTTCTATAAGTCAACAAAAATTTACTATAGAACTTCTTAAAGATTTTGAAATGTTAGGTTGATAGCACTTAATAATTCCTATGGAAGTAAATGCAAAATTTTCACAATCTAATGGTGAATTATCAAACAATCCATCTTATTTAAATGGAAAATTAATGTATTCAACCAACAAGGCCAAATATTTCTTTTGCCTTTAACAAATTAAGTCAATACATGTCTACTCCTACTTCTTTACATTTATCCGCAACACATAAAATTCTACGATATTTAAAAAATAACTTCGAACAAGGTTTACTTTGTCCTATTGAAAATGCTTTAAAGCTTAAAGCATTTGCTGATGCTGATTGGGTTTCTTGTCTTGATTCTCATAGATCAGTAACAAGATATCGTGTAGATCAATAACAAGATATCGTGTAGATCAGTAACATGATATTGTGTTTTTTTTTTGGATAATCCCTTATATCATAGAAATCAAAGAAACAAATTACAATTTCAAGGAATAGAGCCGAAGCCGAATATCGAGTATGACAAATGCAATTTGTGAGTTAAATCTGGTTAACTTCAATTTTGCGTGAATTGCATATTTCTGTTTCTACGCCTTCTCTTTTGTTTTGTGATAATACAACGTCCAGTCATATCGTAAGCAATCATGTATTCCATGAAAGGACATAACATATTGAGATAGATGTCATGTCATTCGTGAGAAACTACAAACGAGATTTCTCAAAACACTCCACATGACAACCAATAACCAAAATGCAGATATTCTAACAAAGTCATTATTTTTTACACAATTTCATAATTATACTCTTCATCTTGAGAGAATATTAAATATATTGTGATATAATCTTTATTTCTTTTATTATTCTTTTTAGTTAGTAATTAGTTAAGAATTAGTTATATAAATAGACACATCATTATATATTTTCACTATTCAATAAAAAGATAATAAACTTTACTTTCTCTCTCTTAATACTGGTTTTATTTTAGGGATGTGAAATGATTCTCGGGGTCCAAGGAAGGTCGTTTCAGACAGATGTAAAGCGTCAGAGTTGTGCTTTGATCGGTCCATGACTCTCTCTCTCTCTCAAACACATAGTGATTAAGACTTGAGGTCTGTAAAATTTGTAATTAGAGACACAACTCTTTTGTATCTAAAGCAATTTAAAGTATAATGGTAAAAGTCCTTCAGAAAATCCATCTAAATTCCAAACAATAACAACCATATTCACAACACAAGAATTTATAATATATCTCATCTTAATGAAAACCAACTCTAGATAGTGTCTAGTGTCTGTATGGGGTAACTTCAAAAATACCCTCGTAGGGCTAAAACACTTCAAAAATACCCTTTCCGGAAAAGAAAAAAATTTCTAACTTCAAAAGTACCCGTATAAATGTTGATATTCCCAAAATACCCCTGCGACTTTACGACTCAGTTCGACCCAGCGACCCAGTTTGACCCTGCGACCCTTGTCCCTCTGCGACCCTTGTTCCTCTGCGACCCTTGGACCCCTGCAACCCTTGTCCCTCTTCGACCCTTGTTCCTCTGCGACCCTTGGACCCCTGCGACCCTTGTCCCTCTGCGACCCTTGTTCCTCTGCGACCCTTGGACCCCTGCGACCCTTGTCCTTCTGCGACCCTTAGACCCCTGCGATACTAATTTATTATTTACAAATTATTTACACATAATATGAATAAAATTTGAAAATACAGCTCAAATCAAAATATGTTGGACCCGTGCGACCCCTCCGACCATTGCGACCCTTTTGACCATTGCGACCCTTCCGACCATTGCGACCCTTCCGACCATTGCGACCCTTCCGACCATTGCGACCCTTCCGACCATTGCGACCCTTCCGACCATTGCGACCCTTCCGACCATTGCGACCCTTCCGACCATTGCGACCCTTCCGACTAGTCTTTTCAATGTCAGACTACACTGCCTTTTCCAGGTTCTAGCTATGCTTTTTATTTTACCAATGCCACAGTGAAGACGTAAAGATGTGGTCAATACATGCACCTTGGTCATTCTTTGTATTTATTGTCTTTCTGGATTTTAGGAGTCCATTTATTTTTCGTAATAAATAGAGGAGGAAAGCTACAACAACAAGCACCAAATCATCTCTTGTTTCGAGTCTTTCATTCTCCCAAAAGGGCGATTTCTAACATCTAATTCTCTGAAAAATCCTTGTTACCTTTGTGACCGTTAAGGTCACATGGTCGACCCAGGGCATCGTGCTGTCTATTTGTTACTCAATGTCTTGGTAATCGTCGGACTCAGTCTGTATGCAGATACACACAAGTACTTACAACATGGATGGAGTACTTTGTGATGTATCTGCACTACATAAGGTCTTGGTAATCGGCGGACTCAGGCATCAAGCTCTATCCGCGTTACCTAAGGTCACGGTTGGAGGTCATTTGCTACCGTGGAACTCACCGTACATGACTCAAAACCCGAAATGTCAATGGAGCATTTCTTGCGGTGAAAGAGTCATTAATCTTCAGCAAATTTGACCTTTTTTTCTTTCCTTTTTTTTCTCGTACTTTGCCTTCTTCTTTCTCGAACTTCTTTTTGCCTTTTTCTTTTGCTTCAACTTTTTTCTTTCCTTGTTTTAACCGTTGTGACCTTTGAGACCTTATGTAACCTTATGTAACTCTTGTGACCTTTGAGACCTTATGTAACCTTATGTAACTCTTGTGACCTTTGAGACCTTATGTAACCTTATGTAACTCTTGTGACCTTTGAGACCTTATGTAATCAATATTTAAACGTTGAAAATGTCTTATTTTGCATCTATTGTTCGTAAGATTATGAAAGAAGTCGAATCAATATACAATCTTCGAAAATATTATACGGAAAAGGAAATATAATATCGCATAATATTATACAATCTTCGAAAATATTCCAGATTTAAATAAGATATCAGAAAATATCCAGAATATCTCATAGAATATCATCAGAATAACTTTTGTGACCTTTGTAACCCATGGACGACTCATGCGACCACATAATACCCTTGTTCGACTCATGCGACCTATGCGACTCGGTGCGACTTGTCGTTTTGCTGTCAGACTCCTGTCTTGCCACCAATGTGACCCATGCGACCCATGTGACCCTTCCTACCCATGGACTTGTCGTTTTGCAGTCCGAATCTTTTCTTCCGACCCATGTGACTCCTGTCTGCCGACCCATGTGACCCTTCCGACCCATGTATATAAGTTAACGTCTACGTCTCTTCTCTTAGTATGCGTATCTAACCCATATTTCTATGAAAAATCTTTTTTAACTTTGTGACCTGCGTGGCGCAGTCACCATTGTCGACGCAGGGCATCGTGCTGTCTATGTGTTACTCAAGGTCTTGGTAATCGGCGGACTCAGGGTCTATGCAGTCACTGACGAGTTGCGGGGGTGACTTAGGTGACGGTGTTGGGTCACTCTTCAAATGTTCACTGGAAGACCAAATACATGGCAGGAGATGTCGTAGGTGACGGTGTTGGGTCACTCTCTGCTAATGTAATATTTCTCCAGTGAACTCATGCGACCCATGCGACCCATGCGACCCTCAATGAACTATTTCTCCAGTGGAAATAGAATGCGTGCAGAATCTTTGATTGACTTTGTAAATGTATTGTTTGTTAGGAAAAATAATTAAGCACCCATGCGACCCTCAATGAACTATTTCTCCAGTGGAAATAGAATGCGTGCAGAATCTTTGATTGACTTTGTAAATGTATTGTTTTGATTTGGAATCTTTGTAAATGTATTGTTTTGATTTGGAATCTTTGTAAATGTATTGTTTTGATTGGTTTTTGTCATTTTATCATCCCAAACCCGTAAATTCGTCGAGTTCGCATCTATTCATCAATATATGCGATCATGCGACCCATGCGACGCATGCGACCCTAATTTGGAATTCATTAGTTTGACGTTGTAAATGTATTGTTTGATTGGTTTTTGTCATTTTATCATCCTAAACCCGTAAATTCGTCGAGTTCGCATCTATTCATCAATATATGCGATCATGCGACCCTAATTTGGTATATATGCGACCAAGCGACCCATGCCATTATCAATATGCCATTAACAATATATTTGAGTTGTATATGTCTAATTTAGAATCAATATAGATAATAATATAAATAATATCGACATTTGAAGAAAATGTTAAATGTATTGTTTAATCATCCCCCGAGTTCTTAAAACACTACTATCACTTTTGAAACACGGGCATTGGTTATACACAACTCAACTAGGTACACATGGGTCACAATCTGTTTTAACCGTTGATTGACGTTGTAAATGTATTGTTTTGATTGGTTTTTGTCATTTTATCATCCCAAACCCGTAAATTCGTCGAGTTCGCATCTATTCATCAATATATGCGATCATGCGACCCTAATTTGGCATATATGCGACCAAGCGACCCATGCCATTATCAATATGCCATTAACAATATATTTGAGTTGTATATGTCTAATTTAGAATCAATATAGATAATAATATAAATAATATCGACATTTGAAGAAAATGTTAAATGTATTGTTTAATCATCCCCCGAGTTCTTAAAACACTACTATCACTTTTGAAACACGGGCATTGGTTATACACAACTCAACTAGGTACACATGGGTCACAATCTGTTTTAACCGTTGATTGACGTTGTAAATGTATTGTTTTGATTGGTTTTTGTCATTTTATCATCCCAAACCCGTAAATTCGTCGAGTTCGCATCTATTCATCAATATATGCGATCATGCGACCCTAATTTGGCATATATGCGACCAAGCGACCCATGCCATTATCAATATGCCATTAACAATATATTGAGTTGTATATGTCTAATTTAGAATCAATATAGATAATAATATAAATAATATCGACATTTGAAGAAAATGTTAAATGTAGTTGGTTTTTTTAACTATTATTCAATAGAATGTATTATTGTTAGTATCGATGAGTCGTCCATGGGTTACAAAGGTCACAAAAGTTATTCTGATGATATTCTATGAGATATTCTGATATTTTCTGATATCTTATTTAAATCTGGAATATTTTCGATGATTGTATAATATTATGCGATATTATATTTCCTTTTCCGTATAATATTTTCGAAGATTGTATATTGATTCGACTTCTTTCATAATCTTACGAACAATAGATGCAAAATAAGACATTTTCAACGTTTAAATATTGATTACATAAGGTCTCAAAGGTTACAAAGGTCAGAAAGAGGTTTAAGAAGAAGAACATGAAGATGAAGAGTAAAAAAAAGCCAGAAAGAAGAGGAACAAGCAAATTTAATCGTTTGCGTCATCTTATTTCCATCACTATCCTCTAAATAAAACTTGGAACCTGAGCTCCAATCTATTGATTTCTTCTTCCTCATCAACCCACAGTTTATTCGGGTTTTGTCATACTCCTCCTTCACAAGCTTCACGAAATGCTCCGTTGTCATTTCGGGTTTTGTCATACTCCTCCTTCACAAGCTTCACGAAATGCTCCGTTGTCATTTCGGGTTTTGTCATACTCCTCCTTCACAAGCTTCACGAAATGCTCCGTTGTCATTTCGGGTTTTGTCATACTCCTCCTTCACAAGCTTCACGAAATGCTCCGTTGTCATTTCGGGCTTTGAGTCATGTATGGTGAGTTCCACGGTAGCTCTATTTGGCAGAAGAGGAACACGAAGAATATTGATTTCTTCTTCCTCATCAACCCACATTTTATTCGGGTTTTGTCATACTCCTCCTTCACAAGCTTCACGAAATGCTTCGTTGACATTAAAGCGATATTAGAAAGAGGAAAGAGAAATCAAGCCTTGGTTGACCATGTGACCTTCGTGACGAAACAAGAGATGATTTGGTGCTACAAATTGTTGTAGCTTTTCGGTTTTTCCTCCTCTATTTATGTTAGAGAATTCTATAGGATAGAAAAAACTTAGAAGAGATTGTAGTTTATGGAAAAGGTTGTGTTTGCTTTTGGTTTATTCATACACTATTAATAGGAGTAAAAAATACAAAAAACTAGATAATAAATATGCTCCTACCTAACACCGAGATAATAATTTGACTACACAAACAACTAGATGCACGTTGAACGATTCTAGAATGTTGACTGATTCTAGAATGTTCAGGGGTCCGCATGGATCGCAAGGGTCGCATAGGGATAATAGGTCGTAAGGGTCGCATGGGTCGCAAGGGTCGTATGAAGGACCAATACATTGGAAAAGTTAGAGACGCAAGAAGGTCCAGTGTATTGGACCTTCTTGCATCTCCTACCATCCCACTGTATGTGACCTTAATGCTACAACACGGTCGCAAGGGTCGCATGGGTCGCAAGGGTCGTATGAAGGTCCAATACACTGGGAAGGTCGGAGACTCAAGAAGGTCCAGTGTATTGGACCTTCTTGCGTCTCCTACCTTCCCAGTGTATAAGACCTTAATGCTATAACACAAGAGATGATGTGTGTGCTAGTGTAAGAAGGTCCAATACACTGGGAAGGTCGGAGACAAAAGAAGGTCCAGTGTATTGGACCTTCTTGCGTCTCCTACCTACCAGTGTATTGGACCTTCATAGCTACAACACAAGAGATGAGAAAAATCAAAGTAAAATCAAAGTAAATGAAGCATCTTTCATGTAAATGATCAAGAGTAAAACTTTCTTACGAATA
>CM071875.1:18015731-18032902 GCA_036759665.1 Gynandropsis gynandra
TTTCCTTCTCGCCAACTTCAAATCGTTCGCCAACTTCAAATCGTTCCCTCTCAAGTTCGAAATCACTTATTTCTTTCTTGCTATCAACTTTTAAACAGGTTTCACGGCGAAAAACTGTTCGGCTTTCTCGTTTTCGGCAGTTTTTCACGTCGAAAAACTGTCGAACTTCCATTTTTCCACGTTCGAACGTTAATGGCAAATTTATCTTTTCTTCAGTTTTTATTTTTCGGATTTAATAATTATTTTGGGGAAGGGTATTTTTGAAGTGATTTAGCCTATGAGGGTATTTCTGATATTCCGTCGTCTGTATGAATACTATAATAACACAATACTCGCCAACTCATTCCGGTGGGGGATCTCAGGATGATACACACTTTCACATAACGAAGAGATTTTAGCAAGCACAAGCAGCAAGCCAATGGTCTATCTTAAATGGGAAACCACACCCAAAGCCTATTTTACAACAAGAGTTCCTCAAGTCTTACGAGAAGATGACCAAACACCAGTTGCTATGCATTCCTAGCTCTCACACGCACCTCATGCTCAGCAGTAGAACATGACACGCTTCACGTTCCCCTTCAAGGCAGGAAGAGGCCTAACTGCGGCACTTACACTCGGTCCCCGGGTGCTCCTTGCGCTCATGCTCCCACTTCCACGCCCCGCTGTTCCCACTCATCATAGAACCGCTATCCGATTTCTCTGGCTCCATGTAGAAACGAGCTCTGAAAGCTGCCAGATGCGCATAGTATGCCGGGGGTACTGCAACATAACACCGTTTCCACATTAGTCTCAGGATTTTACTCTCAATTGACACCACATTACAACTAATCTGAATGTCGATTCAAGAGGGCTCAACCTATGGAGACCGAACGGGTGCACCTGGCGTATGTGTAGCAGAGATTGTTTGTCAGCAACTGCAACGTATCTGCAGTGAAATTGTTCTAATCCCAAAGCACATGGTAATGAGCCGGTCTCGAAGTGCCCTGCCATTGGTCAAACTGATTACTACATACCTACAAATAATCAAGGATCATTAATTCGTGTCACCATTTACCTGAATACCAGCATGGCTGCAGAGATAAAAGTCAAACTCCGTAGGGTGTCAAATTTTAGAATCCACAACCGTCCCTGCAAACGAAAAACAAGAACTGCTTCCCTCATGGATCTTGGTTCATGTTACAAAGAAGAAATAAGAGGAAACAAACTGTGAAGCTGATAGAGCTTTCGGTTAAAGATTGTCGGCAGCAAGGATCAGGCATTACAAAAAAAAAAAGTTCTCTTCTTTCTGTTTTAGAGGTGCTCTGTTTTCTGTTCAAGATATAGAGGCAATTCTTGTATTTTCCGGCGAAATGCCAAACATGTTCTTTCAATGATGGTGAATTGCTTGGATATCAAAACATGTAGTCTATCTCTCATCGAGGTTGAGAAAATTGTAAAATTCGCGTTCTTGTGTTTGAAAGAGCTTTGTTGTGCGTATTCGTTTCGTAAGAATTCAAGCTCGTGAATTGGTTTTAAATTCATTGGCTTGAACCACAAGTGGTATCAAAGCCCGATCTTGAGGCTCAGAAGAACGAAGGCAAGATCAGCTCAGAAAAGACGCTCAATATCAGATCCACTGTTTATTCGGTAAATAAGGTGCCTTGAAAACTTGAGGTCGAAAAGTATAATGGCAAAGGAGATATCTCTTTGCGGAAAAATAAATATCATAGTGGGTCTTGAGATTCCCCGATTCCATGATGTGCTGAGAGAAGAATACAATCATCAAGAAGCAGAAGGCCAAAAAGAGAAACATCCAAGATGGAGTGAGTGTGAAGGAAAACCTGCTACGGTGAAGTTGGATTAGTCTGCTACGCAGGACCAAGGTTCAAACACAGTCAACGGATCAGGTATTCGATCTTACTGTGTTTATCATATCTGATTGCGAGGAAAGTGCCATGAACAAACCACGGCTAGGATATGGAAGGCTTTTGAAGATGAAATTCTCCATAAGTCGAAACCAAACATAATAATATATCTCAAACATAGGCTTTTCGGGTTCAAAACGGGTTCCAACACGACTATAGAAGATAATGTCAACGTCTCCAAGAAACTAACCAGTGACCTTCCAAATGTGAAGCTCGAAGTACTCTAAGAAGATCAAGTCCCCGTTATATTGAACTATTTGCCTGATCATTACAAGCAGTTGAAGGACATGCTTAACTATAGTGGACGGGGAACTATAACGCTTGAAGTTACATCTGCAACATACTCAAAAGAATTGGAGTTTGCAGCGAGAGGAAACAGACATAATTCAGAGGGGCTCTATGTTAGAGGAGGATCAGAGAAACAAGAGGAAAATGATGAAAGGAGAAGGAAATCTCATTCAAAGTCGAAATGAAAGACAAGTTTGAGCCGTTAGTTTAGAGGCAAAGAAGGGCATTATAAATGTGATTGCAGAAGCAGAAAACAGGAGTTAGAGAAGCAAACACAAGAAAAAGGAGAAATTGCCACAATTACTAGATCGTGTATAGGAGCCGAAGTCTTAATAGTGATGCATCAAGAACCAGAGGATTAATGATATCTTGACTCGGGTTGTACATTCCATATATCCCCACGGAAGTACTGGTTTGAGGGTTGCAGAGATGCCAAGCCAGGAAACTTATGGTGGGCAAAAGCGAGACTTATGACATCAAAGCAACTGGAAGGACATATTTGAAGCTGCGTGATGGCTCTATCAAAGTTTAGATCACGTAAGGCACATTATGGGGCTGGAAAGGAACCTTAATGCGTTGGATTCTCTAGACCAAAAGGATTCAGGTACAAAACATAAGATTGAATATTTTTAAGGGATTTGATTAATGGGAGGAAAGTTAGACAGAGGTCTATAGATCATGAGCGGCAATGGTATGGAACTGACAACAATAAAAGGCGTATTGGCAACTGTGAGGAATCTAGAGTTTTGTGAATCGGTGTACTTAGAAAAGCACACAAGTTGAGTTTCAAAACATCAAAGCACAAGTTGAATTTCAACACAAAAGAGATACTCAGTATATTCATTCAAATGTAACTGGGACATCAATTGTAACCCATCCTTGTAAAAAGTAGTACGTCTTAATCATAGTGATTGTTAGCGCTAAGTGTTGATCAAGGTTCCTAAGAACTAAGGAAGAAGCTTTCAAAAGGTTTTAAAAAACAGAAAATTCAGGTTGAGACGCGATCCAAAAGGAAGATAAAGTATCTAGGGACATATTCTGCAACGCACACTTCAACCAAGTTGATTAAGGATTGCAGAATCACTCGACAACAAGCTTGCCTCTACATCCACAACAGAATGAGATAGCGGAACGAATGAATTGCACAATCATGAAGAGGTCAAGTGCTTGTAAATGATTCGGGTCTCTCAAGATTCTGGTCTCTCTCAAGGTCAAAGCTACGATGTCATCAATCTATTTAATTAATCTGTCACCCTCCTTTACTAGATTTTGTGGTGCCTAAAAAGATATGAACAAGACACGATCCAGACTACATACCTTCAAATCAAAGGAAAGTTTAAACCGAGGAAAAGAAATGTTTTTCCTAGGCTATCCAAAAGGGGTAAAGATGTGTTTTTCAGTGAGAAAACGGTGGTTGCAAAGGATCCGACTCTTGAGAAACAGAACGAGGAACATTATTAGTTAGCAAGAGATCAAAAGAGGAGAAGAAATATCATTCCTCCAAAGAGGTATTCTAGCGCTGAAGTGGTAGCATTTGCTGTATAATGTTGCTAATAACATGAAACAAATGAACCAAAGTCATTTCAAAGTCTATGTGATGTAAAGATCGAAGACAATGGAGAGATGAGTCGAAAAAAGAAATGGAATCATTTGACAAAAACCAATGTAGGTTTTCGTGGCAAGGCTAGAGGATAAAAATGTGAGTGGATCTACAAGAAAATTTTGAGCATTTTCGGGATAGAACAACTGAGACACAAGGCATGTATACATCATGAAACTCTGCAGTGTCATATTTACTCTGATAGTGAAAGTACACTTTTTGAATGACATATAGACCACCAAAGGCGAGGAATCTTGCAAGAGGCAAGAGCTTAGGCGGGTCGATGAAGAATTTATCTCCTCGGGAATAAGAGGTGGCTACTATACCTTCCATCATTTTGATAGAAAATACTACAAAAGAACAGATTGAATCCCAATGAGCCCTCGGTACGACTAACTCGTACCGAAAGCGACAACGTGTCACCCTAACCTTAACCTTAAAATCGATAAACTAAGGGGGCCTTTGACATAGTTGGGTGCTCTGCTTTAGTGTGATTGACGAAGGCTAGGCGCCAAGAAGTACTTGGTAACACTATCATTGGAGGAACAATACCTAAACCAGTTACAGATTCGTTTATTGGACCAAAAATCTCTTCTACTTTCCTTATCTGCGTCATGTTGTGCAGGTAGATTGGGGCATAATGAAATGTTAAAACCTCTATAAACCAAGAAAGAAGCCTTGTCACAATGGAGTTAAAAAAGGCTGTTCATAAGAAAATTTGCTTATATTATCCTTCTTTTATTTCATAGAGAATCACCGAGCCAAAGCTCAGCAATAAGATTACGTCTTCTTAGCTTTTTCTTACAATAAAAAACTACTTTGTTCAGACACTTCTACTGCGAAAGCTGTCATGATTTCCCTCTTATGTTTTCACGCACAAAACAACAAAGACAAAGATACAGCTTCCAATGTCAGGAGCGATTAATCTCCTAGAAGACAAACTCAAACTATTCTGGGTTTGTTCATCAAATGAAAACTGCAGCAAAAAGAGTCCAACTTTGTCCCCTTTGATCATCTATTTTCTACCTACCAATGTAGGAATCAGGTCACCAGTGTGTAAAGACTCCGAGAAAAAAAAAAGCTTAAAATTTTTCCTTCTAAACAAAAGCATAAAGACCCAGAAAGAGCACTCAGTAAAACAGATATAAGAGACCAAAAGGATAAAACCTCACCGATGACTTCGCTCGTAGATCCTTCGTCCACAGCTATGCTTGGCTTCCCAATGATTCTTCAGCATTTCAGATTCTGAATTACACACTTCAGAGGCAACCCTTAAATCAGAGTTTCAGAAATATAAAACTTTCAATTAGGAAATAAAGTAAAAAGAAGAAACAAACCTTCAAGAGACCGAAACGGAAATACGACCATCCATACACAACAAAATATGCAGATTAGTGATGGATTCAAATTGTTAATTTAATTTTTGAATCTCCCATCATTGTTGTAAGCTTTCACAATAGGTAGAAGGATTCATATGAGCAGGTAGTGGAAGAAGATCTTCAAACTCAAGCTGCTTTTGTTGATCCATGTTTCACCCTTTTCACTGAAGAAAACCTCTTGATATGATTCGAACATCGTAAGGCACTCTAGGTCGCTTTGTGTACAACTCGATACTTTTCCAACATAAATGGGAAAATCAAATACAATGTCCTAGCTCTATAATCTAATATCAACAACCCTAACATAAATGGGAAAAACTATATTAAAAAACAAGTTTGAGATGCGATAAAACGACCTGGTGTTTGAGGCACGGTAAGACACTTCAGCTCCATCTATTCCTCACCCTCTTCGCTTTCCCTCTCATTTTTCTTCTCAGTACATTGTCGCTTTTCCCTCTCCGAAACAACATCATTCAATACATCCCAGATGGTCCGACCCGTCTCTTGACCCGCCAACTTCGGACGGCTATGGAATCCATGCTCCCTTCTCTCTCCTCATCTAGGGTTCCACCTCAACATCGATCAGGTAACTGTCGAGGGGAATTTGATACCTCCAAATTGTGAAAAACCCTGTAGGATGAAAATAGTAGAGACGTAAATTGGTCCTGAGAAAGACAAATGGAGTGTGGACTCGTAAAAAAATACCTCAAATTCTTGCAGGATCGATGTTGAGGTGATAAGGTTTCATATCTGCGAGTGAAGGAGGTGCCTTCACCGGCACACGGCTCGTCTTCACTGCCCGTCGTTTCACCGAGAGATCGTGGGAGAAAGAAGGAGAGATGAATGCAGGTGAAATGAATGCAGGTGGCGAGGATGGATGAAGAGGAAGGAATTTTTTGTACTTTTAATATATATAGATTTTTAAGTGTAATGCTTAAACAAAAATATTATTAAGACTAGTCTTATTTTATAAATATTTTTAAATTTGTATTTATATTTTTATTGTTTTGTCATATTATATTATTGTCATATTATATTATTCAGGTTTAAACTCTTATTCCCACCCAAATTTTAGTTACTTTGCATATTCTCTTCACTTATTGCACTCATCTTATTTCTTCTATATATCATTCCTAATCCTATTCTCTCTCTTCTCAAATTTTGTAATTTAATGGAAATAAAAGTTTAACCCTATTATTTACACGTTGCTTTTCGAAAAAAAATTAACGTTACATTTAATTTTAAAAAATATTTTTAATGTTATATTTAGTGTTAAAAAATAGATTGGAATAAATTAAAAAAGAAAAAACTAACCCATGGTGGATTGGACCGAGTTAGCCAAATTAGCAACTCTACCTAAAACAACTACTTCCATATTCCAAATCCACATTATAATCTATTGAACTATTTATTTTAATCTTTAAAATTAACAAACTAAAAAATCACGTAAATTATATAATGTTGATATCTAAATAAAAATTGGAGGAAATAGATATTTCATGGCATTTTTATTTATAAATTTAATGGAGTTTAATTGGGTATTTTATTTTATATACCATGGATATATTTTGAGTTAATTTTCTATATTATATTGGTTATAACTCTAATCCGAATAATTCAAACACCCCAAATAACCGAATAACTCGAATTAGATTTTTATTTCGATTCCAATAGCACTAAACTAGAGCCCGAACCGAAACTCAAATAAGGCGAATCGAAATACATTTGGGTCCAATTTGGTTTTAGTTTCTCGAAACCCGAAAAACCCAAACCAAACCGAAACCCAAAAAAATGCGAAAGGCCCACAGCATGCAACTATCCTGACCTGGTAATATATTTCCACTCTTATCCACTGAATGGCGATAGCGGTGGTTGCTAGCAACAACCTCGTGTGGTGACGCTTCTGAACCACGACAAAAGTGACAGGAGGTTGATAATTGGGTTCCAGAGAAGCACATGCCTAAAACGATTGAGAACTATAAGCTTACACTTGTTATATTAATCACAATCAATCAAAGTAATCCATTCACAACTGAAGCCATATGTTAACAAGTCCTACCTTCCTGATAGCATCAAGCTCATAGAGAAGTACTTGATAGAACTGCCCTTCACTTACACCATCCCTGCAGGTGAACCATACATCATGAACACATTCTATGAAGCTACAACAAGAGAGAACAAAAGAAAAAAAAAGGGGAAGATAAAGCACCTGTAGAATATGATCCTCTGCGGCTTATGCCCAGTAGATTTACGGAAGGAAACCAGCAACTCCCTACACCAGAAAAGAGAAAGACCCAAGCACTGCGAGTTCAGCAAGCTGGAGCCAATAACTATCTACAAGAACAGTGAATCAAGTCATTCTTGATCATGCCACCTTCCACTCTTTGAATAAATCTTGAATTAGCTCCTGCCTGTGTGCTTGAGCATAAACCAAACCGGCATATTTTGTGATCTCAGGCCAGTCTTGGGAGGCAACCACCTGAAAATGAAATTGAATAATCGATTAGAATGAACAACTTAAGGAATATATTCACAACCTAAATTTGAAGGCTGAGTGTAACAAAACATACAGCAGCAATAGAGGGGCTAGAATCCTCTCCAGGGTGAGGATGGGTGACGTCAGCTCCAAAAATTATGGTAGGCTGATCACTGACAAGAGGAATTCTCCTTGATATCGCATCAACAAGCACTGTGTTCCTTCCACCAACTTTCACGTTTATCTTCAAGGCCACGTTTGCTAAATACTGCTTGCTCATCTTAAAAACGTGCTTGGTCAGACAGCACTGTGAAACAATCCCAAGATCTGTTTCACAGGCCCGTTTCAGATCACCTGCAAGTGATGAAAATATACAAGTTAAGCAAATGCCAATTTAATAAACAATCACCAATTGATGTAGCCCTAGGCTCATACCATATCATGATCCATTGTTGTCAGGCAGAATAACAATAAGAAGGTCAAGATCCTTCCCTTGAAGCTTGGTTATGGCATCATGATAACGAGTTTTCAAAACCTTCTCAACGTGCTCCGGACGACCAGTGACTGGTGGGAGCACCGACTCAGAATTAAAAGCCTGGATTAACATCAAATCAAATTTCAAGAAAGTACAAGAGACTGACAAACTGCAGATAATTCTCTACTTTGGCAAGCCTTACCATGCCCGACGTGTAGCACATCTGAGCAAGTTCCTGACAAAAAGTGTGTGCCACATTGTCCTGCACTTGCCTAGAAAAGTTGATGCAGATCCCGTGATTCACAGTTCCTCCATTAACCATTTTCTACAATAAAACACTTGCATCAGACAGAGAACAACCAGCGCACATACCATGACTACTTGTGACATAACAAAAAGCCCAAAGAAGGGGAGCAATGTACACATATGTATCTACCCACGAGGAAAAAGCACCTATTTGTATACCTCACCAAATAAGGGAAAGGAGGCAATATATAATACCAGGACATTATATTGCAAAAGAGAATGTATCAGGGAAACCGCATAACTCTGCAAAAAAGAATCATGTAGCTGAGGACAGGCATCAACAAGAGTTAAGGGGAAAAGGAGAGGGAAAAGTCAGATACTGAGAAAATCGAAGTTATTCGCAGCATAAACTTGTGACTATAAGAGCAAAAACTTCATTATGTAATCACGCATGGTTTAAAGTGCAAACAAGGTAAAAAGTTATAGAAAATGTACAAATACTTAGGAAGATAGAGCCTAAGCTTTCCAAGAAGTAATCACAGAAAAAGATTGGATAAGACATCAAATCAGATAGTATGAACATAAAATTAAACATGTGGCTATATGAGCAACGGTTTCATCACTTCTTCACACATGGTTTAAACGGAAAACAAGAACAAACGAGTGGAATGTAAAAGCATCAATACACAAATTCTTAAGAAGACAGTCCCCAAGCTTTAAAGAAGTTATCAGAAAAAAAAAAGATTGGATAAGACATTATATAAAAAAATATACTGAACAAAAAGTTGAATAAACTAGTAGAAAAACAATGGTACAATTATGCAAAGGTTTCAAAACTTAGACTGGATACCTTGTTCATCATGTTCCACTGACCAACTTGTGGCAGACACATCCCTTCTCTACCAGAATCGTGAAACTTAAGCTGCAGTAACAAAACAACAGTAAGCACTTGCAGCGTTCATTACTTCCTAGTAAGAAAGAGACGAAACATGTAAACAGCTTGACCTAGAAAGAGACAAAAACAAAGATAATTTACCCATGGAGCAGGAAGTATACGGGCCTCAACAGATGCGAGGTCACCCTCAACAGAGCAGTGATCTGCCTCTCATTCAATCTCTTCGAGTATCGCTGCCCCTCTACAATCTTGCACACCTATAAAGTAGTATATATTAAGTATAAAGCATACGAACTTTGATGAAGATCTAAAGAGAAACTTCGCAGTTACCTCCATTGGCAAATAATTTGGCCTGTTCTGATTCCCAACTTGTAAACATGGCAACTGAATGTGCTGAAAACGGAAACCATACGTTTCATGGAAGTATTCAACAACAGATTTCACGGTGCCTCTTTCATCAACGGGGAAACTGAAAAGGAGATTCTTAGAATAAATGTCATTTGGTTAAAAAAATTATGGAAACCCAACATCATAAAATTAGACACTTACGTCAATTCTCTCGTAGCCATGGAAGTCAAGCCAGATATACGGTACTTAATGCGCATATTTCCAATGTGTGTCACTTCAACCTTGACACCTCTAAGGGCCTTCTTAATCTGTTGACACAAAGCAGGGTTTTGCAAAAACAGAAGTGCGTTAACAGAGTGGCAAAATGAAATGTACTTAGGCTGCATGGGCTGATGTGCATTTTATTCTTCAAAACAGGCAACAAATGCAGGCTAAATTGATAGCTTAAGACCCGAACCAGAGGAAAGGGGCATAATAGGAGATGTTAAGTCACAAGTAGCACAACTTACATCAGACTGGTGCAAATCTTTGTCAGGCAATTCAGCAAAGAAATGATTAGCCTTAACAATGCATCTCTTTCCAGTGACACCCTGACCAGGCCGGAGAGGAAACTTGCTAGAAGACGGCAAAGGCTGGATTGTCTGAGAGGGAGCTCCTTGCTGGATAGAAAGCTGTTGAAATTTTTGTGCAGAAGCAGCAGGGTCAGGCCTTTGGATAGGACTCACCTCACAGGCGGTGTAGGCTGGGAAGACACCGCTTGATACATGGGTGAGGCAGCCTGGTGCAGCTCGGGAACTGATTGTCTCTGAGGTCCAGGTGAGGGTCCACCTCCACTGCCACCACCATAACCCCCACGACCTCCTTGATGTGGAGGCCCGCCCCTTCCCCTGGCCTGGTACTCTTGTGGTCCACCCAATTGTTGCTGTTGCGTTGGGCCACATCCTCGTCTAATCACGTGAAACAAAAACAAAAAGCGGAAAAGGGGTGCAACACGAGAGGCAAATGCAAATAAGAAATAGGAATCAAAAGGAATATCCAAGAGACAAACGCAATGCAAGCGGCGTATTGACAAGAATTGACATTCGTATCCTAACAAACTTGAAAAGGGCATCTTCCAACTCTAAAAATCAAACGTATTGACCTAAATAAAGCATTTTGAGCTAAAAACGGGGTCGGGCTGCCTTCAGCAACCCGCAGCATGGTTTATCTCGAAAAGAGGAATAAAATGTGAAAAAATCATGTAATTCGGAGCTTCATACGCAAAGTTATGGTATTTCAAAGCCTGTCATACAATTCATTGTTTTAGACGTCTAATCACGAAAAAACAAAAACAAAAAAGCGGAAAAGGGGTGCAACACGAGAGACAAACGCAAATAAAAATTCGGAAGCAAAAGCAATATCCAAGAGATAAACGCAACGCAAGCGGTGTATTGACAAGAAATGATATTCGTATCCTAAGAAACTCGAAAATGACATCTTTCGGCTCTAAAAATCCATCGTATCGACCTAAGTAAAACATTTTGAGCTTGAAAACGGTGTCGGGCTGCCTTCAGTAACCCGCGGCAGGGTTTATATCGAAAAGTGGAATAAAATGTGAAAAAAACATGTAATTCGGAGCTTCGTATGCAAAGTTATGGTATTTCAAAGCCCATCTTACAATTCATTGTTTTAGTCATCAAATCACGTGAAAATAAAAACAAAAAGCGGAAAAGGGGTGCAACACGAGAGACAAACGCAAATAGGAAATAGGAAGAAAAAGGAATATCCGAGAGGCAAACGCAACGCAAGCGGCGTATTGACAAGAAATGGCATTCGTATCCCAACAAACTCGAATAGGGCATCTTTCGGCTCTAAAAATCCAACGTATCGACCTAAATAAAGCATTCTGAGCTCGAAAACGGGGTCGGGCTGCCACAGGTAACCCGCGGCATGGTTTAATTGGAAAAGAGGAATAAATTGTGAAAAAAATCATGTAATTCGGAACTTCGTATGGAAAGTTATGGTATTTCAAAGCCCGTCTTAAAATTCATTGTTTTAGTCGTCTAATGACGTGAAAACAAAAACTAAAAGCGGTAAAAAAAGGGGTGCAACACGAGACACAAACGCAAATAGGAAATAGGAAGCAAAAGGAATATCCGAGAGGCAAACGCAAAGCAAGCAGCGTATTGACAAGAAATGACATTCGTATCTCAACAAACTCGAAAATGGCATCTTCCGGCTCTAAAAATCCATCGTACCGACCTAAATAAAGCATTTTGAGCTCGAAAACGCGGTCGGGCTGCCTTCAGAGACACGCGACATGGTTTATCGCAAAAAGTGCAAAAAAATGTGAAAACAATCATATAATTCGGAGCTTCGTACGCATAGTTATGGTATTTCAAAGCCCGTCCTACAATTCATTGTTTTAGACATCTAATCACGAGAAAACAAAAACAAAAAGCGGAAAAAGGGTGCACACGAGAGGCAAATACAAATAGGAAATAGGAATCAAGAGGAATATCCAAGAGACAAACGCCACGCAAGCGGCGTATTGACAAGAATTGAAAATCGTATCTTAACAAACTCGAAAAGGGCATCTTCCGGCTCTAAAAATCAAACGTATCGACCTAAATAAAGCATTTTGAGCTCAAAAACGGGGTCGGGCTGCCTTCTGCAACCCACAACATGGTTTATCTCGAAAAGAGGAATAAAATGTGAAAAAATCATGTAATTTGGAGCTTCGTACGCAAAGTTATGGTATTTCAAAGCCCGTCGTACAATTCATTGTTTTAGTCGTCTAATCACGTAAAAACAAAAACAAAAAACGGAAAAGGGGTGCAACACGAGAGACAAACGCAAATAAGAATTAGGAAGCAAAAGTAATATCCAAGACACAAACGCAACGCAAGCGGCGTATTGACAAGAAATGATATTCGTACCCTAACAAACTCGAAAAGGTCATCTTCTGGCTCTAAAAATCCATCGTATCGACCTAAATAAAGCATTTTGAGCTCTAAAATGGGAGTGGGCTGCGTTCAGCAACCCGCGGCATGGGTTATATCGAAAAGTGGAATAAAACGTGAAAAAATCATGTAATTCGGAGCTTCGTACGCAAAGTTATGGTATTTCAAAGCCTGTCGTACAATTCATTGTTTTAGTCATCTAATCACGTAAAAACGAAAACAAAAAGCGGAAAAGGGGTGCAACATGAGAAACAAACGCAAATAGGAATTAGGAAGAAAAGGGAATATCAAAGAGACAAATGCAACGCAAGTGGCATATTGACAAGAAATGATATTCATATCCTAACAAACTCGAAAAGGGCATCTTCCGGCTCTAAAAATCCATCGTATCGACGTAAATAAAGCATTTCGAGCTCAAAAACGGGATTGGGCTGCCTTCAGCAACCTGCGGCATGGTTTATATCAAAAAGTGGAATAAAACGTGAAAAAAATCATGTAATTCGGAGCTTCGTATGCAAAGTTATGGTATTTCAAAGCCCGTCATACAATTCATTGTTTTAGTCGTCTAGTCACATAAAAACTAAAACAAAAAGCGGAAAAGCGGTGCAACACGAGAGACAAACGCAAATAGGAATTAGGAAGGAAAAGGAATATCCAAGAGACAAATGCAACGCAAGCGGAGTATTGACAAGAAATGATATTTGTATCCTAACAAACTCGAAAAGGGAATCTTCCGGCTCTAAAAATCCATTGTATCGACCAAAATAAAGAATTTTGAGCTCGAAAATGGGGTCGGGCTGCCATCAGCAACCCATGGCATGGTTTATCTCGAAAAGAGGAATAAAATGTGAAAAATCATGTAATTCGAAGCTTCGTACGCAAAGTTATGGTATTTCAAAGCCCGTCATACAATTCATTGTTTTAGTCGTCTAATCACGTAAAAACTAAAACAAAAAGCGGAAAAGGGCTGCAACACGAGAGACAAATGCAAATAGGAATTAGGAAGCAAAAGGAATTAATCAAGAGACAAACGCAACGCAAGCGGAGTATTTACAAGAAATGATATTCGTATCCCAACAAACTCGAAAAGGGCATCTTTCGGCTCTAAAAATCAAACGTATCGACCTAAATGAAGCATTTTAAGCTCAAAAATGGGGTCGGGCTGCCTTCAGCAACCCGCATCATGGTTAATCTCGAAAAGAGGAATAAAATGTGAAAAAATCATGTTATTCAGAGCTTCGTACGCAATGTTATGGTATTTCAAAGACCGTCGTACAATTCATTGTTTTAGTCGTCTAATCACGTAAAAACAAAAACAAAAAGCGGAAAAGGGGTGCTACACGAGAGGTAAACGCAAACAGGAATTAGGAAGCAAAGGGAATATCCAAGAGACAAACGCAACGCAAGTGTCGTATTGACAAGAAATGATATTCGTATCCTAACAAACTCGAAAAGGGCATCTTCCGGCTCTAAAAATCCATCGTATCGACCAAAATAAAGCATTTCAGCTTGAAAACGGGGTCGGGCTGCCTTCAGTATCCCGCGGCATGGTTTATATCGAAAAGTGGAATAAAAATGTGAAAAAAACATGTAATTCGGAGCTTCGTACGCAAAGTTATGGTATTTCAAAGCCCATCTTACAATTCATTGTTTTAGTCGTCAAATCACGTGAAAACAAAAACAAAAAGCGGAGAAGGGGTGCAACACGAGAGACAAACGCAAATAGGAAATAGGAAGAAAAAGGAATATCCGAGAGGGAAACGCAATGCAAGCGGCGTATTGACAAGAAATAACATTCGTATCCTAACAAACTCGAAAAGGGCATCTTTCGGCTTTAAAAATCCAACGTATCGACCAAAATAAAGCATACTGAGCTCGAAAATGGGGTCGGGCTGCCATCAATAACCCGCTGCATGATTTAACTCGAAAAGAGGAATAAAATGTGAAAAAAATCATGTAATTCGGAGCTTCGTACGAAAATGTATTGTATTTCAAAGCCCGTCGTACAATTCATTGTTTTAGCCGTCTAATCACGTAAAAACAAAAAAAAAGCGGAAAAGGGGTGCAACACGAGAGACAAACGCAAACAGAGGCATGGTTTATCTCGAAAAGAGGAATAAAATATGAAAACAAATCATGTAATTCGGAGCTTTGTACGCAAAGTTATGGTATTTCAAAGCCCGTCGTACAATTCATTGTTTTAGTCGTCTAATAACATGAAAACAAAAACAAAAAGCGGAAAAGGGGTGCAACACGACATACAAATGCAAATAGGAAATAGGAAACAAACGGAATATCCAAGAGACAAACGCAACACATGTGGCGTATTGACAAAAAATGACATTCCTAACCTAACAAACTAGAAAAGGGCATCTTCCGGCTCTAAAAATCCATCGTATCGACCAAAATACAGCATTTTGAGCTCGAAAACGGGGTCGGGCTGCCATCAGCAACCCGCGACATGGTTTATCTCGAAAAGAGGAATAAAATGTGAAAACAAATAATGTAATTCGGAGCTTCGTACGAAAAGTTATGGTATTTCAAAGCCCGTCGTAGAATTCATTGTTTTAGTCGTCTAATCACGTGAAAACAAAAACAAAAAGCGGAAAAATGGTGCAACACGAGAGACAAACGCAAATAGGAAATAGGAAGCTAAAGGAATATCTGAGAGACAAACACAGCGCAAGCGGCGTATTGACAAGAAATGACAATTGTATCCTAACAAACTCGAAAAGGGCATCTTCCGGCTCTAAAAATCAAACGTATCGACCTAAATAAAGCATTTTGAGCTTAAAAACGGGGTCGAGCTGCCTTCAGAGACACGCGACATGGTTTATCTGGAAAAGAGCAATAAAATGTGAAAACATCTAGTGATTCGGAGCTTCCTACGCAAAGTTCATTGTTTTATTCATCTAATCACGTGAAAACAAAAACAAAAAGCGGAAAAGGGGTGCAACACGAGAGGCAAATGCAAATAGGAAATAGGAACCAAATGGAATATCTAAGAGACAAATGCAACGCAAGCGGCGTATTGACAAGAATTGACATTCGTATCCTTACAAACTCGAAAAGGGCATCTTCTGGCTCTAAAACTAAAATGTATCGACTTAAATAAAGCTTTTTGAGCTCAAAAACGGGGTCGGGCTGCCTTCAGAAACCCACAGCATGGTTTACCTCGAAAAGAGGAATAAAATGTTAAAAAATCATGTAATTCGGAGCTCCATACGCAAAGTTATGGTATTTCAAAGCCCGTCGTACAATTCATTGTTTTAGTCGTCTGATCACGTAAAAACAAAAACAAAAAGCGGAAAAGGGGTGCAACACGAGAGACAAACGCAAATAGGAATTAGGAAGCAAAAGGAATATTCAAGAGACAACGCAATACAAGCGGCGTATTGACAAGAAAATGGTATTCGTATCCTAACAAACTCGGAAAGAGCATCTTTCGGCTCTAAAAATCCATCGTATCGACCTAAATAAAGCATTTTGAGCTCGAAAATGGGGTCGGGCTGCCATCAGCAACCCACGGCATGGTTTATCTCGAAAAGAGGAATAAAATGTGAAAAAAATCATGTAATTCGGAGCTTTGTACGCAAAGTTATGGTATTTCAAAGGCCGTCATACAATTCATTGTTTTAGTCGTCTAATCACGTAAAAACTAAAAAAAATAGCGGAAAATGGGTGCAACACGAGAGACAAACGCAAATAGGAATTAGGAAGCAAAAGGAATATCCAAGAGACAAACGCAATGCAAGCGGAGTATTGACAAGAAATGATATTCGTATCCCAACAAACTCGAAAAGGGCATCTTTCGGCTTTAAAAATCAAACGTATCGACCTAAATAAAGAATTTTGAGCTCGGAAAACGGGGTCGGGCTGCCATCAGCAACCCACGGCATGGTTTATCTCGAAAAGAGGAATAAAATATGAAAACAAATCATGTAATTCAGAGCTTTGTACGCAAAGTTATGGTATTTCAAAGCCCATCGTACAATTCATTGTTTTAGTCGTCTAATAACATGAAAACAAAAACAAAAAGCGAAAAAGGGGTGCAACACGGCAGACAAATGCAAATAGGAAATAGGAAACAAACGGAATATCCAAGAGACAAACGCAACACATGTGGCGTATTGACAAAAAATGACATTCCTAACCTAACAAACTAGAAAAGGGCATCTTCCGGCTCTAAAAATCCATTGTATCGACCAAAATACAACATTTTGAGCTCGAAAACGGGGTCGGGCTGCCATCAGCAACCCGCGGCATGGTTTATCTCGAAAAGATGACAAAATGTGAAAACAAATCATGTAATTCGGAGCTTCGTACGAAAAGTTATGGTATTTCAAAGCCCGTCGTACAATTCATTGTTTTAGTCGTCTAATCACGTGAAAACAAAAAAAAAAGCGGAAAAGTGGTGCAACACGAGAGAAAAACGCAAATAGGAAATAGGAAGCTAAAGGAATATCCGAGAGACAAACACAACGCAAGCGGCGTATTGAAAAGAAATGACAATTGTATCCTAACAAACTCGAAAAGGGCATCTTCCGCCTCTAAAAATCCAATGTATCGACCTAAATAAATAATTTTGAGCTCGAAAACGGGGTCGGGCTGCATTCAG
>CM071875.1:18057841-18074161 GCA_036759665.1 Gynandropsis gynandra
CGGGCAAGACCTTCGGCCAAACTTGTGCACCATTTGCACGACTCGGGCATGACTTGCCCGACCATTTGCCTTGTGCCCGAGCGGGCACACATACCATGCCCGATCGGGCATGCATTCCAGCCCACACATCCGCACGACTCGCCCTAGCCGCACCCGAGCGGGCACACTCAACGCCCGAGCGGGTAGCGGCCCGAAACTACCTTTTTAGTTAAGTAAACTTAACTTAAAACAAAGGGAACTCGTGGGGGCAATTTAGGCAACATCTAGACCGACATAGGAGGCTTAAAAGGAGGCAAAAGACGTCATTAAAGCAAGCTTACAGAAGAGAACAATTGAGTAGAAGATTGAGCATATTCTTGCGAGGAGATAAGCGAGGAGCATCGGAGCTTCGTACGCAAAGTTATGGTATTCGAAAGCCCGACGTACAATTCATTGTTTCAGTCGTCTAATCACGTGAAAACAAACAAACTCGAAAAGGGCATCTTCCGGCTCTAAAAATCCATCGTATCGACCTAAATAAAGAATTTTTGAGCTCGAAAACGAGGTCGGGCTGCCATCAGCAACCAGCGGCATGGTTCATCTCGAAAAGAGGAATAAAATGTGAAAAAATCATGTAATTCGGAGATTCATATGCAAAGTTATGGTATTTCAAAGCCCGTCGTACAATTCATTGTTTTAGTCGTCTAATCACGTGAAAACGAAAACAAAAAGCGGAAAAGGGGTGCAGCATGAGAGAGATAAACGCATAGGAAATAGGAAGCAAACGGAATATCCGAGAGACAAAAGAACCGCAAGCGGCATATTGACAAGAAATGACATTCGTATCCTAACAAACTCGAAAAGGGCATCTCTCGACTCTAAAAATCCATCGCGTCGACCTAAATAAAGTATTTTGAGCTCGAAAATGGGGTCGGACTGCCCTTAGCAAACCGCGGCATGGTTTATCTCGAAAAGAGGAATTAAATGTGAATAAAATCATTCGGAGCTTCGCACAAAAAGTTATGGTATTTCAAAGCCCGTCGTACAATTCATTGTTTTAGTCATCTAATCACGTGAAAACAGAAACAAAAAGCGGAAGAGGGGTGAAACATGAAAGACAAACGCAAATATGAAATAGGAAGCAAAAGGAATATCCGAGAGACAAACGCAACGCAAGCGGCGTATTGACAAGAAATGACATTTGTATCCTAACAAACTTGAAGAGGGCATCTCCCGGCTCTAAAAATCAAACGTATCGACCTAAATAAAGCATTTTGAGCTTGAAAACAGGATCATGCTGCCTTCAACAACCCGCGGAATGGTTTATCTCGAAAAGAGGAATAAAATAAGAAAAAAATCATGTAATTCAGAGCTTCGTACGCAAAATTATAGTATTTCAAAGCTCGTCGTACAATTCATTGTTTTAGCAGTCTAATCACGTGAAAACAAAAACAAAAAGCGGAAAAGGGGTGCAACACGAGAGACAAATGCAAATAGTAAATAGGAAGCAAAAGGAATATCTGAGAGACAAACGCAACGCAAGCGGCGTATTGACAAGAAATGACATTCGTATCCTAACAAAGTCGAAAAGGGCATCTTCCGGCTCTAAAAATCCAAAGTATCGTTCTAAATAAAGTATTTTGAGCTCGGAAACGGGGTCGGGCTGTCTTCAGCAACCCGCAGCATGGTTTATCTCGAAAAGAGGAAGAAAATGTGAAAAAATCAAGCAATTCGGAGATTCGTACGCAAAGTTATGGTATTTCAAAGCCCGTCGCACAATTCATTCTTTTAGTCGTCTTATCACATGAAAACAAAAACAAAAACCGGAAAAGGGGTGCAACACGAGAGACAAACGCAAATAGGAAATAGGAAGCAAATGGAATATCCAAGAGACAAACGCAACGCAAGCGGCTATTGACAAGAAATGACAATTGTAACCTAACAAACTCGAAAAGGGCATCTTCTGGCTCTAAAAATCTATCGTATCGACCTAAATAAAGAATTTTCTAGCTTGAAAACGGGGTCGGGCTGCCATCAGCAACCAGCAGCATGGTTTATCTCGAAAAGAGGAATAAAATGTGAAAAAATCATGTAATTCGGAGCGTCGTACGCAAAGTTATGGTATTTCAAAGCCCGTCGTACAATTCATTGTTTTAGTCGTCTAATCACGTGAAAACGAAAACAAAAAGCGGAAAAGGGGTGCAGCATGAGAGATAAACGCAAATAGGAAATAGGAAGCAAACGGAATATCCGAGAGACAAAAGAACCGCAAGCGGCATATTGACAAGAAATGACATTCGTATCCTAACAAACTCGAAAAGGGCATCTCTCGACTCTAAAAATCCATCGCGTCGACCTAAATAAAGTATTTTGAGCTCGAAAACGGGGTCGGACTGCCCTTAGAAAACCGCGGCATGGTTTATCTCGAAAAGAGGAATAAAATGTGAAAAAATCATGTAATTCGGAGCGTCGTACGCAAAGTTATGGTATTTCAAAGCCCGTCGTACAATTCATTGTTTTAGTCGTCTAATCACGTGAAAACGAAAACAAAAAGCGGAAAAGGGGTGCAGCATGAGAGAGATAAACAAATAGGAAATAGGAAGCAAACGGAATATCCGAGAGACAAAAGAACCGCAAGCGGCATATTGACAAGAAATGACATTCGTATCCTAACAAACTCGAAAAGGGCATCTCTCGACTCTAAAAATCCATCGCGTCGACCTAAATAAAGTATTTTGAGCTCGAAAACGGGGTCGGACTGCCCTTAGAAAACCGCGGCATGGTTTATCTCGAAAAGAGGAATTAAATGTGAATAAAATCATTCGGAGCTTCGTACAAAAAGTTATGGTATTTCAAAGCCCGTCGTACAATTCATTGTTTTAGTCATCTAATCACGTGAAAACAGAAACAAAAAGCGGAAGAGGGGTGAAACACGAAAGACAAACGCAAATATGAAATAGGAAGCAAAAGGAATATCCGAGAGACAAACGCAACGCAAGCGGCGTATTGACAAGAAATGACATTTGTATCCTAACAAACTTGAAGAGGGCATCTCCCGGCTCTAAAAATCAAACGTATCGACCTAAATAAAGCATTTTGAGCTTGAAAACAGGATCATGCTGCCTTCAACAACCCGCGGAATGGTTTATCTCGAAAAGAGGAATAAAATAAGAAAAAAATCATGTAATTCAGAGCTTCGTACGCAAAATTATAGTATTTCAAAGCTCGTCGTACAATTCATTGTTTTAGCAGTCTAATCACGTGAAAACAAAAACAAAAAGCGGAAAAGGGGTGCAACACGAGAGACAAATGCAAATAGTAAATAGGAAGCAAAAGGAATATCTGAGAGACAAACGCAACGCAAGCGGCGTATTGACAAGAAATGACATTCGTATCCTAACAAAGTCGAAAAGGGCATCTTCCGGCTCTAAAAATCCAAAGTATCGTTCTAAATAAAGTATTTTGAGCTCGGAAACGGGGTCGGGCTGTCTTCAGCAACCCGCAACATGGTTTATCTCGAAAAGAGGAAGAAAATGTGAAAAAATCAAGCAATTCGGAGCTTCGTACGCAAAGTTATGGTATTTCAAAGCCCGTCGTGCAATTCATTGTTTTAGTCGTCTAATCACGTGAAAACAAAAACAAAAAGCGGAAATGGGGTGCAACACGAGAGACAAAAGCAAATAGGAAATAGGAATCAAACGAAATATCCGAGAGACCAACGCAACGCAATCGCCGTATTGAAAAGAAATGACATTCTTAACCTAACAAACTCGAAAATGGCATCTTCCGGCTCTAAAAATCAAACGTATCGACCTAAATAAAGAATTTTGAGCTCGAAGACGGGGTCAGGCTGCCTTCAGCAACCCGCGGCATGGTTTATCTTGAAAGGAGGAATAAAATGTGAAAACAATCATGTAATTCAAAGCTTCGTACGAAAAGTTATGGTATTTCAAGGCCCGTCGTACAATTCATTGTTTTAGTCGTCTAATCACGTGAAAATAAAAACAAAAAGCGGAAAAGGGGTGCAACACGAGAGGCAAAAGCAAATAGGAAATAGGAAGCAAACGGAATATTAGAGAGACAAACGGAAGGAAAGCGGCGCAGTGACAAGAAATGACATTAGTATCCTAACAAATTAAAAAAAGGACATCTTCCGGCTCTAAAAATCAAACGTATCGACCTAAAGAAAGCATTTTGAGCTCGAAAACGGGGTCGGGCTGCCTTCAGCAACCCGCAGCATGGTTTATCTCGAAAAGAGGAATAAAATATGAAAAAAATCATGCAATTCAAAGCTTCGTACGCAAAGTTATTGTACTTCAAAGCCCGTTGTACAATTCATTGTTTTAGTCGTCTAATCACGTGAAAACAAAAATAAAAAGCGGAAAAGGGGTGCAATACGAGAGACAAACGCAAATAGAAAATAGGAAACAAAAGGAATATCCGAGAGACAAACGCAACGCAAGCGGCGTATTGACAAGAAATAACATTCGTATCCTAACTAACTCGAAAAGGGCATCTTCCAACTCTAAAAATCCATCGTATCAACCTAAAATAAAGCATTGTGAGCTTGAAAACGGGGTCGGCTTGCCTTCAGCAACCCGCAACATGGTTTATCTCAAAAAGAGGAATAAAATATGAAACAATCACGCAATTCGGAGCTTCGTACGCAAAGTTACGGTATTTCAAAGCCCATCGTAAAATTCCTTGTTTTAGTCGTCTAATCACGTGAAAACAAAAACAAAAAGCGGAAAAGGGGTGCAATACAAGAGACAAACGCAAATAGAAAATAGAAAGCAAAAGGAATATCCGAGAGACAAACGCAACGCAAGCGGCGTATTGACAAGATATGACATTCGTATCCTAACAAACTCGAAAAAGGCATCTTCCGGCTCTAAAAATCCATCGTATCGACCTAAATAAAGTATTTTGAGCTCATAAACGGCGTCAGGTTGCCCTCAGCAACCCGAGGCAAGGTTTATCTTGAAAAGAGGAATAAAATGTGAATAAAATCAAGTAATTCGGAGCTACGTACGCAAAGTTATCGTAATTCAAAGCTCATCGTACAATTCATTGTTTTAGACGTCTAATCACGTGAAAACTAAAACAAAAAGCGATAAAGGGGTGCAACACGAGAGACAAACGCAAACAGGAAATAAGAAGCAAAAGGATATCCGAGAGACAAACGCAACGCAAGCGGCATATTGACAAGAGATGATATTCGTATCCCAACAAACTCGAAAAGGGCATATTCGGGCTCTAAAAATTCATCGTATCGACCTAAATAAAGTATTTTGAGCTAAAAAACGAGGTTGGGCTGCCCTCAGCAACCCGCGGCATGGTTTCTCTCGAAAAGAGGAATAAAATGTGAAAACAAAATCATGTAATTCGAAGCTTCGTACGCAAAGTTATGGTATTTCAAAGCCCGTCGTACAATTCATTGTTTTAGTCGTCTAATCACGTGAAAACAAAAACAAAAAGCGGAAAAGGGGTGCAACACGAGAGACAAACGCAAATAGGAAATAGGAAGCAAACGGAATATCCAAGAGACAAAAGCAACACAAGCGGCATATTGACAAGAAATGAAATTCGTATCCTAACAAACTCGAAAAGGGCATCTCTCGGCTCTAAAAATCCATCGTGTCGACCTAAATAAAGTATTTTGAGCTCGAAAACGGGGTCGGACTGCCCTCAGCAACCCGCGGCATGGTTTATCTCGAAAAGAGGAATTAAATGTGAATAAAATCATTCGGAGCTTCGTACGCAAAGTTATGGTATTTCAAAGCCCGTCGTACAATTCATTGTTTTAGTCGTCTAATCACGTGAAAACAAAAACAAAAAGCGGAAAAGGGGTGCAACACGAGAGACAAACGTAAATAGGAAATAGGAAGCAAAAGGAATATCCGAGAGACAAACGGAATGCAAACTGCATATTGACAAGAAATGATATTCGTATCCTAACAAACTTAAGAAGGGCATCTTTCAGCTCTAAAAATCAATCATATCGACCTAAATAAAGCATTTTGAGCTCGAAAACGGGGTCGTGCTACCTTCAGCAATGCACGGCATGGTTTATCTCGAAAAGAGGAATTAAATGTGAATAAAATCATGCAATTCGGAGCTTCGTACGCAAAGTTATGGTATTTCAAAACCCGTTGTACAATTCATTGTTTTAGACATCTAATCACGTGAAAACAAAAACAAAAAACGGAAAAGGGGTGCAACACGAGAGACAAACGCAAATAGGAAATAGGAAGCAAAAGGAATATCTGAGAGGCAAGCGCAACGCAAGCGGCGTATTGACAAGAAATGACATTCGTATCCTAACAAACTCAAAAAGGGCATCTTCTGGCTCTAAAAAACCAATGTATCGACCTAAGAAAATGATTTTGAGCTTGAAAACGGGATCGGATGCAGGAGAGGAAACCAATTGCCTATTTCAGCAAGAAACTCGGACGTGCAACCCTCAACTATGCCACCTATGATAAGGATTTATGCGCGCTTGTGAAAGCGTTACAAACTTGGCAACAGTACATGTGGCGAAGGAGTTTGTGATACACACCGAACACGAATCACCCAAATACTTAAAGGATCAGAATAAACTCATCAAGTGACATGCGAGGTGGGTCGAATTCATTGAAACATTTCCTTATGTCATCAAATAAAAGAAAGGTAAGGAAAATGTCGTAGCGGATGCACTATCCTGAAGGTAAGCATTGTTGACCACTTTAGATGCTAAGCTGCTAGGGTTTGAGCAAGTTAAAGAATTATATGCATTTGATTTGGAGTTAGGAGAAGAATACAAAACGAGTGAAAAGTTTGCCTCAGGTTGTTACTTTAGGCAAGACGACTTCCTATTTTATGATAACCGATTATGTGTGCCTAACTGCTCGATGCGAGAATTGTTTGTTAGAGAAGCTCATGGAGGTGGACTTATGGGAAATTTTGGAATTGCAAAAACTCTAAAGATATTACAGCACCACTTCTACTGGCCGCACATGGAGCGGGACGTTAAGCGAATTTGTGAGCGATGCGTCGCGTGCAAACATGCTAATTCTAAGGTTCAACCTCACGGTTTGTATACCCCTATTCCTATCCCCACTCACCCTTGGACTGATATATCTATGGGTTTCGTGATTGGGTTGCCTAGGACTAAGATGGGAAATGATTCAATCTTTGTGGTGGTAGACAGGTTTTCTAAAATGTCACATTTTATAGCATGCCACAGAACTGATGATGCATTGCATATAGCAGATCTATTCCTTAAGGAAGTAGTCAGGTTGCATGGCATGCCTAGTACGATAGTTTCCGATAGGGATACAAGGTTCCTTAGTTATTTCTGGAAAATGATCATCTTGTTTTCATACGTATTTCTTGGACGATTTAGGAGACGTTTTCGATACATATGCGATGTTTTACGTATGATTCCGTATCCGTTTTACTTGCTTTCGTGCTTTTCATGTTCTTACAGGTTTTTACGCGTATTTGGACCATTTTGGAGCTAAAAGAACATGCACGGAGCTAAGGAGAAACTTCGGGGATCATCACGGGACAAACGGGACGAGATTGAGCATGGAAAAGCCTCACCCGGTCGGGCACAACCCTTGCACGATCGGGCAAAACCTACGGCCAATTGTGTGGACCATTTAGCACGACTCGGGCAAGCATGCCCGACCATTTTGCCTTGTGCCCAAGCGGGCACACATGCCATGCCCGATCGGACATCATTCCAGCAGCACAATCTGCACAAGTTGCCCTAGCCGCGCCCGAGCGGGCACACTCACTGAGGTAATGACCAAAGAGAAGCACACCGAAGAGAACGAGACTGTAGCACTTACCGAGGAATGCAGTGCAATTCTTCAGAACAAGCTGCCACCTAAGCTAAAGGACCCCGGAAGCTTCTCCATTCCATGCACAATAGGTAACCTCGATATCGATAATGCTTTGTGTGATTTAGGGGCAAGCGTGAGTATCATGCCACACACAGTTTTCAAGCGGATGGAGTTTGGGAACCTTAAACCGACGAAGATGTCTCTACGCCTCGCGGATCGTACGGTAAGACATCCGGTGGGAATCATTGAAAACGTTCCCACCATGGTAGGTAAGCTTTGCATTCCCACTGATTTTGTTGTACTTGAGATAACGGAAGACACTAGGACACCTATTATTCTTGGTAGGCCGTTCTTAGCTACTGCAGGTGCGACGATAGACGTACAACAAGGAAAGTTGTCCTTACGTGTCAAAGACGAAACGATTGAATTCATCCTGCCCAGCCCCATGGACGAATCACCACTCAAGGAGTCTTGCTTTACAGTAGATTCACTGGACGAGTTAGAGAAAGACACGCACGATCAAGTAAGTGTTTCCGATTCTCTTTTACGGTATTTGACACGAGTTGGCGACAATGCAGGATTTGCGGACGAAAGAGCTGAGATGTACACGAAATTCATGAGTGCAATTACAGCACTAGGAGACGCCCCACATGAGGAGATACCACGTGATATGCATGCTGATTTCATAGCGGAGAAAGCATTCGAGCTTGAGCCCGATCCTCCGCCGCCTTATTCTCGGTATGAGTACGTTGATTCCGATAACATATATCCTGCTGTTTTAAATGGTAACATGAGTGCAGATGAGATGAGAAGACAGCCCACACGCGTGAAGAAGCGTAAGAGGCTCAGCTCTTCAATATGTATGTACGGGAATTATAGGGAGGACAGCCACGAACCTTCACTCGAAATTCAAAGGAGGCTGCACCCGCACTTGCACGAGGTAATGGAAAAAGATGTCATTAAACTTTTCAACGCAGATACCCCTTATCCAACCTTGGACAGCGAGCAAGTGAACCCCGTGCATGATGTGCCTAAGGGATGGCACGATAAGAAGACCCTACCTCATGACTTCCAATCAGGTGATTTCGTTCCACTTTCTAATTCTCGACCTAAGTCTTTCTCGGGCGACCTACTGCCTTGTTGGTCTGATCCTTTTCAGGTACGAGACGTGGAACTATGGAGTGATGCGGGTGACACGTTCAACGCCAATGGACAGCGGCTTAAGCTCTACCAAGCCGCTCAACCGATCGAAAGTGGAAACTCCATTTCCCTTTCCGATCCACCCGTCGCGCACGCATGAGGAATGGAGACGTCAAAGCTTTATGACGTTAAATAAGCGCTTTCTGGGAGGCAACCCAGCTGTTTGTTTTTACTTTTCATGTTTAAGACTCGGTTATTTATTTAAAAAAAACACAAAAAAACAAAAAAAAAATCACACCACAAACGTGCTTCACTTCCTTCCTCCTCCATCGGAGCTTCACGTCGAGGACGCCGTTCAATTCAAGTCTGGGGGAGCAGCTCACGTTTTTCAGGTGATTTCGTTTCATTTTCCTTTGATTTTTAGTTTTTAGGTTATTTTTGCGATTTTTAGTTCGTTTTTGTTTTCATTGAGTCAGAGTCGTCCCAAGGCACTTGTCCGGTGCCACGTTTTGAGATGAACCCTGAACTTAGGAATGCTTAAGAGGTTGACCTTTTCCGTTAGACTTTGCATGATTGAGCTAGGTTTTCCTATGCGTTAGAGCTTATTAGTCGGCTGAAAAACAATAGGTCGTAGTTCTTGGGAATCCTAGTGTTACTTGTGGGGATGTTTAGACGAGGTTGCTAGGCTGGTCTGTCGTTTATTTTCTCTACCCAGATGGTCATACTTCGTGTAGACGACACTTTACTTTGGTTACATTGAGGATCATTGGATCATATAAAATCGAGCTTGTTTTGCAGATTAAAAAGCGCACACTAACACTCCGCTGTCGATAGAAATAGTGCCTAATAAGCATGATCAAAAATCGATATGAGTGCATCGACCTTGTTACTCCTTCGGTGGCTCGGGTCTAAGTGGTGGGTTGGCGATCATCTTTCTACGTCCTAAGGGCAAGGCACAAAAAGCCACCTACTCCGCTGCACTCTCACACGAGATGCATGAGTATACCGTCATCGGTAGTCTGGGTCTAAGTAGAGGCTGGGTCCCTTCAAATCCGACGTCCTAGAAGCCTAGTGTGTATGCAAAGAAAAAGAAGAAAAGAAAAGAAAAGAAAAATGGAAAAATAAAAGAAAACAAAAGAAAGAAAATTCATAAAAAGAATAACAAAAAGAAGAAAAAGAAAAAGAGAAAAAGAAGAAAGAAAGAAGCTCGGAAAGAAAGAAACAAGTATCCTCGGTTGACCTAGGTTTAGCATAGTCTGAAGTCTTGTCTGGTGGAGGGAGTTACGGTAGCGTGTCTAGTCTCCTTTGATTTACTTTCTTATGGGTAACCGTGGTGGACCTAGGATTAAGGCTGAAAACTCGATTAGGCCGAATTTGCTCTCGATGTGCTAGTTGATCGGTTAGGTTCGCTTTAGCGGTATTTCTAGGAGAAGGGGGATTCTCGTATTTTCATACCCCATGTATTCCACGTTTACGTTTGCTTAGGGACAAGCAAACATTCAAGTCTGGGGGATTTTGATCATCTCGTTTTCATACGTATTTCTTGCACGATTTAGGAGACGTTTTTGATACATATGTGATGTTTTACGTATGATTCCGTATCCGTTTTACTTGCTTTCGTGCTTTTTATGTTCTTACAGGTTTTTACGTGTATTTGGACTATTTTGGAGCTAAAGGAACATGCACGGAGCTAAGGAGCAACTTTGGGGATCATCACGGGACAAACGGGACGAGATTGAGCATGGAAAAGCCTCACCCGGTCGGGCACAACCTTTGCACGATCGGGCAAAACCTACGGCCAATTGTGTGGACCATTTAGCACGACTCGGGCAAGCATTTAGGACCATTTTGCCTTGTGCCCGAGCGGGCACACATGCCATGCCCGATCGGGCACCATTCCAGCACCACAGGACGCGCACGAACTGCCCTAGCCGCACCCGAGCGGGTACACTCATTACCCGAGCGGGTAGCGGCCCGAAACTGCTCAAAACTTAAGTAAACTTAACTTAAAACATAAGGGAACTCGTGGGGCAATTTAGGCAACAATTGGACCGTTTTAGGAGGCTTAAAAGGAGGCAAAAAGACGCCGTTACAGCAAGCATACAGAGGAGAAGAATTCAGCGAAGTTAGAGCAGATTCTTGCGAGGAGATAAGCGAGGAGCATTGGAGATCAAGCACCGCCACTTCGGTTTTGTTTGGTTTTTATGTTCCTTAGACTTTCTACTATGTTTATGTTTCTTTACAGACGCATGAGCGAGTAGTTTGTTTGTTCTAGGAGAAGGGATTAGCCCTTGGCTATCCCGAGACCTCTTTTGATCTATTTTGAATGCATCTTCCCGTTTTAGTTCATCTATTCTTTATCTGAGTTCTTGAATTTACTTGTGTTTGCGATGGCCACGTAGATGCATGTGTTAGGGGTTAGGAGAAGGACCGAAAGGAGAATTCTAGTCCTAGAAAGTCAGGTTTAGAACAACCGAGGTTAGGCCACGAAAGTAGGGTAGCAACGGTTGAGGGTGAACGGGCGAATCACAGAGTTTATGGGTTTAGTTCATGGTGTCAGCCACGAAAGTAGGGGGCAGCTTGTCTAGATCACGTGTCTATGCCTTGAGAGAGGGTAGATATCATGTTAGGATCGTCCGCCTTAGATAGCTTTAACTGGGATTGCATGATAGATAGGTTGATCGTGTGTTTCGGTAGTCTTGTGGTGAAACCGGTTTCCTAGGACGTTTATCTCATCGTTAGAACCCAAGTAGTTTAGTTTACTTTCAGTATTTTATTCTTCATCACCACTCTTTCGTTAGCAAGTTTGATTCGTAGTTCGGGTTTAGGTAGTGTTGCGTAGTCTCTGTGGGATCGACACCTAAAATACTACACACGTGCCGTGCACTTGCGGGTAGATTAGGTTATATTTAACTCTGATACGCATCAAGTTTTTGGCGCCGTTGCCGGGGACTATTGTCAACGCGTCTTAGATTCGAACCTAGAGTCCTTCTTGCTTTGTTTTTATTTTTGTTTTCTTTTCTTTCGTTCCTTCTACGTAAATTGTTCTTTGTTTGTCCTTTGCAGAACTTTCAGGTCGACAAAAGATGGATAATCAGAACGGCAATGGACAGATGCAATTACAGGCTCCTCCACCACGTCGTCTAAGGGATTACGTGGTGCCGAACATGAACAACGTGCAAACGGCCATAAGGATGCCTGCTGTTGCAAGAGAGCAATTCGAGATTAAGCCAGCAATGATAAATATGCTTTATCAGAAGCAATTCATGGGTGGAAACCATGAGGATCCACATCAGCACCTCAGAGATTTCCTCGAACTTTCAGGTACGTTCAAAATTCATGGAGTCTCTGAGGATGCAATCTTGCTGCGTCTTTTCCCTTTTTCAATTGGGGGAAAAGCGAAAGCTTGGCTGCAATCACTCCCCGCGGGATCTATCACCACTTGGGATCAGCTCTGCACACTGTTCCTATCACGCTTCTTTCCTCCGAGTAAGACAATTCAGATGAGGGGGGAAATCACGACATTCAGGTGCAGAGATGGAGAAACGCTATTTGAGGCGTGGGGTAGATTCAAGGATCTTCTACAGTCATGTCCACACCATGGACTTGAGCAGTGGTACGTTATCCAAACTTTTTATAACGGAATTTCAGATGAGCACCGCATGAGGTTGGATAACGCTGCCAGAGGATCATTCATGGATCTGAGCGTCGAGGAGGCATTTGAGCTGATTGATAACCTCGCCATGAACCACACCATGTGGTCCACTCCAAGAGGTATGCCTAATAGCACTCGTCGTTTATATGAGCCTAACCAGAATAGAGCCATGGGTAATGCAGCGAATGCTATGTACTGTGCGAATTGCGGAGATACGGATCATGTAGCGTATCAATGCACAGTACATGAGGATTACGAACAGATGTATTATGCCCAGCAGCAAGGCAACACGCAATTCGGGAACACCTACAACCCGAATTGGAGGAATCACCCGAACTTGTCATATCGAACAACTCAACCGGTGAAGTATTCGGGGTTTCCACAAAGGCAGAATAATTTCCAGCAAAACAACCAGCAATTCCAGCAAGCTCCGCAAGCTCCTCAACCTCCTCAAGCCTCTTCATCAAACCTTGAGGCGGTATTGCTCGAATTCATGAAGGAGCAGAAGCAGCAACAATCGATTCGAACCAAATTCGACGCGGATGTTGGGACAGCGATTAGTGAGCTTAAAACTCAAATGGAGTCTCTGAGCACTCATGTGAAGATGTTGGAAAACTCCATAGCACAACAGGCCGCCTCATCTTCTCGGAATCCCGGACAGCTTCCCGGTAAGCCCGATCTTAACCCGAGAGAGCATGTGAATGCTATTTCTGTGTGCAGCGATGATGAGGATGAGAATCCGCCCTCAAAAGAGCGAGGGGATGCTGCTGGTACGTCCATGGATAGAGGAAGAGGTAAGGTTGCGATTATGGAAGGAGTCGAACCAGATTTAGATAAGCCATACGTTGCTCCTCCGGCGTACGTACCTCCGATACCGTATCCTCGACGATTGGTAAGCAGTAAGAACCAAGAGAAAGTGGGCAGATCTATAGAAGGTCTCAAGAAGCTAGACATCAACATGCCATACGTGGAAGCAGTCCTAAAGATGTCTAATCGTGCCAAATTCATCAGAGAGGTAATATCCAAAGAGAAGCACACCGAAGAGAACGAGACTGTAGCACTTACCGAGGAATGCAGTGCAATTCTTCAGAACAAGCTGCCACCTAAGCTAAAGGACCCCGGAAGCTTCTCCATCCCATGCAAAATAGGTAATCTCGATATTGAAAATGCTTTGTGTGATTTAGGAGCAAGCGTGAGTATCATGCCACAAACAGTTTTCAAGCGGATGGAGTTTGGGAACCTTAAACCGACGAAGATGTCTCTACGCCTCGCGGATCGTACGGTAAGACATCCGGTGGGAATCATTGAAAACGTTCCCACCATGGTAGGTAAGCTTTGCATTCCCACTGATTTTGTTGTACTTGAGATAACGGAAGACACTAGGACACCTATTATTCTTGGTAGGCCGTTCTTAGCTACTGCAGGTGCGACGATAGACGTACAACAAGGAAAGTTGTCCTTACGTGTCAAAGACGAAACGATCGAATTCATCCTGCCCAGCCCCATGGACGAATCACCACTCAAGGAGTCTTGCTTTACAGTAGATTCGCTGGACGAGTTAGAGAAAGACACGCACGATCAAGTAAGTGTTTCCGATTCTCTTTTACGGTATTTGACACGAGTTGGCGACAATGCAGGATTTGCGGACGAAAGAGCTGAGATGTACACGAAATTCATGAGTGCAATTACAGCACTAGGAGACGCCCCACATGAGGAGATACCACGTGATATGCATGCTGATTTCATAGCGGAGAAAGCATTCGAGCTTGAGCCCGACCCGCCGCCTTATTCTCGGTATGAGTACGTTGATTCCGATAACATATATCCTGCTGTTTTAAATGGTAACATGAGTGCAGATGAGATGAGAAGACAGCCCACACGCGTGAAGAAGCGTAAGAGGCTCAGCTCTTCAATATGTATGTACGGGAATTATAGGGAGGACAGCCACGAACCTTCACTCGAAATTCAAAGGAGGCTGCACCCGCACTTGCACGAGGTAATGGAAAAAGATGTCATTAAACTTTTCAACGCAGATACCCCTTATCCAACCTTGGACAGCGAGCAAGTGAACCCCGTGCATGATGTGCCTAAGGGATGGCACGATAAGAAGACCCTACCTCATGACTTCCAATCAGGTGATTTCGTTCCACTTTCTAATTCTCGACCTAAGTCTTTATCGGGCAACCTACTGTCTTATTGGTCTGATCCTTTTCAGGTACGAGACGTGGAATTATGGAGTGATGCGGGTGACACGTTCAACGCCAATGGACAGCGGCTTAAGCTCTACCAAGCCGCTCAACCGATCGAAAGTGGAAACTCCATTTCCCTTTCCGATCCACCCGTCGCGCACGCATGAGGAATGGAGACGTCAAAGCTTTATGACGTTAAATAAGCGCTTTCTGGGAGGCAACCCAGCTGTTTGCTTTTAATTTTCTTAGTATTTAGGTTAAAGACTCGGTTATTTATTTTTCAAAACAAAAACAAAACAAAAAAAAAGAAAAGAAAAACACAAAAAATAAGACCACAAACGTGCTTCACTTCCTTCATCTTCCATCGGAGCTTCACGTCGAGGACGCCGTTCAATTCAAGTCTGGGGGAGCAGCTCACGTTTGTCAGGTGATTTCGTTTCATTTTCCTTTGATTTTTAGTTTTTAGGTTATTTTTGCGATTTTTAGTTTGTTTTTGTTTTGATTGAGTCAGAGTCGTCCCAAGGCACTTGTCCGGTGCCACGTTTTGAGATGAACCTTGAACTTAGGAATGCTTAAGCGGTTGACCTTTTCCGTTAGACTTTGCTTTATTGAGCTAGGTTTTCCTATGCGTTAGAGCTTATTAGTCGGCTGAAAAACAATAGGTCGTAGTTCTTGGGAATCCTAGTGTTACTTGTGGGGATGTTTAGACGAGGTTGCTAGGCTGGTCTGTCGTTTATTTTCTCTACCCAGATGGTCATACTTCGTGTAGCCGACACTTTACTTTGGTTACATTGAGGATCATAGGATCATGTAAAATCGAGCTTGTTTTGCAGATTAAAAAGCACACACTAATACTCCGCTGTCGATAGAAATAGTGCCTAATAAGCATGATCAAAAATCGATATGAGTGCATCGACCTTGTTACTCCTTCGGTGGCTCGGGTCTAAGTGGTGGGTTGGCGATCATCTTTCTACGTCCTAAGGGCAAGGCACAAAAAGCCACCTACTCCGCTGCACTCTTACACGAGATGCATGAGTATACCGTCATCGGTAGTCTGGGTCTAAGTAGAGGCTGGATCCCTTCAAATCCGACGTCCTAGAAGCCTAGTGTGTATGCAAAGAAAAAGAAGAAAAGAAAAGAAAAAAAATGGAAAAGAAAAAATAAAAAGGAAACAACAACAAAAAAGAAAAGAAAAAGTCATAAAAAGAAAATAAAAAGAAGAAAAAGAAAAAAAGAAAAGAAAAAAGAAAGAAAGAAGCTCGGAAAGAAAGAAACAAGTATCCTCGGTTGACCTAGGTTTAGCATAGTATGAAGTCTTGTCTGGTGGAGGGAGTTATGGTAGCGTGTCTAGTCTCCTTTGATTTACTTTCTCATGGGTAACCGTGGTGGACCTAGGATTAAGATGAGAAAGTAAATCAAAGGAAACTAGACACGCTACCGTAACTCCCTCCACCAGACAAGACTTCAGACTATGCTAAACCTAGGTCAACCGAGGATACTTGTTTCTTTCTTTCCGAGCTTCTTCTTT
>CM071875.1:18094862-18120874 GCA_036759665.1 Gynandropsis gynandra
AAGGAAGAAGCCTTGATCATACCCGCCGGTCCCGTGACCCGAGCCAAGGCCACGAAGCTCAAAGATGCTATTGTTGGGATTCTTACGACCATCCACACACATGAAGAGTATTCATATTCACGTGACGTCACGACTCTAACAAACGTCATTCAAGCCGGAGCTCAACCCGCAACGGTCATTGATTAGGTTAAGTGGCATGCGTGTACTCTTTTCCCTTCGTCGGTTTTGTCCCACGGCGTTTTCCGACGACGGGTTTTTAACGAGGCCGCGAGTCACTTATTCCCGCGACCTAATTAATGACCCGAGACCCAAGAGGAGTGCCCCCCCAATGTGCACGGCCAGCAAGAAGTTATCTTCTTGTTTGAAGAAACCAAGATATTAATTAGGGCTTAAGCATTAAATGTAATTTTGAATTTGTTTTCTTGTTTTTATCTACATATGGCCGGCCACCCTTGTATGAACCATCATCCAATTTTCAATCAAACTTTTAAATCGATCTTTTGATCTTTCTTTGAATTCTTTGTGAGTTCTTGGTTGTTGGTGCGTAATATCCAGCATCATTTCGTTGGTGTGTCATATCCAACGATCGTTCGTTCTTCATTGGTGCGTAATATCCATTGGAGACGAACCGGTGAACCGAAAGCCTTCCGCAACTCTCGTGTGACCACTCGCCCCACACACCCTTGTGCAATCCGTTGCAGCAAGGCATATCCAACCCTAACCTTGTCTAGAGCGTCGATTCAATCGGGATCGCGTCAGAGGGACTGCAGCATCAGCATCACTCACGCTCTCCTTTCTCTTAGTCCCTTTTTCCTTCTCCTTTTTTTGATCACCAAGAGCTGCTTTTCGTGTCAGTAGTTCTTTCTTACGGATATCCTCCCGACAAATACCTTTCGGATATCTACGAAGATGTTTCATCTATATCTGAACATCGCGATCGTCACATCCCTCGTAATCCTCCAGATCAGAAAGTAAAGCTTCCTCTTCGTGTTCAGCACGAAGAATACTTAGAATATCCTGAAAAACAAAATATAACCATTATTACCCTCTGTGACCCTTGTTTCCCTTGTGAACCTTGTGTAATTGTTACCTTAGAATCTCCAATCTGTCTTATCACATCTACATACTTCGGGTTAAAATTGGATTTAACCATTGATAACACGTAAAGTGTATCGTTTTAGGTTAGGTATTAGTATCATTTTCGCATAGATTTGATAGCACGAGTTACATTTTCGATATGATTATTCTTTATATATGCCCATTTTATTGGTTTCAGGTTTTAAGGTGACAAGGCCTAAATGAGCGTAAAAAGGTAAATTCCTGAATCAAACCACTCAAATTAAAGATACAATTCACTCGGAGTCAAAATTAAGTCTCAGAACTCAATGGAACACCCCGAGCATCTAGCGGAAAAGAGCAAAATCATGATTTGAAGAGTGTCCGCTCGGGCACTAAGGTCTACCTGCTCGGGCAAAACCTACGGGGTTTAATTGCAACACCTTGCACGACCCGGGCACGAAGACCACATGATCGAGTGATCATACCCGATCAGGCACAACATTATACCCGCTCGGGCGTTAATTAGTCCTGAAAATGCCTGAGAGTTTACACGAATCGGGCTGTTCAATCACGCGATCGGGAAGCATTGCCCGATCGGACAGGATGGAGTACACGATCGGGCGCGACTCTGCACGATCGGGTAAAACGTGTACCCGAGCGGGCCGCCTTTCTCGCAACAACCTTGAATTAGAGTTTGATCGATATGTATCCACAACCTCAACATACCATCCCTTTCCGCCCAAACTAAGGATGGTTTCAAATGGAAGTAACTGAAACATTAAAATAAAATGATAAGAATGCAAAAAGTACGAAAACATTCAAGTTATTCGAATAATATATACAACTTATCATTAGTGGGATCATGAAACCGCCGCAATACCGTTTTGGTTTCGGTGATTTCCTGCTAACGTGCTTGCGGCAAGTATCCACAATCTTTTCGAATGTGTAACGCCCCCATGGAAAGCCTTCACAAAATTCCGAGTCATCAACCATGTCAATGAGATCATGGCTGATAGAGTTTTCTGCCGAAGGCTTGTGAGCCATAAGTTGCGCCAACAACATCAAAGTTGCGAACCTCAATGTGGAGTCACATTGTAAGTGGAATACATGCCTAAATTGTGACTCCTTCTCGAAGTAATGCAACTCGTGGTCATGTAAGATTCCTCTCAACGTCCTTATTGTCTCGTGAGGATAACACTTGGTGGTGATCTTTGGCATTTTGTCCATGTGCTTGATTTCATACACAAATTTCGTCTTTGGCGCCACCTGCAAAATGACCATTTACGAATACATTATACTTCTACCGACTTAAGCGACCCATGCGACTCAACCGACCCGTGCGACTCAACCGAATTGTGCGACCCATGCAACTCAGTCGACCCATGTGACCCATGCAACTCAAACGACCCTCTGACACTCTGCGACACTCAACCGACTCACTGAGACTCAACCGACCCACGCCCCTCAAACGGCCATTGCGACCCATCCCACTCACTGAGACAACCGACTCACTAAGTCGAAGATGGTCATGCAACTACTGCGACCCTTGCTACTCAACCGACTCACTGAGTCGAAGATGTTCATGCAACTCCTACGATCCTTGCGACCTATCTGACTCACTGACACTCATCCATTTCAAATCAATAAACCATTTTGTGACTCGAAAGCTTGCAAAACCCTAGAAATCGAGCTACTTACACTTATTGACGCCATTGAAGATTGACTCGTGCTCTCTTCGTCACTGTTGCGGCTGATTCTAGCCATTTTCCTTCTCGCCAACTTCAAATTGATCCATCTCAAGTTCGACATCACTTATTGCTTTCTTGCTATAAAGTTTTAAACAGGTTTTACGGCGAAAAACTGTTCGCCTTTCTCGTTTTTTACAGTTTTTCACGTCGAACGTGGGTTTTTTCACGTTCGAACATTAAGGGCAAGATTGTCTTTTCTTCAGTTTTTTTCGGATTTAATAATTATTTTAAGTAAGGGTATTTTTGAAGTGGTTTAGTCCTATAAGGGTATTTCTGATATTCCATCGGTCATACTAGACACATAAATAGTTGATATAAATGACAACATTATATATCATATATTTTGTACTGTCCTTCCCATATGCTTAGATCTTCTTAGGCAAATGTATGTTAGGGTTCATGGGTGTGAATAATTTTTTTCTTCTATAGATCTAGGTTGTTTCATTATTTTTAAGTTTTAAAATCACGTCCTGTAATACTGTGAGGCCAAAATTTGTTTAGATACTTTTTAAATTGGTTGATTGATAAAAGACAGGTTCTTAAATGCATATTCATTTTTCGTAAAAATATCATAACACTCAACTTTAAAATTCATGTATAATCAATATTTGGTTATATTACACAAATAAATAATTGAAGTAAATGACAATATACAAATTATATTGATATATAACTTATAAAGCCAGACTACAAAATGCATAATAAATAATTCATTAAGTTAAATAATAAGATTCAGTAATATACTCCTATTAATATTATTCATCCATGAAATGTAAAAGACTATAACTATATCTAAAATTAAATTAGTATTAAGCAAATAAGAACAAATCAATGTCAGTAATTGATTCTTTGGCTATAAATATTCCTTCAATATTGCATTGTCAAATATATTATTGTAAATTGTTTGTATGTAGTATTAAAAACTTACCTGTTGCAAATTTTTTTTTAATTATCTTAAATTTACAATCCTTATAAATATTTATAAATGATCATTATGAAGTATCAATTTACCTAAATCATAATTCGATTAAAATAGAATTAATAACAACTTTAATTTTATATGATATATTGATTCTTTTTAGTAATTTATATTTTTTTATAACTATGACAAACATGACAATATTCTTCACAATAATCTTTTACATTTGCAATCAGATATCGACTCCCATATCTAATATATACTAAAACAGCAACTCCAATGAACAGTAAAAAACACGCGTGCCATGATAGTAATCGTCCGATTTTTTCCTCTTTATTGCTGGCGAATTTTCAGCCGTCAGATAGATACCGGGTACTGTTCACAGGGTGTTCGTTTTTTCAACCGTTGATTAATTTTCATTGTCCGATCCTGACCATCGATTTCTCTCCTTTTATTTTTTTAGGGTTACAAACGGCTGAACCAAAGAAGAAGTCTACCGATTCTCTTCTTCCCTTGGTTACCTCTTGCGCCTCCGGTGATTTTTGACGGTTTCCGGTGGAGTCTCTGCTCGCCGTGTCTCTCCGACGGTCTGCTTCAACTCTGTACCTCTCTCTCTTCTTTTCTTTCGTTTTTTGTACCGACTCTTTGCTTAAGCTCTTCTTTTCGAGCTCTATTTCTTTCAGTATAACGTTGTTAGTGCGGAGTAATGAGCGTGATATGTGATCGTATTTCTTATGCCGTTCGCAGGTAATCTACTTGGCGGGTGAGGCAGCGACACAGCTGAAGAAGATGAAATTCAGCGTCGGCCATAGCTGAGTTGAGTACTTAAGCTTTTTCCACCGAAGAACCCTAAATCTCAAGCTTCTTTAGAGTTTTTGTTGTCATGTGTTACTCTCTTCGATTTCCATTGTCTCTTCACCTGCCCCGAACTCGGAGAATCGCTTTCAGTAAGCTGACATGGCTCCGCCTCGAGTACTTCTGCTGCTATGCTCGACCCGGTGTTGATGATGATGAGGAAAAGGAAGAGAGGTAATGAATTCTCTGCGCTTTTCCCTCTCTGATTCTATTTGGTTCTCGAGAAAATTAGAAAGAACACGATCGAGGTTAAAGCCGATGAGATTGATGTGAATCGGGTTTCCGATGAAATTGATGTGAATCAGGTTAAGGAAGACGGCCACACGCGTAATGAGGTTGGAGGAGTTGGAGCAGGAGGATGGGACGGTGGGGCTTGCGCCGGGAAGGAGACCAAAGTTCAAGTGAAGAAAGAAGCTGAGGGTGTGGTGCGTGAGGCTGGGAGTTCCCAGATTGTTGAGAAACCGGCTGATGCAGCGAACGAGAAGGGTGAGGTATGGTGAATTTTGGTGATTTTAAATCAGCTGGTTTGGGTAATTTTTCCATGAATTTTGTGTTGGATTATTTAGCTGGTTGGGATATTCTAGTGGATCGGTAGTTATATGTGATTGAATAAATCCTCCTCTATCTGTTGCGGGTCGAATATCGGTAGTGAGATATACTTATATTTTGGTCTTGACAGGGTGGTTTTGACATGATATGCAGTGGAAGAGACAAGATTGAAACTCCTGACAGGTATAACATTATGGTATATTTATGGAGGATTATGTTCCAGCTTTCAGAATTGTGTAACGAGAACATGGTTTATTAATTTGTGATTCGACTTTCAGTTCAAGCAAGCCGAAGAAACCGCAAAGAAGCTAGATTTGGATGGTTTAGTTGTCATCGGCGGAGATGATTCCAACACGAATGCTTGCATCCCTGCTGAAAACTTCAGGTAAACCGCAAAGTCATTTGTTTTGAGCTCTAATTCATTTGCTAATAAAAATTTTGTCTCTTTGATATCTTTGCGGGAACTTCTATGCATGCTCATCTGTTTAATCAATATACTTCCTCTTAATGATTGTGATCAGGAGTAAGAACATCAAAGCTCTATTAATTGGGTGCCCTCAAGACCATTGATGGCGATCTTAAATGCAAAGAGGTTCCGACAAGTTTTGGATTTGACACAGCTTGCAAGGTGAGTTAGTGCATTTAGGGTTTGAAGGTGCTTCGATGATTCTAAACCCGTACAAATTTCCCCAAAAAATCAGTATTACAAAACTTCAATCTCAAGTGAATTCTTAGAAATTGAGTTACACTACTGATTTTTTGGCTCATTTATAATGTTCTTACTTGATCATTTCTTATTGAACAGGCACGTGCTGTATCTACTGATGGATTCAGGCCAGGCTTCTTCACAATCAATGCAATCGTAATGTATAGTTCATCAGGAGCCAAATAAAGTAGCTGGGGAATCTGCAATAAGTCAATAATATAAGAAACTGAATTGATCTTAGGTGCAGTGGTCATGAAAAGAAGCCCGACAAAAACTAAGGCTGATCTGAAGAGGTAAATCTAATTTTGTGTGTTCATGTTATGGTTGTTATGTCCAAGATGTTCTTTGCCAGTGCTGCTTGCTTTTGTTTTTGTTTGGATTATATGTTCGATGAACTGAAGCTTGGAAATGGAGTTGATCTAAGTATTTGATTGATTTGTATTTGATCGATGTTAATCACTAATTAAAAGTGGAGCTTCCGAGGGAATTTCCAGTCGTAGCTAAATCAAATTTATGTATCTGCAATGGTCTAAGAAACTGAGTCGTGTTGTATGATTGTCTGGTGTGCAATGCTTATTGGACTCATGCTCTCAGAATTGATGCTAAAATTGCTGATCTTCGGAAGAAACTAGATCAAATGAATCTCTCCTGGCCTCAAGATGGTGAAGAGAAAGCGCTTCAAGACGCTCCCATGACAATCGAGGTGAGATTTTGGTTTTCTTCTGGACATTTCAGCGGGATTTTAATCATGAAAGATAATGGATAAATTACTTCCTTCATGACCAGGTTGACAAACTCAAGGTCTTACTAGATTCTCTAGCAAATTCTGCTTCAAAAGCTGAGAAGAAGATATTTCCTGCCCTTTTCGCGCTTTATTATGAAGACTGTCTTCATGACCAGGTTGACAAACTCAAGGTCTTACTGGATTCTCTAGCAAATTCTGCCAAGAAGAAGATATTTCCTGCCCTTTTCGCGCTTTATTATGAAGACTGTCTTCCAGAGGTATTTGAGTTTGTTATATTTGCAGCAATACACTTGAAGATTGAACATTTGATTTGTTGATTCGCAACATTTTACGATATATGGATATGCTACGAGTAAGATGACTGATGCAGAACTTAGGAGCATGGTTAGCAAAACCCTTACGTGCAGAATCGATAAGAGGTGAGTAATTGTAGCTTCAATAGGGATCTGCGATCGAATTTATGTTATGTTCTTACATGTGCAACCTCTCCTCTTGACTGTTTATGTTATGTTCTCACATTGATCAATAGGATTGTTTGTGCTCAATCTGCTTTCGATTCTGTGATGTTTACATGGATTAGGTTAGATTTGTGGTTGATTTGTTTATACATATCACGTTACATTTGTAGTTATATTTGGGAACATTTTCTTTACGTATGTTTGTGTCTGTATACATATATGTATATGTATATGTATATATTACTTTGCTGGTTCTTCCTTTAGATGACAACACACCTTTATTTCCATGAATTTCATTTTTATGTTGCCACGTGCCTTTGTATGAACTTTCACTATTCTTACCCTTTTTTATATTTGTTTTGTATACAGACATATATATGTATGTATAGGTATTGATGTGTGTGTTGGCATGCTCTTAGGTAGACACTTCATATATATATTGCCATGTGGCATCTCTAAAATTTTTACCCTTTTTTACCTAATTTATATACCTATCTAATATTATATTATATTATATATATAAAGGAAAATAACCATTTACTGTTTTACCTTACCATCTCCGCTTCTCTGTTTTGTTTTTATTTATGCTTCTTTGTAGCGGGTCCTCGAGATTCACCATTTGGAGGAGATGCGACAAAATGCCTACGAGAACGCAAAAATTTAGAAAGAGCGTTCTAAGAAGTGGCATGACAAGCGCATTCTCCAACGTTCTTTCAAGGCAGGTGTTTTTCGTATGATTCGCCGCGTGAACCGGCAACTACTCGTGAAATGGTTGTCTGTGATGAATGGGTATTCCGTCTAACTTTTTCATAGCGTTTTATGTCGTTCTACTGAATTTGCTATTTTGTTCCTTTCATCTTTCGAGATATGCTTCTGTTCGATTTATTGATTCTGCTCGCTGAATATGTATATATTCGTGATTAGTTATAGTTAAAAGTTTTTTCTTACTTATTTGATGATAGATATCTACGTTCACTGTTTGTAATTAGTTAATGATATATGTTACATCTGTGACTGTTTGTTGTGACTGTTTGTAACTGTTTGTTATGACTGTTTGTAACTGTTTGTTGTGACTGTTTATAACTGTGTTGATTGATTATATAAATATATAGAATATAGATTTACTGTTATGAGATTATTGATAATAGATGTTAAGCCTGTAGTAGTTGTCTTTATTATGTGTGTATATTTTATCCGATGCTGGTCATACATATATATACAGATACTAAAATCTGTTTAAGGCCGACATTGGCGTATCCTCTCTTTGTGCTAAAAGAATTGTTGCCAAATGGAATGAATTTCCTTTTGCTTTCCTTTTAGCACAGAGAGATGATACGCCAATGGCCTTTCATTGTGTTCTAAATGTATCTTTAACAGTATTATTATTGGTTAAGACATTACATGTGACCTACTGTTTTGTTTTCAGATTGTTGATAGATGTTAAGCCTATAGTTATTGTTTTAATGGTGCATGTATATCATGTTTCCTTTACTAGGCCTGTGGTAGTCTTTATTATGTGTGTATATCTTATCCGATACAGGTCATATATATATATAGATATTGAAATCTGTTTAAGACCGACACTGGCGTATCGTCTCTTCGTGCTAAAAGAATTGTTGCCAAAGAGAACGAATGTCCTCTTGCTTTCTTTTAGCACGGAGAGATGATACGCCAGTGGCGTTTCATTCTGTTCAAAATCTATCTTTAACGGTATTATTATTAGTTAAGATATCACAGGTGAACCAGAACATCACGAGAAGCTTTGGAGAGCAAACAAACCAGAGGAGTATTCCAATATAGAGTATTCCGATACAGATATTCCAATTTGTAGAACAATGACTTTGATTTTGATTTGAAGGGGATACAGATATTTGTAGAATAGTAATTATTTTTACGTAATCCAAAAATTAACTGCTTTTAATATTAAGATATTATGATTCCTTTTCTTTGTCTTTGATGTTGATATGTTCTATTCTTTGATTGATTTTTTGACTTATAATTTTTTAATAAAGAATTAGAGCATTGGTTAAAGACAGCAAAGTTACATGTCAAAGTCAATTGTCAAATAATAGTAACGAAAACAACAATGCATTCATTTTATTTTTTATATTGTTAGAGTGGAATTTCTCTATGTAGGTCTTTATATTGAATAACGATAAGTAATTAGCTTCTACTGTAATTATAAAAGTAATATATTTTAAATGAATACTTCGACTGAGAGGTAAAGATTTTTCGTTACTAGGAACACTTGGATCAAACACTTGGATTATGTAATGGCACACGTTTACAAATAACGTAACTAGGAACAAATATAATTGAAGGAAGAATTATTACAGGAACTAACAAAGGTAACAAAGTATTTATTCCAAGACTATCTTTAATTCCTACAAATACTATACTACCATTTCGATTTAAACGCAAGCAATTTCCAATCATACCTTGCTTTGCAATGACAATAAACAAAAGCCAAGGCCAAAGTTTAAATAAAGTTGGTATATACTTACCACAACCTGTATTTACTCATGGACAATTATACGTTGCCATTTCTAGAGTTAAAACACGTGATGGACTTAAAATACTAATTCTAGATAACAACCGAACAATATGTACGAAAACAATAGACGTTGTCTTCAAAAAGATATTTCATAATTTGTAATTTACTTACTTCATATTTGTAAAAATATGTAACAACAGCTTTTCTATCAAACAATACAATATTATTACATAACATCTTTGAATGTAATATTACATACATGTACATAAACTTTATACGACCTTTATATCAATTTCTGTTTAAACAAATTATCCCGCACGTAGCGCGGGTATAACACTAGTTAAAAGCTATAGGACATCATTTCTTTTTCTTTTTGAAATACTAATGCCATTACGTCAAATATCTAAACTGATTTCACTTTAGTAATAGATTATTTATTGAACAATAAGTCAAAGTTGATTTTTTTAAGCTCATGGCCACATAATTAAATTTGATCCTTGTATCGCCACTGGTAGTCCAATATTATCTGTAATTCACAAAAAAATACTCATAATGAATTTTAAAAAACAAAATATATTTTATAGATTAATGTAATGTTGCTAACATGATAATTCTTCGTGTTCGTTTAGTGTTCCTACGATGGTATCTTGAATTTCTCTGATGAAACATTTTTGGTTTTATTATTATATTTTCGGTATTGATATTCTCTAAATAACAAATATGGATACTATTATCGGTTAATTTGTATTTAATTATTTTAAACACAAATGATAAAATCCTAAATATGAATACTTCCTCCTTCTCCTGCTCTTATTATTTATTTGTTTTTGTTGACATCTTTCTAAAAGGTTTTTCTTCAATAGTTCTTCCCTATAGCATACATATATTTAACGATGAATTAAATAACTAATTTTTTTATTGATAAATAAAAAAAACATGTGCAATCAACTACTTCTATTAAAATGGATTTCATTTTCTCGTAGGCTTAAATATCTTTTTACTATTCGTTGTTCGGTAACATGCGTTTCGAAATGAGTTTCGTTCATATGCAATACGGGGGTTCATGTATAGATAGTGGATAAGATAGGAAAATGAGAGATTGGATGTTAGGGGTTAATGGATGTATTTTTGTTTGCTATAGATCTATATTGTTTGATTATTTTTGAAGTTATATATTCGGTGAATGGTCGTATATTAGTTGGGCCATAATTTGTTTAGATATGTTTACATAGATTGATTTTGAAAGTACATGTTATTAAATGCATATTAATATTGGTAAAAATATCTAAACTTCCAAAGTTTAGATTCATGTTTCATCAACATTTGGTCATATTATACACATAGATAATTAATATAATTAAAACATTTGGTCATTAAATATCGTTTTGCAACAGAAAGTAAAAAAATCAAAAAATTATATAATATATAAATCATTATATTAAATAATAAGATTTACTAATAAATGCCTATTGATATAATTCTTCCATGAAATAAAAAAGATAATAATCATATCAAGATAATAGATTAATAATAAACAATAAGAACTAATTATAGTGAGTAATTGATTCTTACTGTAAATACTAGATGATAGTTGTGCATTGCACGATTTTGTTATGATTAAATTGTATTTTTTTTAAATTTTGTACTTAATTTAATAATTCAAACATTGTCATGACATTTGTTATATGTATTGGCCAATACAAACGCACAAATTTTAATTTTCAATGTAAAAATTTTATTAATAGTATTGTAAGATGTAATGTAAACTAACAATGCGATTTGTTTATAATATCTTTGAAATTTTAAAACGTAATTTGTCAGAGAAAGTGATCACATGATTTGGACAAGAGTTTTTCGCAAGATTGTTTTTCCTATCTTTACATGATTAAAAAACAATTATTGAGGTATGAACATAATTTGGGAATCTTTAAAACTTATTTATGTTTGAATTTCTTGATTGTCTTTAGATTTTGATTGGTATAGATGTTTGTGGAGCAGAACGATCGAAGTATTAACAAAACTGATTGATACATTTATAAAAGATAAGTACACAACGACATGAAAATGGAAAAATAATAATTAGTATAAATGTTAATTTGTTTTTGTAATATTATTTATCTTCATGGGATTAACGCATGTTATGATCATGATTGTTTTGTTAACAATTATTTGAGCAATATTTGATCGCAAATGCATAGCAAATCCATCTCATACCGTATTTTAAGACATTTTTTGTATATGAAATGGTTCAAGCAAAGTAAACAAATTATTGTGGAAGAAATGGTTCAACTTTTACTTGTGACTTAGTGGATTATGGATTTGCATGGAACTTAAAAAATTCGGTTGAGAAAATAATTATTAGTAAATTTATAAAATTCAATTAAATGATACATAAAACCGAAAAGAAAATTGAATTGAAGCACATATTTTCATATAGGAATGAGGTCTAGAATGTGTCTTACCTCCTTGATCTGGTAGTTCTGAGGTCCACAATGTGAGATTATCTCTGCGAAGCTGCATGATAAGGGTGTTGTCTTGTAAGATTCCTCATTAAGACCGTCGATCTCACTGATGGCCTCATCAAAAGTTTGCTTTGCTGAGTGGCATGATCTGAAAATCCTAGGAATGGACAACATTGTTCAGAGTTCAACATTTCATCAAACAATAGGATAGAAGATAGAAAGATTGAAGCTATCATCTAGGGACAGGATTACCGTTCTGGGGAATTCAAAATTTTGTAATAGAACACGGAGAAATTGAGAGTCATGCCAAGTCTGATTGGATGAGTAGGAGCCAAATGAGAGTTAGTTGTAGTGGATGCAGCCTGTGCAATTAAACATAGAGAAATATGGTGAGAGTTTTTTATACTTCACAGTATTAATAATTTTTCATAAAAAAAATGTAATAGAACTAAATAACATATAGCTCATATCATTGGATTCGATTATTTTCTCTTCAATAACTTGAAATAACTTATGGATGAAGAAAAGAAATCAATCAAAGGAAACAAAGCAACCATGAAACCATATCACTATCCAACAGAAATACTTACACGACTGATGACATGTAATTCGTCGTAGTATTTACATGATTCTTAGGTTTAGTTTTGATTAGATTTCTTGGATTTTACCGAGTTATCGAGTTTATTCGAGGACTTCATCTACCATTTTGTGTTTCGTGTAGGAAACAAAGACATGAAAGAAAACACGAGTGATTACGGCAATTCCACCCCGGAAACGTGATTTAATGACAAGATACAACATGTGCACGGCCACGGATCCAAATCGAACACTCAAGCATCGAGCGAAAGGAGCGGAAACAGCAATTGAAGGCTACACGCTCGGGCTAAGCATTGGACCCGCTCGGGCTGAGGTTACGAAATTAAGACCGAAAATCCCCGAAACTCAACCCACTCGGGCTGATAGACCACACGGTCGGGTGACCTAGCCCGCTCAGGCTGTGAAGTGTGCACGACCGGGCTGACCTGCTGCACGACCGGGCTGAACTTGTGCCAGCGCGGGCCGCCTAATCTGTAACTAACTTGTTTGAAAGTTTGAACGGACAATTAAATGGAAAATAAGCCATCTAGAGCTAGGGGACGAACCAGAGATCAAAGGGACATTCAGAAACACAGAGAAAGAGAGAGAAAGACAGAACGAGGAAGTCGGAGCATGGAGGAGATATTGAAGACGTCGGTAAGAGAATAGGGAGGGATCTTATTCTTTATCCATGTTGAATATAGTTATCTTTTGTGTTTCGTTTTCTGAGTTCATGTCCGAGTAGATCCATAGCCATGGGTTAGAGAGCTTTGCCGATTTATAGTGAAGTCTTGTTCTTAATGCTTGGTGATTCTTAATGCTTTTGTTCTTGAACGCCACTTGAATGAATGATTTTGGTATTTGATCGTTTTCAGATTGATTGGTTGTTTTTAATTCTTTTCTTCTTGTACGCCACTCGAATGAATGATCATAGAAGTTTAACGAATCTGTGCCATGGGATTAGACTTTGGAACTTAGCCATGATTTAGGATTTAATCGGTTTAGAATCTACGTCAGGTCGATCGATTGAATCTAGGGATTAGGATAGCAGTCTTAATGCGTCTAGTGGGTGAGATTACACAATTGGGAGATTGGTAGTAAGCACGCTAGGTAGTGGACAAGTCTACCCCAGTCAGTTCCTATATTAGAGCTTGAATTCTCTAAACTCGTGATAATATCTAAGACTATGATCTTGTTAGAACTTCATTGCATCATCGTGCATCTCTCGAAACCTGTGGTGTTCAGTCATTGAGTTTATTCCATTAATTAGTTTAGTTTAGTTTCATTCGCATTTCCATCACTCATCGATTTCACACGTCTTATTCATTAATTTACTAGCTTTAGAGTTACATCAATTCCTTGTGTTCGACCCTAGTACAATACGAACCGTATTCTTACGGAAGCGTTAGTCTAGGTAAATTATTACTTGAGATTAACCACATCAATGACATTTCTTTGAAGCTCTTCCACCTTTTTTATGAAGAGCTACATTCACATTTTTCTCGAGTAAATGCCTCTCTTCCTCCTGTGATAGAAGTAAAAGTGCTGCAACCTAGCAATTTATGAGAAAAGAGAAGAAAACACATCATGGCAAAGCAAAATCGCATAGCTAAAACAGCGAGTCATATAGTAAACTCATTATGATTAGAAAAATAACAAAATAGACACATATAAAAGATCTCATCCATTGTTCTTTCATTAACATTGAAGGCTAAGCAAAAGTTAATACAATAGATAAATGTGTTTTACAATTCTCTCGAATTTCCATCTTCTAAAACAAGTTCCATAACTGTAATTAAGATAAAAAAAAATACTAGCTTTAACCACGAGGATATAAAAAATGTGAAGATCCTTCTCTTGCAATGCTTGTGCAAGGACTTCAGATGCGCTAGATATATTTTCAGCAGTGTGTTTTGCTAAACCAAGCTCCTCAAGCTGCAACCAGAATAGATGAACTCTTATAATATAAAACATGACTGAACTGAAAGTGGTAGAGTGACTATTCAAATTCTAAATAGTTATCATCTTCACATTATGAAATAGTACATATGCCGTAGGATACAGATTTTCAACCACGAAACAGTAACTCTCAAACAATGTTGAGAACAATCAAAGATTTCTTCGAACCTCAAAAGTTGCATCCACAATAGCATACAAATGCTTCAAGGTCTAAGCATGCGAATTATATAACACAAGAAGAATATTTTTTTTGTCAAAATAAAAAAGGACTCAAGCATGCCAAGCTTAGTTATTCAGTCAGTGTGCACATCCTAATATTCATCTTCATGTGGCTTCATATCAGGTTGAGGTGGCACTAAATTCTGTATGCTTGTTGTATGAAACTATTCAAAATTTTCTTTTAGTGTTTTAGAACATGATTTTATGTATAGTCATGCATCATTAACCATATTCATGATGAATGCCCTTTGTTGAGAATGGTGATGGCATAAATCTACAATGCCATTTAGAATCAACTTATATGAGTTAGTAATAAATCTAAAAAAATGAAAACAATCCCAAGTTTTTAGATCGATAACACATCAAAATACTCATGTTCTTCTTTTCCAACTCATGTACTTTCTTCTTCAAATGATTTTCAATTTCTGAGCCCTAGAACACCAAACGTCAAGCATAAGTAAACGCCTACATGCTTCAAGTTTGCAACATACTCAAGCCTAGAAAAGAAAATTGGATCCATACCATTCGCAATTTGCTCTAAAGATTAACCACGATGCTCTTAATCTTCCAAACTCCCCTTCCAATACGGCGTGTCTAAAGAAAGTTGATCAAACAGGAATAGAAATAGTGACATTGAGGTAATAAACTGTTAAGGGCACTTTCTGCTGCAATCATTTAAATACTAAGGTTATATCTAGTAGTCTTTCGAAATTTACGAAAAAATGGTTTTTCTTGTGCATAAATTAAAAAACGATGCAAGATTATTTCAAGACAGTAAATAGAATTATATTCACAAATAAGTAGTTTTTTAGAAGCATACAATTAAATATTCCTTAGATTCATTTGTGTTGATGGTAAGGTGATACAAGACAACTAAAACATTCAGAATTACGCAATATGCAAGTAACTAAGGATAAAAATGAACACTTAATGACTGCCTTGGAAATTCAAATGGAGTTGTGTAGTCGTGCATGGCGCCTCATATTCCAAAATTAATAAACTTTTTCCCTTGTTCAATGAAGATTCAAAAATCAAATCTAATATTTTACTGAAGTAATTGTACTTAGTAAGACCTTATATCTCTTCCAAACCTAAAAAACTAGATTAGTGCAACCCAACACTAGAAATTTGCCCATAGGGGATCATCTCATCCATAGTCTTTGACTTATATTTTTATCCTCACAGGACTATGTAATATTTCGGACTTCCTTGTTCATTTATGGCTGTAAATTCAATTTTTTAGTTATTTCTTCAACAAATATTTGTATTTCTAGAGGTTTCTATCATGATTACGAATTGCATGTTTGTTGGTTATTATCCTTATTGGTGGTTATCTTCCTTTGTTTGTAATAACAATTACTCAATGCATGCTAAAACCACAGTTGACAATTATTATATGTGGTTATAGTCAACAAAACAACCAACGGCTGGAAAAAATGTTCATTTTGCTAAAGCTAATGGCAAAGATATGACTATTTGCACGAACTTCACCAGCCAATGGTGAACAATCAACAGAAAAAAAAAGTATGTTTTTAGAAACTTACCACATATTTTTACGTTGAAGGATCATTGAAAGTCCATGTTTCTTCAGGATCGTGCAATAAATGCACACACTTATCATGTGAACTCATTTCTTGGGATCCACCAAGAGAATTTTTCTGATATCATAGAACTTATCAATCATCTGGACAGAGTGAGACAATAATGAGATCAAATTTAACACAGAAGAAATTAAATGATACTGTTTCTATTTAATCGAAAAGGAAGAAGAATTTTAAGAGGGATGGTGAGAAAAAGTGAAGAATGATTTAAAGATAATGGGGAAATGAGGTAAAATGAGGTGACAGGATTTTTGCCATTTAAAAGGATACAAGAGAAGATAAATGATGTGAAAAAGAAGAACGCAGAAATTTACCTCTACATAGATTCCAGTCTCTTCCTCAAGCTTTACCAAGTTAGATTGCAATGTATCATTTAGTCTTTTCTGCTCAAGATAGTTTGAGCTGAGCTCTTCCAACCTAACTTACATTCTGCTCGTTCCCCTTTGCCTCCTCCTTATGCTCGATCAAAGAGAGTATCCTCCAAGAGGCTCTTCTTGCCCTAATAAAATTCTTGTATCCCACAGCCACCAAATTCTTCTCTGCAACTGTGAGTTTCACATCGAGTTGTGCAACTATCTTCATCGCTTCAACCATCTCTATTACGAAAAGACAACTCGCCTATGTGAGGGATACAAGTCCACATATCTGCCATATGAGCAATGAGATGCATCAATATGTAAAGATCAACACTAATTACATAATCAAAACAAAGTAACACACAAATCTTAATCCATTCATTTCTAGTTTTAGGAACTCTGACCTTTATTTACAAAAGGACGTAAAACATTACCTCTCCATGTTCTCCTTCAATGTCAATAATTGTCTCAATCCATTCATTTTTTGAATCTGAAACATAGATCAAAATTAACAAAAGCAATTCACAGTCATCATTACCTTTTGATTTCTTTCAAGGTTTCAGGGTTTATCTCCTTCTCCTTCTCGGCTTTTGTCATCCTTCACTTCATGAACTCGTTCCCCATTTACGTCGATCCATGGTCACATCCCCACACCATAGAATCCTTTTTTATCAGCTGCCTAAAACCAGAGGCGATCAACCTTGATGTCTTTTCGCCATAATCTTCCACATTTTGCAGCAATATCGTTTAATATGCAAGAGTAAGAAAACTATCGAGAACTGACAAAAATTATGGATAATTGACTTACTGAATTCATTGATTGTTACAAGAATGATCTCTCCAGGAAGAAGGCTAAAGCATTTCTTCCCAGCTTTGGAGTTTTCCACAGAACTCGTGAAGAACCATAAACTCTGATAACATCTGAGAGTACACCTCGCCACTTCGTTCGTCATTTTGACAATCCTCTTAACCCTGTATAGACAAACAAACCAGCCATTAAGACACCTCATTCTGCCTCCTGTAAACAAAACAAATCCTATCCAAGACTTTTAGAGAGATCCATGTCCATTCACCCGGAAACCAACCTGTCCAAAGAACCATCGATCCTAGGGATTAGAGCCACCACCATCGGCCTCTCCTGGAATTCTTTCGCACCACCTTTCCTTTGCTATAACAGCCTCCTCCAATAAATCAAGCGGGCCTAATCAACCGGTATCAGGATTGAGAAAATCGAGGGAGAACAAATGAGGTGAAGAAACGATGGGCTGCATTGATTTAAAAAAAATAAAAAACGGAGAACAACCTAGAAAACTTCAACCCAGGAGAGATTGTTGAAGTTCAAAACGATGTGGTTACCTTTACAAGCGGCTTCGTCGTTGAAACCCTAAGTCATATAAAATTAAACCACGAATAGTCGACTCCGTCCTCATCCATTGATAAGGACTTGTAGTCATTTGGACACGGTAAATCGATGGCTTTCTTTGTCGAAAAAGCGCAAAATCTTTGTAGGTGAAGGGAGAAGAAAAACATTTGGACACCGTAGATTGGCGGCTTTCTATGCTGGAATGGAGAAAAATCGTCGGAGACAAAGGGATAAAAGAGATGTTTGGACACCGTAGATCTGTGGCTTTCTCCACAGGAATGGAGCAGAATCGTCAGAGGCGAAGGGAGAAGAAAAAGGGACAGCTCGTGAGAACGAGAAGAAAATGAGAAGGATAAAGGGAGAAGAAAAAAGGAAAGTGAGACAGATACATTGAAGAATAAAGCTCGTTATATGATGGTGGAAGAGGTTTCTTCCTTCCTTGGTGACATGGCAGCACCAAAAGAGGAAAAAACCTCTCTTTATATATATGATGCTCATGATACTGTACTTCCAAATATATTATAGAACATGTTTGTAAGTAACGTTAAAAACACTTATTTTTTCCCAACTTTTTATCTTTATAGAGGATGATGTATGAATTATCAAAACATTTAATCATTCTTTGATCAAAATAATATTATAAAAAGAATTAAATTTATATCTTATATTAATCTATTTATGAGTAGTACTTGAAATGTTTTAGTAATTACTATCAATCAATTTGGAATTTATGTTAGCGTTTTCCATGAAAGTATTCTTCACAATCAAGCTATTTCATTTACGACGGGATCTCATCTCCCATATTGGAAGCTATATGATATTTGTTTTCTAAATATTAATGTTAGTACATCGAATATGTAAATTAATTTAACTTTAGAAATAATGTATTTACTTTTGTTGATCGATGAATTGAATTATTTATAGAAATACAATGTTGAAGCATATGATGTTTCAAAGAAAAAACCGCATGAAGGTTGTGTTGATGTGGATGATAAATTTTTTCCCACATACTCGTTGTGTGATTAGAACACACATGAACATCTTCTGTCTTTCGTGTCCATATTGTATGGATTATAAAATTCATTCTTACTAAAATACTCTAGAAAATCATGTTAGTTTGATTATCGTCAATGCTTTATCCATTAGACCATCCATTTAGATGAAATAAAAGAAATTTTAACAAAAATAAGACAGTGAATAAACATGCATCTTGCATGTTGACGAGAAATGAAATATTATTTGAGCAGTCAGATTTTGATTGATAGGTTATAAAGGACTAATTATTGTGGTTGCAATGGACATTATAAATGTTAGAGATTTGGAGATTACGATAATTCTATAAACGCAATATTTTTTTAGATCTCCCATATTAGCAGCACGAATCAAATCTATGGATTTACATATTGGGAACGAACAAAAACAAGAAACAAGTAAAGAGAAAGATTAAGAGAAGTTTAGTTGATCTCTCGGTCAATGGCCACCATGACCTTACCTTGGACTCGTCTCGCCGATAGTTCGATACTTCGATAAAATCTGATAGCTTTTTCACTACTTCACACAATCCTAGAGTCTTTCTCTCGATTTCTTCAATCCACTCCATCTCTCCTCTTCTTTATTTTAAACAATTTAAAATTTGAATTACTCGGTGAACTTGGTAAACCACTAGGTCCGGTTGGCTTATGCTCAGGCCGATCGGTTGATTGTTTTGCACTTTTCCATACAAATCGAAACCAACTAGTCTAACAGATTCCTCGATCGAGTTGTAGTATGCTTAGGTCAAGAAAACTTACTGGTTTGAAAAACTTCCACGTATGGCTTACCGCTCGACCAAGTTTGTTTCTATGCGTGTCGAGCGAATCATCTAGAAAGATTTTGGTGTATTGTAAACTAACATGCTCATCTAGAAAGATTTTGCCATGTTTCTCCAAAATTTGTTTCTTAGTTCGAATTGCCTGCAAGGTCAAAAAATGATTCAAAAAGTGTAAAAATGAGCTACAACAATAAAAAAAAGTAGTAAAAACATACGAAAAATTATAAAACAAAAATGGTGCAATCATATGTCTACTCTAGAGGCCACCAAAGATTATTGATGGCATGTTGTTGTGGTAAGTAAAATTTTAAATTCAGTCATAGATATTTATGTTTAAGTTGTTTATACTAACAATTTAATTTATTTATTTCAAGAATAGTGATATTAAGGAAAATATTGTAAATGATATGTTGTAAGATTTGTGTTGAATTTAACTAAAATCATTGATCACGAGCCAGAAAGATAATTGATTCATCAATCTGAACTCTAACAAGTTCCTTTTGGATTTCATATTTCCAAAGATATGGGATGCACGTGTCAAGGATTGGTCAAATCCTTAGTTTCTATAGTCAATTGAGAGAACAAAGAGAAGTCAGAAGATACGTGTTGCACTTGATCTGGTGTCGTTGACACAAACATCTAATGTGTAATCATTCGTGAAAGTCTTTTATGACTTGGCAAAAATAATAAAAATAGTTGTAATTACCTTTTTAATCTAATTATATTTATTATTTATTTTTGCAACAACGAGAATATGGCCGACCATCAGAAAAAGACGAAATATGTGACCACGAAAAAAAGCTAAAAACGTAGCCGAGGAGGTCGAGAAAAAGGTATATGAATTTTGAGTTATAAATGTATAGTTTTGATTCTATATAACTATTTTTTTCAAACAACGGGAAGAGTTAATGCAATATCAACAGGGATCATAGACTCAAGGCATAGGGTTTTGTATTTTGAAAATTGTCCAGCCAAACTGTTAGGTACATATATTCAATTTAGGTTTGTTAAAATCACATATCACCAAAATCTCCAGCAACGGGACACCATGGTTACACATAAGGCCAATAGCCTTAAGCGACGAGTAGATGATCTCACAATGAAACACTTTTCCGGTTTCTCGGTTTAAGCTCACAATTCTCTCTTGACTTTTAGGCTCAATCTTTTCTGATGGAGAAGTCTTGATTTCTGATGTGGTTAATCTCAAGTAATAAATATCTAGACTAACGTTTCCGCAAGAATACGGATCGTGTAGTTTCAGGGTCGAACACTAGGGAATTGATGCATTTATAAAGCTAATAGACTAATGAATAGGATGTGTGAATCAATTGAGTGAATTGCAAAGTAAAGACTAAACTACTGTAAACGGTGAAAACTCAATAAACTAAACACCAAAGGTTTCGAGAGAAGTACGATGATGCAATGAAGTGCTAACAAGAACATGATTATAGATATCATTACATATTCGGGTAATTCAAGATCTTTCTTAGGAATGACTCTCTCGATGCCTAAACCCATTATCTAGCACGCGTACTATCAATCTCCCAATTGCGTAATCTCATCTACTAGATGCATTAAGACCGCTATCCTAATTCATAAGTCCAATTAACCGACCGGTCAAGAATCTAAATCAATTGAGACTTCACATCATGGTTATGTTTCAAAATCCAATTCATCTCCCAATGCAATCAGATTTTTATAGTCATTCCAAAATGATCAAATATTATAACTAAGCATTACACATAGAACTTCACTACATACCGGCAAAACTCTAACCCGTGGCTATGGAACTACTCGGACATGGGTTCCAAACACAAAACACGAATGAAAACTATCTTAAACATAGATATAAAACGAGATTCCTCCCTATTCTAATACTGCAGTCTTCAATAGTTCCTCCGCATTCCGAGTTCGTCACCCCATCTCTTGCCTCTCGGTGTTCTGCTCTCTCCCTTGCTCTGTGCATGTGTTGTTATGTGTTTTTCTCCCTCCTGTCCGAAACTGAACTGATTTCTTTTGCCCCCTTCGTCCTCTTTCCTTTTCTCTTCTTTTCCTTTTCTCCTCTTTCTTCTTTGGCCGTGCACTTCCATTCTTGTCCAGTGGCTAGAGTTTCCTTTTTGTTGCAGCGGCTGGAGTTTACTTTTCTTGTGTGCAGCGGTTGCCTCTTCTGCTCGCGCAAGTTTCCATTTTACTCCAGTCGTGTCCTTCCAACCATTGCTCAAGCAAGTTTCTATTTTATTCCAACTGTGTTCTTCCAAGCATTGCTCCAGTAAGTTTCCATTTTTGTGTCTAGCGGTGACCATGTTTCCATTTCTCTTCCTAGGTTTATCATTCTTGGATTCTGATCGTGCATAGCTGAATGGATAATGATTTTTTCTTAGTTTTGTGACATTTTCTCATATTATTATCCGATATCTTCATTTCCTACAAATACACGAGAAATGCTAGAAGAGGACTAGACGATGCGTAATGCTTAGTAAAGTCTAAACGAATGATGAATCTAACTATAAAAATGGACTAAAATACTATAACAAAATAGATGTTATCAAACTCCCCCAGACTTGAACCTTTGCTCGTCCTCGAGCAAGACTAGAACTACGCACGAGAAGAGTTAGACAACAATCGGGTACTAGCACAAGCAATTCGAAAAATCAGCCATCATACACAACAACGCATCACATGAATATAGATCTAAAAGTACCTAGTTCTGACCTCTATCCACCGAAAACCACTAGCTGTACAATCCTACACATATCAACTAAGTTCGTTTCACTACCCCCTAGATGACATCCAAGCAATCTCAATACCTATTCTAATATGCTCCCGTGAGATATCATTCTTAAGACAATCATTTTTTTCTTTCTCAGTTCTCTTTTTCTTCTTTTCAGTTTCCACACAAATTTTCTCTTTGAAAATTCGCGCTCGGTTTCTGAGACGTCAGAGTTGAAGAGGGGAGCCTTCTACTTAGACCCAGGTTGTCGATTGGCACACTCATAAGGTCTTGTAACCTTAGTGGAGTGAAGAGGTTGCGTCATTGGAGATTTTTTCTTTTTGATTAAACTATTGTGATTACACATTAACTCTAACCATTAGGACGTAGAAAATATCCTCGACCCACACTTAGACCCGTATCATCAAAATCGAAGCATTCATGTCAATGTAAGGCTGAAATAGTTAAAGATTTTATTATATTAACAGCGGAGTGCAAGCGCGTGGAAATATAACGATCGAAGCAAATCAAACAATGAATGGTATACTCAGAGATAGATATGAGTACTTAGGATTAAAACCTAGGGGCGGAATACAACTATAGGCTATGGATTCATGCACAACTACTATACTAATCGATATCTAAAGGTATTTTTCAGTAAGCCTAGACTTTTGTTCCCGATTCGACAAAGTTTAGGAACGTGTGCACTTGGTGTATTCTTGTTGTACCAAATTGATGCAGTTGGATATGTTCATCTCTCTTTTATTGTGGATGTTGTTGAAGTGGAAAACCTATAACAAAAAGTCACACAATCCGAATGAAAGAGTACGATAAATCGAGGTTGCTAGTAAAGTGCATGGGTGTGAAAGGAATAAGAGTCAAATTCTGAAAAAAAAAACAAAATTAATAAAAAGATACGGGGTTTGGGTTGTCTCTCGAGAAGCGCTTGTTTAAGGTCACGAGCCTGACCAAGATACTTCACGCATTAGGTGGACGTCCTCGTCGTCATCGTGTACATAGCGTCTCGTGTGCATAGGCCGCTCGTTCAAGTTTAGCACGCAGATCGGTTGGGCTCCTTTCACAATCAGTCATATCCTCCCTAAGTTCGATCGTGTTGTTCCCTAAAGTGGGAACCTAGTTGTGCAGTCCAAGCAGTTTGGTCGTGCTGTCCAAAAGTCCAGTTGTGCACTCCATGAAACCGGTTGGACGTTCATCTCTAGTTTCTTTCAAAGTTTCCAGAATTTTTTGGTGCGTGAGCCTCTTTAGTGAAAGATTCATCTTCAGCTTGGGTTCCTTATCGATGCTCCAATTGGGTGTTGGGCGTTTGGTGCGGTTTCTCGGAATCTAGGGAGTGTTTTTGTACTGATCCGTGCTGCTCATAACTCGGTTTGCACATAAATCTGCTTGGATCATGCTGAAGTTCAAAGACTGTTCTACAACGTTTTCTTGGTCCAAATTCAAGTCCATTCGAGCCATACTCATGTGTGTATAATCTGAACACTGCTCTTGGAGTAAGTGATCTGAATCCACTCCATTATTTTTAATTTCGTTCCATTGTGATTGGAACGCGATCTGCTGTGCACGGGCTGTGCGGATTTTTGCCTGCGTCTCGTTCAATTTGTCATCTGTGACTTCTTCCTCCTTTACATCGTCCAACAGTTTTTTTATAGCACATTTCATCATTTGGGTCTTTATATACCTCTTCTCCAGCTGTTAAGAGAGCCATCTCAGGGGAATCCATATTCCCGAACTCTTAAAGAATCTCCTCGGCTAGTTTCTCTAGGACGTCAATGTAAAACACCGAATCAACCATACACGGCTGCTTGAGTGTGTTGTTCAGATTGAATTCACCTCTTCGTCGCCGAACTTCAGTGTTAGTCGCCATCCGCATAATGTATGATTGTTTTTGCAGTCTTAAGAAACGGTCTTTCGAGGATGATCAGGATTTTCTCATTTTCTTCCATGTCTAAAACGACGAAATCAACTGGAACGAAGAACTTCCCGACTTGTAATGGTACATCTTCCAGCAAGCCGTCGGGAATTCTCACACTTTGATCAGCCATGGTAAGTTCCATTCGTGTAGGTTGAAGATCCATCCTGCCCCTAAGATTTCTCGTATAACGACAATGGTAGCACGCTTACGCTTGCTCCGACATCGATTAGTACATGGTTAATTTTATAATCACCTATTTTGCAAGGGATCACGAATATATCTGGATCTGACATCTTCTTTGGTAGATTGGTTGCAGCATTGAGTTTGTTACCATTATGGTTTCCATATCCACATCTCGTTTGTTCGCAAGCACCTCTTTCAAGAACTTCGTGTATGAAGGCATCTTCTTCAATGCTTCGTCGAATGGAATAGTGATGAGCATCTTCTTCAACATCTCAGCAAACTTATAAAATTGAGCATCCTCGTATTTTTGCGTTGAAATTAGGGAAACGACAAAGGGGGCGTTCTTGGATCGAGGTTTACGTATTTCGGCTCCTCCTCTTCCTCGGGTTTCTTCTTGTGCTCTTCAATGTTAATGCCCTTTTCCACTGTTGTATTAGGCATTTCACCCTTTTCAAACGTTGAAGGATTGGGCTGATCTACTGTTTTCTTGCGTTGACATTGTGGAAATGGCAAAAGAAGCGGCCTTGGATCGGGTTTTACGTATTCCGGCTCCTCCTCTTCCTCTGGTTTCTCTTTAAGCTTGTTGATAGTCTGTTCCACTACTGTGATAGATGCTTCACCCCTTTCAAACAACGAAAGAGCGAGCTGATTCACCGTCTTACCATTCCTTAGATAAATGGCATTAACGTGCTCACGAGGATTCGCTTCGGGTCTCCCTAGTAGAACTCCTTGTGGATGTGCTGCCCCTTGTGCTAATTGTGCAATTTGAATCTCCAAGTATCTAAGGTGAGTTTGAAAGCCCTCTATCTGCTTCTTGGTGCTCTCTTGATCTGCTTTCTGATAACACTGAAAGTGTATCATTATTAGGATAGGTTTTTACATCATTTTCGCATGATTCTTACATCGTCTACATACTTATCCGATTCTATTTTGAGCTTCACACACCCGTTTTGTTGGTTTTCAGGTTTATAGGCGACAAGGCCTAGATGAGATCAAAATGAAGGATTCCTGTCAAAAAACCACAAGATCTGAAGGAAAATCTACTCAGAGCCGAGACCGAGCTCCAGAACCCAAAGGAACACCCGAGTAACGAGCGGAAAAGAGAGATTTCAAGGATACAAGGGTGCCCGACCGGGCACTATTCTCCACCCGCTCGGGTAAAGTCTACGGGGTTTGTCCATGCAAGATTACACGACCGGGCACATGAACAAGGAGATCGGGTGATCACTACCCGATCGGGCGTGTTCTGACTACCCGCTCGGGCATTCAGCCATCCATTCTGCCCCGTAAGTTTACGCGACTCGGGC
>CM071875.1:18127044-18141866 GCA_036759665.1 Gynandropsis gynandra
CCGCTCGGGTAAAGCCTACGGGGTTTATCCATGCAAGAACACACGACCGGGCATATGAACAAGAAGATCGGGTGATCACTACCCGATCGGGCGAGTTCTGAATACCCGCTCGGGCAATCAGCCATCCATTTTGCCCCGAAAGTTTACGCGACTCGGGCCCCTTAACCACACGATCGGGTGACCACTACCCGATCGGGCGACAGCTGAATACCCGCCCGGGCGATTACTCGTCAATCTGCCCCGTAAGTTTACGCGACTCGGGCCCCTCAACCACACGATCGGGTGACCACTACCCGATCGGGCGCAACGCTCAACACGGTCGGGCAAGCCTTTACCCGACCGGGCAACACCACTGCCCGAGCGGGCCGCGTAATCCGTAACAACCTAGATCTAAGTTTCAAACGAGCTAATAAAAGGGAGAGAATGGATCTAGGGCAAAAGGGGGTGACGAACAGGGAAAGAAAAGACTGGAGAACATCTGGGAAAGCTCGGGCAGCATCGGAGAAGAAGAGAAGCACCGTCCCGTACACCGGTAACGCATTAGGGAAGGTCGAGGCATCGAGTTCCTTAGGGTTTTATCATGTATTGGTCTGTGTTATCTTCTGTTTTCATGTATTCCATGAGTGAGTAGAGTCCCTACTGCGGGTAGGGTTATCGGAATTGTTTGTATGAACGATGATTTTCTTTAATGCTTAGTTCTATGATTTTTACTCTTGATTTACGGTTCTATGCTTAGCAATATCAATCATATGTTAGTGCTGACCGCTCAACAACAATGGATATCGAACCTTGCTGGAAGGTTAAGGAACGAATCCGGTCCGCTAAGTAGTAGATTAAGTCTTGGCTAATGAGAATCTGACCGGTCGGTTAGCCAACTTAGGGATAGTGATTGCGGTCTTAATGCTGCCATGGTACGTGTTAATCGGCTGTCGGAAGGCAGGGTTGCATGTATCCATGGTTAGGGGGTTTAGGCTCGGAAGAATCACTCCTCGACAGTAGAGCATGAATTTCCCGTCGTCAAGAGTAGGTTGTAGTTCTATGATCTTTAGTCGTTCGTGTATGCAATATCCGGTATCCCGTACACCCGTAGTATTCATCATATCTAGTTCATCTTTACCTTCGTTTCGTTGTCACCCTTAGGTTAGATTTAGGACCATTAGAACCATATCCCCTCCTATCACTTTTCTTCCTAGTTTAGTTTTGTTCTTAGTTTAGCTGTATTAGTCCCTGAGATCGACCCTGGTACTACAAGATCCGTATACTTGCGGTGAAGTGGACTAGGTTAATTATAACTCGCGTTTCCAGACGTCACTTTCACTTCCATCAACAAGGTTCATTGATTTTGTTGAACTTGGAGGAAACGAGCGAGCATGGTGCTGATGTCGGGGGCTGCTTCGCATTGGGTTGGTTGTGGTTGGGGTGCACGTGACTGATAATTCTGATTTTTGACCTGCGTCCTAGGCTGAAAGTTTAGCTTTCTTTGCATGACTTGGAACTGAAAGTTTCCCCGATAATTGTTCCGCGTTCAATGCACAGTCGGAGTTCTTGTAGGAGAAGTTGGTGTGATTTCTTCATCCGGGATTATATGTGTTTCCTAAAGGCTGATTGTTTCCCATGTAGTTCACTTTCTCATATCTTCAAACTTCTTGGTCTCATGATTGCACCGATTAATGCGGATGATGTGATTTGGACAACATATTGTAGATTCCCGCAACTTGATCTTTAACCTCAGCTATGTCGACATATAAGGCGTGTGTCTCATGCATATGGGCCACCCTTGCTGGAGTGTTGCAACTGTATTCTCCATCAGCATTGCTTCCTTTGTCAGCCATCCGATCAATCAAATCTTCGATTTGTGGAAACGTGAGGTTACTAGAGGAACCTTCAGCTGCGGCTATGATCAAAATTCTTAAATTGTCCATGAGTCCTTGCAGAAAATTGTGTATAAAGTAACTTTGATCAATACTGTGATGTGGGCAAAGGCGTTGATAGCCTTTGAATCGTTCCCACGCTTCATATAAACTCTTAGTTGCTCCTTGCACGAACGTGTTAATCTGATTTTTAGCAAGCTGAGCTTTACTTTGAGGGAAGAACCGGGTCATGAATTTCTCCTCTAGTTGTTCCCATGATCGTATAGAATTCGTCGGTTGGGAATACAACCAGTCTTGTGCCTTATCTTTCATTGAGAATGGGAAGGCAGCCAGCATGAAATCTTCGTTCGAAACTCCTTCTCCCGCTCTAGTAGTTTGGCAAAACATCTTGAAATTGGTAAGATGCTGATTTGGATTCTTAGTGGGTCTCCCTCTGAATGTTGTGTTGCTAATCATTTGGATGAATGCTGGTTGTAATTCAACGCGAGCGTCCCTCCTAATGATGCAAGAAAAGAGTTCTGTGTGCCTATGGGCCATGTATGATCCATAGGTTAACACAGCTTGCATTGGTGGCATATTTAGAATGTGACGTTCTACCATTTGTTCTTCTTCGCTCTCGTGCAATAAAGTACCTCACGCAATAAAAATACAAGAATCGGTTAAGCTCAAAGAGGTATAAAAAAATTGACTAAAAAAAAGAAAACAAAAGAAAATAATATGAAAAACAAATAAAGACTCCGGAAAGGACTATGTCCTAATTCAAAAGTATCCTAGCTCTAAAGCCGTAATCAATTCCCTGGAAACGGCGCCAAAAACTTGATGCGGTTAATCTCAATGAAATAAATACCTCGACTAACATTCCGCAAGAATACAGATCGTGTAGTACCAAGGTCGAACACTAGGTAATTAATGCAACGATAAAGCTAATAGACTAATGAAAAGGACGTGTGAATCAATTGAGTGAATTGCAAAGTAAAGTTTAAACTACTCTAAACGGTGATAAACTCAATAAACTAAACACCACAGGTTTCGAGAAATGCAAGATGATGCAATGAAGTGCTAACAAGATCATGGTTATAGATATCATTACGTATTCGAGGAATTCAAGCTCTTTCCTAGGGAATGACTCTCCCGATGCCTAAGCCCACTATCTAACATGCGTACTACTGATCGTCTCATTTTTACACGTATTTCTTGCATGATTTTATAGATGTTTATGATATAGATGCGATGTTTACGTATGATTTTGTATCTGTTATACTCATTTTCGTGTTTTCGTATCCTTACAAGTTTTAATGAAAATTCAGCTCATTTCAAGCTAAGGAATGTACATGGGACAAAGTACTAGCATCGAGGATCGTAACAGAGCAAACGCGGCGAAAACGGGGCAAGATAATAACCTGCACGCGGAGCACAATGCATAGCACGACCGGGCTAAGCAAACAAACGCATGCTCGACCATGCATCAACCTTAGCCCGACCGTGCTCAATGGCAAGCAACAATGCCCGACCGTGCATAAACCTCAGCACGACCGTGCTCAGCATTTGACACACCTGCCCGACCGTTCACCAGCCCTTAGCACGACCGGGCTCATCATCCACAGCCCCTGCACGACCGTGCACCCTTTCCTGCACAACCGGGCTACTCAACCATCAACCTGGTGCACGGCCCTGCACTAACTCCAGGTCGACCGGGCGCTTGAAATAGAAACAATCCCCAAACCTCATGCACGACCCGGGCTCCTAAGATGCACGGTCGGACACTCTTCAAAGGACATGCCCGATCGGGCTCACCATCTTGCACGGTCGGGCATGTTAGCCCGATCGGGCATGGAGGCACACGGACCTGAAACAGAGAAAAGGAAACGTTCAGTCGAGGAGAAGAAAAGGAAGATCACGAGAGAAGAATTGAAAAGCATGGCAAAAGGGGAAAGAAGAAGAAAAGGAAAGATATTAGAAGAGGATAGATGACATATTCATTCGGTTTTACACGTTATAGAGAGACGTTACACAGACACACAGAGAGACACACACGTTAGAGAAGAAAGAGAGTTGCAGAGAAAGAGTAGAGAAAAGAGTTGCTCGTGAGTTCTTGCGGTTGAGGAGACATTTAAGGGGCATTGGAGATCAATTGAGGACTTCGGTTTCGTTTGGTTTTTATGTTCTTTAGACTTTCTACTTTGATTATGTTGTTTGCTTTTGAACGCATGAGCGAGTAGTCGTTTTGTTCTATGAGAAGGGATTAGCCCTTGGCTATCCCAGAATCATTTTTTATTTATCTTTGGATGCAATTTTCTCGTTTTCGTTTACCTATTCTTTGTCTGAGTGCTTCATTGACTTGTATTTGTGATGGCCACATAGATGAATGTTTTAGAAACTTACGAGAAGGACCGAAAGGAGAATTCTAATTTTGGATAATCAGGTTTAGAACAACCGAGGTTAGGCCACAAAAGTAGGGTAGCAGTGAGGGTAAAACGGATGAATCACACAACTTATGGGTTTAGCTTAAGGTGTCAGCCACGAAAGTAGGGGATAACTTGACTAGATCACGTGTCTATGCCTTGAGAGAGGGTAGATATCATATTAGAATCGTCTGCCTTAGATACTTGATCGGGATTGTATGATTAGATAGGTTGATTTTTGGTTTCGGTAGTCTTCTGGTGAAACTGGATTCCTAGAACATTTGTATCACTATTAAGAACTCATTATGTTATTGTTTTTTAGTTATCTCAATCTTAAAACCAATATCCGTTCGTTTGCAAGTTTGATTTGTAGTTTGGGTTTAGCTTGTGTTGTGTAGTCCTTTGGGATCGACACCTAGAGTACTACACATGTGTCGTGCACTTGCTGGTAGTTTAGGTTAATATTTGTTTAACTTTGAATGGCATCAAGTTTTTGGCGCCGTTGTCGGGGACTATTGTCAACACGTCTTAGATTCGAGCCTAGAGTCATTCTTGTTTTTTTTTCTTTTTGTTTTCTTTTCTTTCGTTCTTTCTACCTAAACTGTTTTTATTTTTCCTCTGCAGAGCCGTCAGATCAAAGACCATGGACATTTGCAGTAACAACAACTCTCACCTCAACCGCGAGAACCATAGGCTCCTCCACCACGTCGCCTCAGAGATTACGTGGTGTCGAATATGAACAACGTGCAAACAGCCATACGGATGCCTGTTGTTGCTAGAGAACAATTTGAGATTAAGCCAGTGATGATCAACATGCTTTATCAGAAGCAATCAATGGGTGGAATCACGAGGATCCCCATCAGCATCTCAGAGACTTCCTAGAACTTTCCGGTACATTCAAGATACATGGAGTCTCGGAGGACGCGATCTTACTGCATCTCTTCCCCTTCCCAATTGGGGGACGAGCGAAAACTTGGCTGCAATCGCTTCTCGCTGGTTCAATCACTACTTGGGATCAGCTCTTCACATTGTTCCTCTCATGATTCTTCCCTCCGAGCAAGACGATTCAGATGAGGGGGAAATCACAATGTTTAGATGCAAAGATGGAGAAACGTTGTTCGAAGCGTGGGCAGATTTAAGGATCTTCTACAGATGTGTCCACATCACGGTCTCGAGCAGTGGTATGTTATCCAAACTTTCTATAATGGAATCGCAGACGAACACCGAACGACATTGGATAACGCTGTTATAGGATCGTTTATGGATCTGAGTGTGGAGGAGGCATACGAGCTGATAGATAACCTCACCATGAACCACAACATGTGGTCGGTACCGAGAGGTATGCCTAACAGAACTCGAGGTCTGTATGAGCTGAATCAGGGCAAACCAACAGGTAATGCAGCAAACGCGATGTACTGTGTGAATTTCGGAGATACAGAACACGTGGCTTATAAATGCACGCTGCAAAAGAACGTGGAACATATAAATTACGCCCAGAAGCAAGGAAACACGCTATTCGGGAATACCTACAACCCGAATTGGAGGAACCACCCGAATCTTTCATACTGAACGACTCAACCGATAAAATATTTAGGATTTCAGCAAAGACATGTTCATCAAGTTCCGCAAGCTCCTCAACCTCATCAAGCCCCTTTGTCAAACCTTGACACGGTAATGCTCGAATTTATCAAGGAGCAAAGACAGCAACAATCGACTCGAGCCAAATTCAATGCGGATGTGGGACAGCGATTAGCAAGATCAAAACTCATATGGAATCCTTGAGCACACATGTGAAGATGTTAGAAAACTCCATAGCACAACAGGCTGCCTCGTCCTCTCGGAATCCTGGACAGCTTCCAGGTAAACCCGACTTAAACCCGAGAGAGTACGTGAATGCTATTACCGTGTGCAGCACTGATATGATCGAGCGCTCGCCCTCCAAAGAGAAGAACCAAGTTCCTGGAACGTCCATGAAAATAGGCAAAGGTACCGTCGCAATTATGGAAGGAGTTGAACCAGATTTGGACAAACCATATGTTGCCCCACTGGCGTACAAACCTCCTATATTGTTTCCTCAACAGTTGGTGATCAGCAAGAATGAAGAATGAGTAGGCAGATTGATAGAGGGCCTCAAAAAGCTTAACATCAACATTCCATTTGTGGAAGCCCTCCAAAGAATTCCTAATCACGCCAAACTACTCAAGGAGGTTCTTTCCAAGGATAGGCGTATCGAAGAGAGTGAGACGATAGCACTCACCGAGGAATGCAGTGCCATCCTTCAAAACAAGCTGCCACCGAATTTGAAGGAGCCCGAAAGCTTCTCCATTCCATGCACACTAGGTAATATTGACATTGACATTGATTTGTGTGATTTAGGAGCACATGTGAGCATCATGCCACACTCGATCTTCAAGCGGATGAACTTCGGAGATCTCAGACCTACAAAGATGTCTTTATGCCTCGCAAATCGCTCTGTAAGATATCCGGTGGGAATTGTTGAAAACGTTCCCACGAAGGTAGGTAAGCTTTTCATTCCCGCTGATTTTGTTGTACTTGATATAAAGGAAGATGCTAGGATACCTATTATTCTTGGTAGACCATTCTTAGCTACTGTAGGTGCCATGATAGACGTACAACAAGGAAAGCTTTCTTTACGTGTGAGAGATGAGACGATAGAGTTTAACTTGTCCAGCACTATGAACGGACCTTCCTTCAAGGAGTTTTGCCTTAGAGTCGATTCACTGGACGAGTTAGCAAAAGACACGCTTGATCAAGTAAGTGTTCTCGATCCTCTTATTGGATGCTTAACATGAGTTTGCGAAGATGCAGGATTTACGGACGAAGGAGCCGAGCTGTACACGAAATTCATGAGTGCTATTGCAGCACTAGGAGACGCCCCATGTGAGGAGATACCACATGAAACACACGCTGATTTTGCAGTGAAGAAGGCGCCCGAACTTGAGCTCAAACCTCTTCATACTTCTTTTCGGTATGAGTACGTTGAATATGATAAAATATATCTTGTTGTTATATGAATGCTAACTTGAATGCAGATGAGATGAGAAAACAAGCCACTCGGGTAAAGAATCGTAGGAGAGTCAGCTCTTCAATATGTACGCACAGAACTTATACGGAAGACAGCCACGAACCTTCCACCGAAACTCAAAGGAGGCTGCACCTGCACTTGCAAGAGGTAATGGAAAAAGAACCATAAAACTTTTTGATGCAGATATCATTTATCCAACCGCGGATAGCGAATGAGTGAATCCCGTGCATGACATGCCAAAGAAAGAAGCAGTGACTAAGGGATGGCACGACGAAAAGAACTTACCTCATGACTTCCAACTTGGTGACTTAGTTGTACTCTTCGATTCTCGTCCTAAGCTTTTCTCGGGCAACCTACGGTCCCGTTGGTCTGGTCCTTTTCAAGTAATTGGCAGTGACTAAACCTCTACCAAGCCGCTTAACCGATTGAAAGTGGAAACTCCATCTCCCTTTCTGGTCCATCCATCGCGCATGCATGAGGTATGAAGACGTCAAAGCTTAAAGACGTCAAATAAGCACTTTCTGGGTGCCAACCCAACTGTTTGTTTTCTATTTTTCTAAGTTATTTAGTTTAAGACTCGGTTTATTTAAGAAAAAACACAAAAAAATACCACCACAAACGTGACTTCACTTCTCTCACCCTCCATCGGAGCTTCACGTCGAGGATGTCGTTCAATTCAATTCTGAGGGAGCAGCTCACGTTTGTCAGGTGATTTCATTTCATTTTCTTTTATTTTCTATTGATTTCGTAGTTTTTAGTTTGTTTTTGTTTTCCTGAGTCAGAGTCGTCCTAGGCACTTGTATGGTACCACGTTTTGAGATGAACCCTGAGCCTAGGATAGTTAAGAAGTTGGCCTTTTCCGTGAGATTTTGCATGTTTGAGCTAGGTTTTTCATAAGCGTTAGAGCTTATTAGTCGGATGAAAAACAATAGGTCATAATTCTTTGGGAATCCTAGTATTGCTTATGGTAGGTTTAGACGAGGTTTCTAGGCTAGTTTATCGTTTTTTCTCTCTATCCAGATGGCCATACTTCTTATAGACGATGATTTACTTCTTTTGATGAGGATTATTAGATCGTATGACATCGAGCTTGTTTGGCAGAATAAAGAGCGCACATTAACACTCCGTTTTTGATAGAAATAATGCCTAAAAGCATGATCTAAAATCGATATGAGTGCATCGACCTTGACACTTTTTCGATGGTTCAAATCTAAGGGGTGGGTTGGCGATCATCTTTCTACGTCCTAAGGGCATGGCACAATAAAAACGCCGCCTACTCCGCTGCACTCTTGAACGAGATGCATGAGTATACCAGCATCGGTAGTTTGGGTCTAAGTAGAGGCTGGATCCCTTCAAATCTGGCGTCCTAGAAGCCTAGTGTGTCTGCATAACATTAAAAAAGACAGAAGAAGAAGAAGAAGAAGAAGAAGAAGAAGAAGAAGAAGAAGAAGAAGAAGAAGAAGAAGAAGAAGAAGAAGAAGAAGAAGAAGAAGAAGAAGAAGAAGAAGAAGAAGAAGAAGAAGAAGAAGAAGAAGAAGAAGAAGAAGAAGAAGAAGAAGAAGAAGAAGAAGAAGAAGAAGAAGAAGAAGAAGAAGAAGAAGAAGAAGAAGAAGAAGAAGAAGAAGAAGAAGAAGAAGAAGAAGAAGAAGAAGAAGAAGAAGAAGAAGAAGAAGAAGAAGAAGAAGAAGAAGAAGAAGAAGAAGAAGAAGAAGAAGAAGAAGAAGAAGAAGAAGAAGAAGAAAATAATAAAGAAAGAAAGAAGCTCGGAAAAGAAACAAGTATCCTAAATTGTTCTACGATTAAGCATTTGTCTGAAGTCTTGTTTAGTGGAGAGGGTTACGGTGGCTTGTTTAGTTTGCCTTCAATTTACTTTCTCGTAGGTGGCCTTGGTGAACCTAGGATGAAGACTGAAAATTTAAGTAGGCCGAATTTGCTCTCGACTTTCTAGTTGATCGGTTAGATTCGCTTTAGCGGTATCTCTAGGAGAAGGGGGAATTCTCGGGTTTTATATACCCCACGTGGTCCACGTTTACGTTTGCTTAGGGACAAGCAAACATTCAAGTCAGGGAGATTTTGATCGTCTCATTTTTACACGTATTTCTCGCATGATTTTATAGATGTTTATGATATAGATGCGATGTTTACCTATGATTTTGTATCCGTTTTACCCTTTTCGTGTTTTCATATCCTTACAGGTTTTAATGCAAATTCGGCTCATTTTGAAGCTACGGAACGTACAATGGACAAAGTACTAGCACCGAGGATCGTAACGGAGCAAATGGGACGAAAACGGGGCAAGACCAACCTGCACGGCCAAGCACAATGCTTAGCACGATCGGGCTGAGCAAACAAACACATGCCCGACCATGCATCAGCCTTAGCCCGACGGTGCTCAATGGCAAACAAGTTTGCCCGACCATGCATAAACCTCAACACGACCGTGCTCAGCATTTGACACACCTGCCCGACAATGCACCAGCCTTTAGCACGACCGAGCTCATCATCCACAGCCCATGCACGACCGTGCACCTTTCCTGCACAACTGGGCTACTTAACCATCAACCTGGTGCACGACCATGCACGAACTCCAGCTCGACCGGGCGCTTGAAACAGAAACAATCCCCAAACCTCATGCACAACCCGGGCTCCAAAGATGCACGGTCAGGCACTCTTCAAATGACATGCTCGATCGGGCTCACCATCTTGCACGGTCGGGCATGGAGGCACACGGACCTGAAACACAGAACAAGAAACAGTCAGCCGTGGAGAAGAAAAGGAAGATCACGAGAGAATAATGGAAAAGCATGGAAAAAAGGGGAAAGAAGAAGTAAAGGAAAGGGATTAGAAGAGGAAAGATGACATATTCATTTGGTTTTACACGTTACAGAGAGATGTTACACAGACACACACAGAAAGACACACACGTTAGAGCAAAGGGAGAGTAGAGAGAGGAGTTTTTCGGGAGTTCTTGCGGTTGAGGAGACATTCAAGGGGCATTGGAGATCAATTCAGGACTTCGGTTTTGTTTTTTTGTTTTTATATTCTTTAGACTTTCTACTTCGATTATATTGTTTGCTTTTGAAAGCATGAGCGAGTAGTTGTTTTGTTCTAGGAGAAGGGATTAGCCCTTGGCTATCCCGAAACCACTTTTGATTTATCTTTGAATGCAATTTCCCATTTTTGTTTATCTATTCTTTGTCTGAGTGCTTCATTTACTTGTATTTGCGATGGCAACGTAGATGCATGGTTTAGGAACTTAGGAGAAGGACAGAAAGCAGAATTTTATTCCGGATAATCAGGTTTAAAACAACCGGGGTTAGGTCCGAAAGTAGGGTAGCAGCAGTTGAGGGTAAAACGGATGAATCACATAACTTATGGGTTTAGCTTAAGGTGTTAGCCACGAAAGTAGGGGATAACTTGACTAGATCACGTGTCTATGTCTTGAGAGAGGGTAGATATCATATTAGGATCGTCTGCCTTAGATAACTTGATCGGTATTGCATGATTAGAGAGGTTGATTGTTGGTTTCGGTAGTCCTATGGTGAAACCGGATTTCTAGAATGTTTGTCTCACTGTTAAGAACTCGTTAGTTTATTGTTTTTTAGTTATCTCAATCTTAAAACCAATATTCGTTCGTTTGCAAGTTTGATTTGTAGTTTCGATTGAGGTTGTGTTGCATAGTGCCTGTGGGATCGACACCTAGAGTACTACACACTTGTCGTGCACTTGCGGGTAGTTTAGGTTAACATTTGTTTAACTTTGAATCGCATCAACTACCAATCTCCGAATTGTGTAATCTCACCTACTAGATGCATTAAGATCACTATCCTAATTAGGTCAAGGTTCTTGATAACACTGAAACTGTATCAATATTAGGATAGGTTTTAGTCCCATTTTCGCATATATTTTATATAGAGAATTACACATCCAATATGATTGTGAGTTTCACACACCCGTTTTGTTGGTTTTCAGGGTTTTAGGCGACAAGGCCTAAATGAGTTTAAAATGACGGATTTCTGATCAAAACCACATGATTTGAAGATATATCTACTCAGAGCCAAGATCGAGCTTCAGAACCCAAAGGAACACCCGAGCAACGAGCGGAAAAGAGAAATTCCAAAGAGACAAGGGTGCCCGGTCGGGCACCATACACCACCCGCTCGGGTAAAACCTACGGGGTTTTTTCCGCACACCTTGCACGACCCGGGCACGAAGGCAACGAGATCGGGTAGCCTTAAGATCTAGAGCAAAGGGGGCGACGTACAGGGGAAGGAAAGGCTGGAAAAACATCTGGAAAGGCTCGGGAGGCATCGGAGAAGAAGAGAAGCATCAATTCTTGCACCGGTAACACGATAGGGAAGGTCGAGGCATTGAATTCCTTAGAGTCTATCATGTATAGGGTAATGTTATCTTCGTCTTTTATTTTCTCCATGAGTGAGTAGAGTCCCTACTGCGGGTAGGGATATCGGATATGTATTGGATGAACAATGATTTGCGTTAATGCGTAGTTCTATTGATTTATTCTTGATTTTCGGTTCTACGCTTAGCATTATCACTCTTACGCTAGTGCTGACCGCTCAGCGACAAAGGATTTCAGACTTTGCTGGAAGGTTAAAGAATTAATCCGGACCTGTTAAGTTGTAGATTAAGTTTGGCTAATGAGAATCTGACCGGTCGGTTAGTCATCTTAGGGATAATGATTGCGTTCATAATGCTGCCATGGTACGGGTTAATCACTGCTAGAAGGTAGGGTTGCACGTACTCATGTTTAGGAGGTTTAGGCTCGGAAGAATCACTCCTCACCTTAGGGCATGAATTTCCCGTTGTCAGGAATAGTTGATAGATCTATGATCCTTAGTTGTTTCATCCATGCGATTCTCGGTATCCCGTACACCCGGAATGTTTGCCATATCCGACTTTATCCCCAACCTAGTATAGTTGTCACCATTTAGGATAGTTTTAGGAATTTAGGATCACATCCCCTTCTTTCTCGTTCCGTCTTAGTTTAGTTTTATTCTTAGTTTGGCTGCCTTAGTCCCCAGAGATCGACCCTGGTACTACACGATCCGTATACTTGCGGTGAAGTGGTCTAGGAATATTTATAACTCGTGTTTCCAGCACACCAAGTTTTTGGCGCCGTTGCCAGGGACTAATAACGGCCTAGACTAGGAATTAGCTAGATTAAGATCTAGTCCTTTCCGGAGTCTTTTTTGTTTTTCGTATTCTTGTTTTTGCTTTTCTTTTCTTTAATAGAGTCAAAAAAAAGAAAAAAAATAATAATTTACCTCACAGAGCTTAATCGAATTTGATGTCCTTTATCTTGCGAGGTAACATGGACGACTTCAACTCTTCGGGTGCCGACATAGCTGAATTGAGGCATCAACGTTCTGAGACTCGTCGCATGCTTTCCGATTTATACCACCCGCGATACTTTGAGCAATCATGGGAACAAAACGCTTTGGGGTATGAAGAGGAGATCTACGACAGCTACGTTCAACCTTACGGGAATACATACAATCACTAATGGAGTGATCACGCATACTTCCCGTATAGAACCACCGAGAGTATGATGGATGCACAACAATCGTTTGGGAATTTCCAGCCATGGACGGAACCCCAAAATCAGAGCTACCAATCCTATGTGCCTCAACCATAGTCAACGCAATCCGTAGCAACCCACGATTATCCCGCCACGTACAACTACCTCCTTGAATTGCTCGAGAATCGAAACAACTTGTTTATGAGAGTGGAGGCGGAACAAGAAAGCGCCAATGAGCAGATAGGCAACTTATTTGGGCAATTGGACGCGCAAGCTTCAGATCTTGCACAAGGGGCATTGCAACCACAAGAGGTTGCATCGGAAAGTTCAGAAGTATATCCTCGTGAATACGTCAGCGAGATCTACCTAAGAGATTGTGAGACGGTAGATCAGCCAAGTCCATTCTTTATTGAAAGAGAAGATGAATCTAACACGCCAATGGATGAGGCTACGGGCATAGATGAGTACACGAAGACACCCGAGGTAGAAGAAGAATTCAGCTTAGTGGACACGACTGAGCAACCATGCCATATCGATTTCGTGTTCCCCGAGGGCAGTTTTGAAGGTTTAGCCGAGGAAACTTGTGAGGAAGTTCAGATTAAAGATTCTTTAGATTTGAATCGCGTAGCGGTTGAGGAAGGTAGCTACAAGGTACCAACAGAGCCGCTCAACAGCGAAAGGAAAGAGGAATCCTCCAACCATGACTTCCATACAAGCCGAGCTAATTGCGGAGCAAGGCAGTACACAAATGATCCCGAGATGCCAAGAAGCCACACAAAACGTCCAGCTCACAATTGGGACATCGATAAAGCTCCCAAGGTAAAGATGAAGCCTTCACCCGAAAGGCTCACACACACAACATCTCAGGAAAAGCTAAAGGAAACAAACGACAAACGCCTAACCAGTCACATGGAGTATTCAACCGGACTTAGGAGCAGCTTAACCAGAATGTGTGGACAGCACGATCTAGCACCGAACTTAGAGAGCATCATGACCGATCTTAGGGAAGACACTACCAATCGTGCGAGGAATTCGGCAATTTCGCGTGCCAGACCGTATCGAGCACATATTGCACGCGAAATGCTACGAACAAGAAGACGTCGAGGACGTCCACCTGATGAGTAGCATGCTTTGGTCAGGCTCGTGACCTTAAACAAGCGCTTCTCGGGAGGCAACCCGAGCATATCCTTTAGTTACTTTTTATTTTCATATTTTCGGACTCCTTTTTCATTTTTTTAGTTTCGGACAATTTTCTAGGATCTAGGAACCTATGATCTATCAGTTTTTGCTGTGCATGTTTTCCTCGTCTAATTTTTCAATTTTATAGCAGCACCCGATCGGGTAGACACCATCACCAAATCGGGTGATTTCAGGTTAAGGAGGACCCGATCGGGCGACATCACGCGACCCGAACGGGTAGGTCATCAAGGGGAACACCCGATCGGGCGGCACAGGGTACCCGATCGGGCACCGTAATTCCTGCACTGTAAGTTACAATTTCGAGTAACCCGAGCGGTCAATTCACTTCCCAAACTCAATACCCGATCGTGCTCTCTCATTTGCGACCCTCTCACACCGGAATCAAGTCGCCGGAGCCGCTGGGTATCGCCGCCGTTTCATCGTCACTGGTAGAAACACTCGGTTACTCGGAAAACTTCTCTCCCCTTTCTCTCCAAAAATCTGAAAATTCCCTCATTCTAATCGCGAAATCCAGGTAAAATCACGAACTATCTTGCGGGTTCATTATTTCCATGATGCCGCCCATTAGTCCTTCCATATCTGTCATCTTCTAGGACTGGTATGGGTTAGATCTAGGTCTGTTCTAGAAGATTTAGGGTAGTTTTGGTCAATTTGGTCGCGATTCGCGAACTGCAGGTCGCGATTCGCGAACTGCAGGTCGCGATTTTCGCGATGCACCCGATCGGGCTAGGTATAGTACCCGATCGCGGGACCCAAACATTCAC
>CM071875.1:18179365-18206426 GCA_036759665.1 Gynandropsis gynandra
TGCGACCCTTGGGACCTAACCGACTCACTGACACTGATACTCACCCGTTTCAAATCAATAAACTGAGTCTAAGATGGTCACTGCGACCCTTGCTACTCAACCGATTCACGGAGTCGAAGATGTTCATGCAACTCCTGCGACCCTTGCGACCTAACCGACTCACTGACGCTGACCCTTGTGACTCGAAAGCTTGCAAAACCCTAGAAATCAAACTATTTACACTTATTGACGCCATTGAAGATTGACTCGTGCTCTCTTCGCCAGTGATGCTGCTGATTCTAGCCATTTTCCTTCTCGCCAACTTCAAATCGTTCCCTCTCAAGTTCGAAATCACTTATTTCTTTCTTGCTATCAACTTTTAAACAGGTTTCACGGCGAAAAACTGTTCGGCTTTCTCGTTTTCGGCAGTTTTTCACGTCGAAAAACTGCCGAACTTCCATTTTTCCACGTTCGAACGTTAAGGGCAAATTTATCTTTTCTTCAGTTTTTATTTTTCGGATTTAATAATTATTTTGAGAAAGGATATTTTTGAAGTGATTTAGCTCTATGAGGGTATTTCTGATATTCCAAAGGTCAAGGTCTTTAGGCTAGCATGTTATTTGTTTCGAGCCAAGATAAATTCCGACTTGTAGATTCGTTACAAATCGGACCAACAAGATTCAAGCCCAAGCCCATTCTAAATGGGAAATCTTTAAGCCTACCTGTAAGCCGAGTTCACGTTTTTTATAAGTCTAATTAGAATGACAATTTCTTTTGAGGTTTTTAATTAAAAATTTTCATCCAACATATTCATCGCTTCAATATTATCAGTAGTTTTTCACGATAAAGTACATATATATATATGCATACATAAATACATACACATAATCACATATATATATATATGTACATTAATATATATTAATACAAACTCGTATGTGTGCATATATTAACAAATAAATATATATACATATATGCATATAAAATAAGACAACAGTGATTCTGTATCGATGTGACGGGCACGTCTACACAGTTTGGCAGCATTAACGTTTGTGGATCAATTTAAAAGTAGTTATGATAGTTATTGTAGTCGGAATTAATTTGATAGTTTATGTATAAGTGTGAAAAAATAGTTCAAATACAATTTTGGCACTTTAATGAACGCAAAAAGCAAAGAAAGAAATGGAGAACTTCTGAAAAAAGCTCTTAGGATAAATTTTCATTTAAATGCAAAAGGATTACAATGGCTCTTTTATATATTAAGAGAAAGACCAAGTATTTTGGTACAAATTTTCTAACAAGTTGACATCAATTTAAAACGGTTGCTAAGAGTGAGAGGGAGAGGATTTGTAATTTTGCAATAGGAACCTTCTCTATCATCGCTATTGAGAGGCTAACATGGCAGCATGGCATCGGATGGGGATATTGTCAATACACGGAGGAGATGACTTGGCTGAAAGATCACCTGGGATGTGTCCTTTTGATCGTAAGAATAAGAAATCTTTTTTATGCTTTGTTTCTGGAAGCGTATTGCTCTTTTGTGGTTTACATTTCCCTTCAAACCAGCGGGAGGTGCAAAGCCGAGACCCAATTTGGTGCGGAGGAAAGAGAATTGAGCATAAACCTTGGTGATGATGCTTCCAAGAGCAACCTTATATCTTCTAATGAAATGGTAATCATGTTTATGTGTATAGTGTGTTTTTGTAGAGCTGGATGTTAGAAAAGATGTATGGGAACCAACGTTGTGTCGTGTAGAACCACTGCCTTGAAAGTGTATTTAAGGACGTTTCTCGTTGGCAAATATTAGTCTGCAACTCGTCATTAATTAGTCCACAAATTATCTATTTAAACCCCTTCTACCTTCATTTATTTCTCACACAAAATTATCATACTTCTTATATCATACCATCTTATTGTTTCTTATTACAATGATATCATCGTCGAGATCGAATATTTTTATTTTTAGACAATGAAAGTATAGAAGAGTTGATCCAAACTCAAGGTGCATTAATGGAGTTTAAAAAAGACGTTACATAGTTTATGACAATGGAGACAAATCAACAAGTTTATAAAGAAACCAGTAAATTGGTTTGTCTATGTGTCAAATAAAAAATGAAAAATTTGTTACCGAGAGAACTGTTTGGAATCATCTTTATTTAAGATATTTTACTATGAATTATTTTATGTGGTTATCTCACGAAGAGAATTTTGCACCACGACCTATTAATATTGTTGAAGATTTGAGTAAGGGTATTTTACATCATGAAGTGTTTAAGAAATCTCAAGATGTAGAAATGAACCTTATATGGAAATGATGCAAAACGTTAGGGGTGGGCAAATTACCCGGAGAACCCGTCCCGACCCGAAACCCGTCCCCAACCCGTAAAAAATTACTTGAACCCGCGGGTTCGGGTTCGGGTTCGGGTTTTAAAATCACTGAAACGGGTACCCGCGGTGATTCCGACACCAATTCCGACACTGAGAGTATCTCCAGCGATTGAACTGCGTTTAGCGATCCACTAGGTGGCGGCAAACGCCGGTCCAAGAAGAACACCAGATTCGTTCCTGACCTCCCCAAGAGGAGCCACAACATCGGCGGCGACGACAATAGAGTTGTGGACGAGGAGTATGTTGAGATCACGCTCGACATTCGCGATGACTCCATCGCGGTTCAAAGCGTTCAGAACGCAGCAAGCGGCGGCACCGGCGAGGACCTTGAGCTCACACTTCTCACTAAGCGAATGCTCGAGTCAAGCCTAGCTCGCGGCAACTTCTCTCTCCTATTTTCTCATACGTCCACTTCTCGGATCGAATTCGAAATCGAATTAGCCTTCGATGTAAGGATTCTTGGACGTATTGTTGATTAGGGTTTATCTTTGATGGGCACGGGTTCCTTTCTGATGGGCACAGGTTCGGGTACCCGCGGGTACCAGGTGTTTTTGGCGAGTACCCGAACCCCGGGTAACCGAGCCCCTCGGGTTCGGGTTCGGGTAATAATATGCTTACCCGTCCGGGTTCGGGTTCGGGTTCGGGTACCCTCAAAAATCCGGGTACCCGACCCGTGCCCAGCCCTACAAAACGTATTCGATGAAAGAAAAGAGGAAAATATTGAAGAAGATCCGGATGAAGATGTGAAAAGGTTTTTTGAAATGTTTGAAAGTAATAGACATCAACTTTATGATGGTTGTATAATGGGTCTTTCATAGTTGTCTATGTCTGCACATTTGATAAATTTGAGGACACAAAATAATCTTTCTGAGAATTGCAAGGATTCTATATCGCAATTAGTAAGATATTATTTGCCTAAAGATAACAATGCAGTAGAGTCATATTATGAGACAAAGAAGATGATGAGATCATAGGGTGTATTGTCATATCAAAATATTAACGTTTGTCAAGGCAATTGCATGATTTTTTAGAAAGAGACATCGGATTTGAGTAATTTTCAATTTTGTAGAAAATACCGATTTTTATGAAAATCGGTTCTATATCATCATATGTGATATTTACCTATTACAGACAGAATCAAAAGTGTATCAATTTTAGAAGATCGCAAGCGACATGAGATGGCATGTTGAGCATTCAACTCGTGAAAGATAAATGTGTCATCCCACAGATGGTGAGGCGTGGAAACACTTTAACAAGGTATATCCTGATTTTGCAGCTGAGAGTCGAAATATTTATTTAGACATTTGCACTGATGATTTTAATCCATTTGGGATGTCTGGGAGAAATTATTTGTTGTGACCATTTATTATGACACCGTACAGTTTATCACCTCACATGTGCATGAAAAAGAAATTTTTGTTCGTAGCAATACTGATTCTTGGACCTAATCATATTAAAAGAAGTTTAGATATATTTCTTCAACCATTGATTGATGAAATAAAAGAATTGTGGAAGGGAGTTCAAGCGTATGACGTCTCAAGGCGACAGAATTTTATATTACGAGGTGTTCTTATGTGGACAATAAATGATTTTCCAATTTATGGTATATTATCTGCATGGTTGATTGGCTTGTCCGTATTGCATGGACAAAACATATGCTTTTCAGTTGAATATGGACGAAAGACGAGTTGTTTTGATTTTCATCGTCGTTTTCTTCCTATCGAGTGATACATTACGGCGTAACAAGAGAAATTTTAAAAGGAAAATAGTTGTACGGAAATCTCCTCCTTTAGTTTTTTAAGGGAATTTGTATGAACGGCTTCTTGCTTTGGGTGTTCTCTGGAGTACAGATTGTAGAGGAACAATCATCCGAGAATTAGTGGTTATAGAATTACTCATAATCGGTACAAGAAGAGCATGTTTTGGGATCTTCCCTTTTGGAAAAATCTAAAGTTTTGACATAATCTTGGTGTCATGCACATAGAGAATAATTTTTTTATAATATAATCAACATAGTACTGAACGTCACAGGAAAGACGAAAGATAACACTAAATCACGCAAGGATCTAGAAGAGTATTATTCACGGAAGGAGTTACATATAAGTGAGGACGGTAAAGCTACAGTTTCGATATTCAGATTGTCGAATAAGGAGAAACATAAATTGTTGAAATGGTTGAAAGAAGACGTGAAATATTCTTATGGTTATGTGTCCAACATAGGAAGGTGTATCGATATTCATTGAGGAAAATTATCACGAATGAGAAGTCACAATTGTCATGTATTCATGCAAAAAATACTACCAATATGTTTTTCTGAATTGCTAGACAAACATGCATGATGTGATTAATCTCAAGTAATAATTATCTAGACTAATGTTTCCGCAAGAATATGGATCGTGTAGTACCAGGGTCAAACACTAGGGAATCAATGCAACAATAAAGTTAGTTAACTAATGAATAGGACGTATAAAATCAATAAGTGTTTGGAATGCGAATAAAGATAAACTAACTAACGGGTCAAATTCAATTAACTAAACACTACTGGTTTCGAGAGATACACGATGATGTAATGAAGTGCTAACAAAATCATGGTTATAGATATCATTACGTATTTGGGGAATTCAATTCTTTCCTAAGGAATGACTCTCCCGATGCCTAAACCCACTATCTAGCATGCGTACTATCAGTCTCCCAACTGTGTAATCTTACCTACTAGATACATTAAGATCGCTATAATAATTCCCAAGTTTAATTAACCGACCGTCTAAGGTTCTAAATCAATCGAGACTTCATATCATGGCTACATTTGAAAATCTAATTCATCTCCCAATACAATCAGACTTTTATAATCATTCATTCAAGTGGCCAACAAGAATAAAAGCATTAAGAAAAGCCAATCAATCTAAAAACGATAAAATATTATAACCAAGCATTAAGCCCAAGACTTCATTACATATCGGTAAAGCTGTCTAACCCATAGCTACTAAACTACTTGGACATGGACTTAGAAAACAAAACTCAAAAGAAATCTATTTTCAGCATAGATAAAGAATGAGATCCCTCCCTATTCTATTACTAATGTCTTCAACAGCTCTTCTGTGTTCCGAGTTCATCGCCCCGTCTCCAGCCTTCCGGCATGTTGCTCTCTCTCTTGTTCTCTCGTGTGTGTTGTGTGGTGTGTGTGTGTTCTGTCCGAAAATTCAGCTTTCCTCTTGACACCTTCTTCCTTTTTCCCCTTTCCTTTCTTTCTCTTTCTCCTTCTTTCCTCTTTGGTCGAATCTAAGCTCTACAAACCTTTCCTTGTCTTCCTCCTTTCCTCTTCATTACTCGTTTCCTTTTTCTCGGATTCCATTTCCTTCAGCAGCTTGTTTTTCCTTTTCCTCTTTTACAGCAACGGTTTCCTTCTCTTTTATATCCTTTCCTCTTTGGTTGGCTTCCTTCTTTCTTTTGTCCATGCATTTCCATTTATTGTTCCACCAGCCATTTCCATTTTCTATCTCCAACTGTTGTAGTTTCCAATTCTTGTGTAGGCGGCTATCTTTCCAGTTTTGTGTAGGCGATTGGAAGTTTACATTTTGTTCTAGCAACTTGATTCTATTTTATATAAATCATGTTTCCTTTTCATGTTCCTACCATGCTCTTCTTATTTTTGTCATAGCCACCGAAATTTTCTATTTTTGTTCCAGCCACCTACTTCCATTTAGCTTTGGCCGTGAGTTTCCATTTTTGAAGGCCAGCGGCTGGTTTCTATTTCTTGTAGGCTGCGGCTACTTATTTCCATTCCACATCTCGATCCATGCTTTCATTTTTTGTATGCAGCCAGAACATTTACAATTTGTTCGAAAGGCGAACAATTTCAATTTTTGTAAGCGGCCATTGTTTCTATTTTTGTAAGCAACCATTGCTTACATTTTTCTTCTCCGATTTATAATTCTTTAGATGTTGACCGTGCATAGCTGATAGGAGAGTGGTTTTGCTTAGTATTGCTTCATTTATTCGTGTTTGTATCCCGATATTTCATTTCCTGCAATAACACGAGAAAACACTAGAAGATGACAAAATGATGCTTAATGCTCGGTAAAGTCTAAATGAATTATTAAACTAACTATGAAAATGGACTAAAATACTATAACAAAATAGACGTTATCGAACTCCCCCAGACTTAAACCTTTGCTCGTCCCCGAGCAAGACTAGAACTAAGCATGAGAAGAGTTAGACAATAACTAGATACTAGCACAAGCAATTTGAAATAGCCATCATACACAACAACGCGTCACACCAACATAGATCTAAGCGTGCCTAGTTCAGACCTCTATCTACCAACAGCCACTAGCCTTGTAATCCTACACATATCTTAAGTTCATTTCACTAACCCCCTAGACCACATCCAAGTGATATCTATACCTATTCTAATACTCTCATGTGAGATACCATTCTTAAAATGATCGTTTTTCTTTTTTTGGTTCTCTTTTTCTTTTTTTCAGTTTCCAAACATTTTTTTTTTAAAATGCGCGCTTGGTTTCTAGGACATCAAAGTTGAAGAGGACAGCCTCCTACTTAGACCCAGGTTGCCGATTGGCACACTCATAAGGTCTCGTAACCTTAGCGGAGTGAAGAGGTTGCGTCATTGCAGATTTTTTTTTCTTTTGATTAAACTATTGTGATTATGCATCGACTCTGACCCTTAGGATGTAGAAAACCAGCCTCGACACACCACTTAGACACGAACCATCAATATCAATGCACTCATGTCAATGTAAGCCTGAAATAGTTAAAGAACTTATTCTATTGACATCGGAGTGTAAGCGCATGGAAATATAGTGATCGAAACAAATCAAAGAACGAACGGCATGCTCAGAGATATAAATACTTGGGATTGAAACCTAGGGGTGGAATACAACTATAGGCCATGGATTCATGTACGACTACTAACTAATCGATATCTAAAGGTATTTCTCAGCAAGCCTAAACTTTTGTTCCCGATTCGACAAAGTTGCATAAAGATTGCTAAAGTTTGAAATTTTTCCACGATCGGTGTTGTCGTCCCTAATATCGGTCATGATACTCTCTATGTTCGGGGCTGGATCGTCCGAGACTTCAAAGGAACACCGTCCCGGTTTTCAAAACCTAAGAGAAGGATTTGCATGCAAAAACTCAGAGAAAAATAAAGTAGATAGGAATGTGTGCACCTGATGTGTGCCTGTTGTTCCGAGTTGATACAGTTGGGTATATGTGTCTCGCCTTTTTTGTGGATGATATCAAAGTGAAAAATTTGTAACAAAGAGTCACACGATCCGAAAAAGAGAGAACGATACATCGAAGTCGCTAGTAGTGTGCATGCATGTGAAAGGAATAAAAATTGAATTCTGAAAAAATATAAAACGAAATAAACAAAAGGATATCGGGCTCGGGTTGTCTCCTCAGAAACGCTTATTAAGGCCACGAGTCTGACCAAGATGTGCTACTCATTAGGTGGACGAGGGCGTAGGAGGTGATGCACAAATTTGAGGTCCAATGATCGCCCAAGATCGTCCTCAAACCTCTTCTGTAGGGGCTCAGGTATGAGTTTCTTGGTCCTGATTCTACATACCCTGTGATTATCAATGACGCTCTCAACAAGCCACAAATCAATAAATTGCTCGGTGCACTGAAGCGATACCGAGCTGTCATCTGGTATATACTAAATTACATCAAAGGTATCAGCCCCAAGCTTTACATGTACCGTATCCACTTGGAAGATGAGTCAAAAGCAAGTTCATTGCTTTTCTTATGGTTTTGATTTATAACAATGAGATTTTTTTATTTATGACAATAATTATATTATATACACACATTTACTTATATAATATATATATATATGCATAAAAGGTTTTATTTTTATTGTTGATGGCAAAAAGCTTTGAATGCTTTAGTTATGAGAAGTTTTACACGTGTAAACAAATTCTATTTAATAATATCATGATATACATTAAAATGCGACAATTAACAAAGGAGTAATATCAAAAATATCTTCGTAGGTTGTCTTGTTGCACGTGTATCGTCGACAATCTAATAAAAAAAAATGGAAAAAGACAAATTTGTCCTTATTTTTTGTTTGTGAAAATACATACGGTTTGAAATAAAATTTTTGAAATTATCTCTAATTTCAATGTTAAAAAATACAAGTAACGAGAGTCGATTTAGAAGTTGAGAGCGATTTTCGGACAATTTCAAATCTCACAGGATTGCATAGATCACAGGGTGCATGGGTCACATGGTTATCACAGAATCACATAGATCACAATGACAATTTTAAAATTTCAATATTATAAATATTATCACATTGTAAAGATAGTTTTGAAGTCAAAATAACAATCGAATGGTATTTTTGAAGTTGCCTATTATCAAATCGTATAAGAGAAACTTCGTAGATAAAAACAAATTTAGGTAACATGTTACTTGTATGGAGGCTTCACCACTACTTTGCGTTGGACCCAAAAAAAATAGGCAGAGGGATTAAGTTCTCCATCAGAACCTTATTTTTACTAAGTGAAAGCAACATTAAACAAGAGCAATGGGACGGCCAAATAGCTCTTGTGGTTAACAGACAATATTCTTCTTGTGGTCCACAAGGCGTCTCCAGTACTTTGTTATCTCTTCCAAAGACATCTTGGGGGGCTTCACTTCCTCACTCGCAGCTACTAGGTTAGCTACGCGGCTGGGGAGCCCATCAATCTCTTTCAGCACCTGTTTGATGTGAGTGATGAGCCTCTCGGCCAAGCTGCGGCTGAAGTCTTCTCTTATAACCACACGAAGGACCGCAATGTGCTGGGCATCAGCGGGCATTGTGTAAGCCGGGATGATCCACCCGAATCTTCTTAGAGACTCTGCAATCTCAAACACAGTGTGCTTGCTGCTGTCTTTGAGAGAGAACGCCACCAGTGGCACTCCAATGTCCTTTGAGAGAATGTGGAACCTCCCCGTCGCCTCTATTCCTTCTCTCAGCCTCCTTGCATTGTCCATGCAGTTTTCCATTATGTTCTTGTATCCCTTTCATGCCAAAAGGGTCATGACATGGTTTAGATATGTTAAATAAAACAAAATAGTAAAAACCTCAGACAAGATTTTGAATCCAAGGATTACTTGGTAAGACACAGAAACTCACTCCTTAACCAATGTTTTCTACAACTACGGTCCACATGGAACTCGAAACTTGAAAAAGGAGAAATAGGATAGAAGTACCTCAAAGCCTAGTCGAATAAACTGATAGTATTGGGCAACTATTTGGCTTGATCCTGCAAAACTCGATTTTCACTTAAAGCAAGTAGGTATAGCAACAAACATGGGTGGATAGCTGTATTAAGGTGATGATTATTAACCTTTGGAGAAGTTTAGAGTAAAAGTAGGTTGATCAGCTCCTAAGTAGTTGATGTGGAAGACGAGATCATCCGGTAAATCATCCTTGGTCCTCCACACAACCCAACCAACCCCTGCATACACAAGCCCATACTTATGTCCACTGACATTGATGCTCTTCACCCATGGCAGCCTAAAGTCCCATTCCAGATCCGGGTAAACAAAAGGAGCAATGAAACCTCCACTGGCTGCGTCAACATGAATAGGGGTTTCCCAACCAGTCTCCTCGTTCTTTTGGGCAAGGAGATCGTTCAGCACCTTAACATCCTCGAATTCCCCAGTAAGCGTGGATCCTAGAATGGCTGCAACACAGATGGTATTCTCATCCACCATCTCTACAGCTTTAACAGGGTCCATCACATAATATCCCTCACTCAGTTTCACCTCCTTGAGCTCTACCTCAAAGTACCTCGCAAATTTTTCCCAGCAGACCTATCAAGATAAAATGGTGCATACAATTTTGAGTCGTCTTGAAATTCATAAGACTCCTCCAATGACTAAAAGGTGAGATATGAAGAATTAGAATAAACAAATTTGTTGGCCTATAACAAAGATTGTTAGACCTGAACATTGGCTCCGGTTACGATGTTAGGCTTATCAGTAGGTAAACCCTGAGCTCTTCTCCTCTGTTGCCACTTCCTTTTGAAAGCTAAACCTGCAAGCATTATTGCCTCTGATGAACCAACTGTCCCACAACCAACAGCAACCTCCTCTTCCCCAACGGGAGCATGGAACATGTTAGCAATCATATTTACGCACCGATTCTGTATAGCAGAATTAGAGAAACAAATATTACATTTACAGGCATTCTAGATCAAGTAGCATGAAGACAAGGAAAATCATGAAAAGAGAAGAACCTGGAGCTCGGTGGTGACAGGGTATTCATCCATGTCAACATAGTTCTTGTTGACAGAATCCATGATGAGTTTGTCACACTCAGGTTCCATCCAAGTGGTGACAAAGGATGCCAGGTTGAGCCTGGGATTGCCATCAAGCATAAGCTCGTCATTGATCAGTTGATAGGCAGCATCTTTTGGCATAGACTTATCAGGCATCTTGAACCTATTTCAATAAATATATACACACCAACATTACATTCACCATGGCATCAATAACAGAAAGGGGAAACGAGCAAGAAGAGAGAGAAGCACCTCGGAACAGTGGCACGGACATATCTGGAAGCAAAAGTAGAATGCAGATGTTCTTCAGAGTCGGATACTTTGGTGGAGAGCACCATCCTTTGAGTTCTGCCTAAAATGAATAACACAAGAGGAAAAACGATGTTTGAAGCTAAAGATATATAAAGGCAAATGAAGCTGACAACTATTTTAGGACAGTCACATAACTAACTCCCCCTTTTCCTCCTTGTCTCTCTTCCCCCTTTAAATTAGGCTCTGATACACCGTTTGTTTTTACCCATAAAAAATTGTTGTTATACTCAACCATAATAGAGAGCACATCAAAACAAGAATACACAAATCTTTATTCTTTGATTTCATACCAAATGCATGAAACAGCCATAGGTATCTTGCTCGCACAATTACAGATCACATTTCGTTATCCTAGAACATTTTCCCAATACCGTCCTTCCTTGGGACAGATTCTTGAACATCCATTCGGCACCAGTTACCCACCAAGGGAGCCATCTGACCAACCTTGTCATACAGCCCCAGAAGTCCACCGGTGTGTATGAATAATATCTTCCTCCCCTCCCATTTCTTGGGATCTTTTGCCATCTCTTGCATTAAACCATATGCAGCTTTCCCACTGGAAAAACACCCAAACAGAACGTCAATCTCATTACAAATTACATATGCTACTTGAGGCCATGGGAAAACCATGATCTATTCATTTGCAATTACAAGGAACAAGGAGGAATCGAGAAGAATATAGACCTGTAAACAGGATCAAGAATAATTCCAGTGGAATTCGCTACTTCTGTTACATATTGAAGCTCCTCTGAAGTGTTCATGGCATATCCTAGCCCTTTGGCCTGCAAGAACATAAGAACCAACACAAAAGATAAGCATATATGCACACAACAAGAAACCTTAAAGAAAAACTTCATTCAACATAGACAGTTGTGAAGGAGCACCAGAGTTCATGTGAAACTAACTGAAAAAGAGTGTATAAAAACTAAGAAGGATTAGAACACTTACATTGTGGATATTAACGATATCACGTGAGTTAACACCAGCTTGCAGTCCATCAAGAAGGTTTTGGACAAAATCGTAGAAGTAATCAGGATCATCGCAAACAGAGAAAGCATGAACCTGCATGATTATTGATATATTACTGGGCTACCTGTCAGATTAGCACTGAGCAATGCACCTAAATTGAAGGAAAGAAGACCACACCTTTGCTTTTAGGGAACCTAACCATGATCCCAACGAAATACCAGCAATTGTACCTCCACTAAAAATCAGAAAACAAGAAATATGAAACTGAAGCAACAAAATAGTGGGTAAGAGAAGTTCACGAGGGAAGCAAAGCAGAACCTGCCACATGCTACAATGATATCGTCGAACTTTAAGCCATCAGACCTACTCTGAAGCTGCTGCTCTATTTCCCTTGCTGCTTCGATATATCCCCTAGATGATAGTGTAGTGAGTTTGGATTACAAATGGATCATAAAGCAATTATGAAATGTAATACCAAATTCCAAATATGTGGTCAGCCCAGCAGACAAAAAGTTAAACCCCAGACTCAGCAGTTAGCTAACTTGTCAAAGTGAGAAGACAATCTCACCAAGTTCCCAGAGAGTTGGATCCACCGACTGGAATAACATAGGGTTTTCTTCCTTCGTTTTCCAACCTCTCTTTGAGAACATCAGTGAGGGTCTATCATCATAATCGACAAGAAAAGGATTAGGAAACATATCAGTCATAGAAAGTTCTCAAATTTCCACTAGAGAAGAAGTGTACAACTAACCACACTGCCAATGGATGCATACTCTTCCTTAGAGATGAGGTTAACGTGAGCACCGACGAGACGCTCAACCAGGAGATTCCCGACCAATCCAGGATCATCGTCGACCAGAAGCTGCGATGCATGGAGATGATGGTTGAACTGAGAGCGCACAAATATGGTAGAATATAAGAAGGAAAGGAGACCTTGGAGGTGCGGAGAATGAGATAGGGACGGAGGTTGAGATAGTTGGAGACGACGGCAGTTGCACGACAGTGATTGCTCTGTATGCCTCCGATGGTGATGACGGAATCGGCTTGCTGAGCCACCGCCTCCGCCATGAGGAACTCAAGCTTCCGGACTTTGTTGCCGCTCAGTTCCATGCCTGTGAGGTCGTCTCGCTTTATCCACACTTCTGTGCCAGTGGGGAGGTTGGGAAGATTCCATCGGTGGATCGGGGTAGGCACCTGAAGGAGAAGAAAAAAGTCAGAGGAAGAAGAAAAAGTAGGAGAGAGAAGGAAGAGAGAAAAACGGACGTGAGCGAGGGAGAAGGAGTGAGAAGGAATGGGACGAAGGTGAGACGCCCATGGAGGAGGAGAGTAGGGCTTCATGGAGAGGAATTCCGCCATGGATGGTACAGAAGCCGTGGACATTCTTCGCCCTCCGAGCTTTGCGGCAGCCGCTGCGACTGTGACTGTCAACCGTGCCATGTCATGACTCTATTTCTCTCTCTCTCTCTCTCTGTTTCATTTGGATTGCTTCCTCTGATGGGCCTATGCCCATTTACTCATCACTGGCCTTTTCTTCGCGTTAAAGCGACCAACAGGCTATGGCAATTACGGCATAACCCGAAACCGCACTCAAATCCATCCTGGTAAAATCACATTTTAATGACTTAATTTATGTAGATTTTTATTAAATTATACATATATTTTTATATTATAAGTCATAATTTATTTGTTAAACATTAGACATTAGATAACAACATATCATTTACAAATCTTACTTCTAAATTAATACATATTAACACCATAAATTTCATTTCATTTTTCATTCGATAAATAATCACATTATCAAAAAATAACAAAAAAAATATAATAACTGTTTATCTCATTTCTTTCTACATCATTTTCACATAATATATCTTCAAAATCTCATTACAAAATCAATCATTATCGTGTCATTATCAATTAAACAAAAAAAAACAATCAAACAAAATGAATTGATTTTCTAAAATGACGAAATTTATCGAATTAAAAGACACGACATATACACATACCTTTAATATAAACCAGTTTTACTTTCGAAAACCCACAAGACACGGTTTTAAACAAAAGAAGAAAATACATATTATACATATAGTAAAATTTATATGGATATCAATTGAATATTAAAATTAAACCAAGATTAGAGATGTCAATATGTGTTGTGTGTAGCAAATTAGTCCAATTCAACCTATTAAAAAGAATTTTGGATTAATTAAATGAGTTATTTTAAAATATAAGTTTAATGGGTTAAAACTCCAATTAGTTCTTATTAAATGGATATAAACCCATTTAATTTGTTTACCACAATAACTTAAATTTATTTTTCTGAAGTTAATTTTGTATCTATAATTTTAGAGAGAGAGAAAAAAAATGACCGATAATTTTAGAAATTGATCAAAATCCATCAATATAATTTTGTCTCTAAATTTAAAATAAAACTAAAATTATTCCTTAAATTCTAAAAAATTCTAATTTCGTCTACAAATTTATGAATAAACCAAATTTCTTTCATAAAATTAAGAATAAACAAAAATTGTATATAAAATTTTGTCTTTAAAATGATGGATATAACAAAAACTTATCCAAAATATGTTTTTTTAATTTAAAGACAAAAAATTTATTTGTAAAATTTTATTCGTAAACTCAGTGTGAAAAAAATAAAATATGCGTTTATGAGTAATTTCCTAGTCACCAATTCTCGAATGATTGTTTCCTCTGTAATCAATACACCTAGGAACGTCAATAGCAAGAAGTCACTAAAAAATCTATTTATCAGTCAAAACTGGAGGAGAAGACTTCCACACAACTACATTACTCTTGAAATTTTTCTCGCTAATCCGTAATATATCATCAGCACCAAGAAAACAACGATGACAATCAAATCAGCTGGTTTTTCGTCCATGTTTCAGCTGAAAAGCATTTGTTCCATCCATGCAACACAGACAAGCCAATCGGTCATTTGTTGTTCATCTAGATAACATATCATAATTTTGGAATCACTTATTGTCCACATAAGAGCACCTCATAATATAAAATTATGTCGCCTTGAAAAATTGAACGCCTGACTCCCTCCCTCAAATCTTTTAATTCTTCAATCAATGGTTGAAAAAATATATCCAAACTTTTTAGGATGATTAGGATCGAAAATCGGAATTTTTAAGAATAAAAACTCTTTTTCCATTCATATGTCTCGTGGTAAATTGTATGGTGTCATAATAATTAGTCATAATAAATAATTCCTCCTAAAAATTCCAAATGGATTAGTATCATCACTGCAAAGGCCTAAATAAATATTTTGACTCTTAGCTGCAAAGTCAATATATACATTTTTAAAGTGTTTCTGTGTCTCACCATCTGATGGATGACACATTTTTCCATCACGAGTCAAGTTCTCATCATGTCATCTCATGTCTTTTGTCGTCCTCTCATATTGATTCAATCTTTGAATTCTCTATATAATTGATAAATACCATAAACAATGATATACAATCGATTTTCAATTCCTTGTCAATCGATCTTTTCTGTCAAAATCAATAATGAGTTAAGTCCAATGTCTCTTTCAAAAAATCATGCGATTGTATTGAAAAACAACAATCTTTTGATATGGCAATAAATTCAAGGATCTTATCATCTTTTTCGTCTCATAATATGATGTTATTGTATTGTTATCTTCAGACAAATAATCTCTTATTAATTGCCATATAGAATTTATGAAACTCTCACAAAGATTATTTATTGTATTCAAATTCATCAAACGTGCACACAAATACCTACTGTGAAAGACTCGTTCTACACTCATCATAAAGTGGATGTCTAACACTTTCTAACATATCAAAAGATCTTTTTGCATCTTCATTCAAATCTTCTTCAATACTTTTATCGTTTCTTTCACCAAATACATTTTTTACCATTTTCATATAAGGGTTCATGTCTACATCTTAACGAATCTCAAATACCTCATTATGTACAATAATCTACTAAAATCTTCTACAACATTAGTAGGTTGTGGTGAAAATTCTCTCCGAGATAACCATATGAAGTAATTCAGAATAAAACCTTTTAAATAAAGATGATTCGACATGGTTCTCTCGTTAACAAAATTTTCATTTTTGAATTTGACGTAAGGACAAACAAACTTAGTGGTTTCTTTGTAAACTTGTTGATTTTTCGCATTGTCATAAACTCTGTGTTTTGTTCTGAATCCATTTATAATTTTGAATGAATTTTGGATGATGTTTTCATCTGCAAATTTGCGAACAGATTTCCCGAGCCGTTTGTAATCTGTTTGTAAGTTGTCTAGAAATTTTGTTTGGAAATTACAATTTTCTCTTAGTGTAAAGTCAACCCCTTAATACATTAAATATTGGATGGGTTGGTTTAAAATAACCCATTAATAAACATAACCCATAAAATATTGGATAAATGGGGTTTAACACAACCTATTAATGAACATAACTTATTAACTATTGGATGGGTTGGGTTTAGCCCAACGCATTAATTAACATAACCCATTAAATATTGTAACATTTATAACCGCGGTGATATTCGACCACTGCACAGAAAAAATTGTTTTGTTTACGTTGCAATCGTTGAGATACAAGTATTTCTCTCCCAAGTATACCAGAACTCACCTGAAATATATCTCACTCCCATGAGTTATTTCTAAATTATCGCAAACCGTAAACCTCATAATTCATTCTCTCTCAATTCACTACACATTTCGTGTATGAACTTTACAAGTGAATCTATGTATTCTCCACCCCACCATACACATAATGTTTATATTTTAGTTTCACTCGTGTAGGATCAACTCCTTCAATTTAATGCATAATAATTTTTTTATGAATTATACCAAATGATATTGTCTCCTCCTTTTATAGTCATTTTTAACAGAATTATATATATCTTATTTCTTTCGTATCTGTAGTATTCTTCCTTATTTGTAGAGAAAATCTTATTTCTTGAGTTTGGTATTGATTTGCATAAGAATAGGTTTTGATTGTAAACTTGTACAATTCTTAAATGTTCACTTTTAATCCTTTAGCTCTCCTATATATATATATATATATACATTTAGTAATCATATATGTATATGTATAGGTGTGTCTTCGTGAGAGCAAATAGACAAAAGAGTATATGAAAGAAGAGAGGGAATGGTCGGGGTTAAATATGGAATGATCTTAATGAAGGTGAAAATTTTCTGGAATAACCTTTGACTTAAATTTAACCTAATTGAGATTTCCTTTTATAATAATAATGTAAACACCAAATTGGTCGATGTGTTGTGCATTTTGATTGGTCAATGTATTGTGTACGCAACCGTTTTTCTTTTTACGTACCAGGTTTTACGAAAAACAACTCGATTTCTACTTCTACTCCCACGCAAAAAAAAAACCCTCTTCTTCTAAGTGTAATTTCCACTTTTGAACAGAGGTATTACATATGTTCGTTGTTTTCTTCTTCTTCTTCTTCATATGCATGGTCATTTGTCTTGTTCTTCTTATGTGGTGAAAATTTGGTGGATGAACTTAGCACAGACGTTGCACACAAACATTGTGTACAACATTCGTGGTAGTATTTAGCACACACGTTATACACACACGTACGGTTGTGCAAGGGGTGGGCACCCGCGGGTACCCGCGAGAATCTCGCTACCCGCACCCGAACCTGTCCCACATGGGTAGTTAATTTTACTACCCGTACTCGTACCCGCAAGGTGCGGGTATCCGCTGTTCGGGTACCCGTAAAAACCCGCAAAAACTCGTCAAACCCGCGGGTACCCATCCCTACTCCTAACTATCTGTATTCTCAGCCATAGAGACAAAAAAAACAAATGAGAAATTCATGCGGCGTTCGGCGGTTCGGCGGTTCGGCGTGAGGCCTTGAGCTTCTGAGTCAATGATGATTCCTTCATCTTTCTGCTCCAACTGCTTCTTGGATTCTCTTTCTCGACGGAACTCTTTAGCTCCGTTGAGATTTTTAAGAAACGCTCATCTGGGTTCATATCGATGTTGCTGCTGCTGAGTCTGCGGGACTCGCATGGAGAGACGACGACGGCCGGAGAACCAGAGGCCACTCCTGCTCCGGATCCGGTGGTGGAGGAGGAGAGAGTTCCGGTGACTGGAGTGGAAGATTCAAGGAGCTTTTGAACCATTTGAAGTCGGGGAGGGAGGTGGAGAGGGAGGAGTTGGCCCTTGTAGAAGAGTTCGTCCGCCGGAGAAGTGGTGGGTTCGCCTGAGATTGCGGCGGAGGAGCACATTTGGAACTCGAACTCTCGGCTGTGCGGTGGAGAGCTCACGGAGAAGCTGATGAACGCCGACGAAGAAGATGAAGAAGAGCAAGTTCCGATGGCGAGGAGGGTGAGATTCCGACGGCGAGGAGGGTGAGGTTCCGACGGGATGGGAGGGAGGCACGCGAGGAGGCTGCAAAAGAGAAGAGGGTATGCAAAATTAGGGTTAGAGGGTATGTAAAATTAGGGGTAGAGGGTATTTAGGTAATAAACAATAAAATTAAGGATATATTTGTAATTTTTGCGGGTACCTGCGGGTACCCGTTTATGAAACTAAATTATCCGTCCCGAACCCGAACCCATGGGTATTGAAACTAAATTACCCGAACCCGAACCCGTGGGTACGAGTAATTTTTTGCGGATTCGGGACGGGTTTCGGGACGAGACGGTTCCTGCGGGTTTTTTGCCCACCCCTACGTTGTGCTAAAGTACTAGGATGAATATTTTATGGTACAACGTTATACAAGCATGAACATTGTACCATATATGTTCTATCACACACGTTGTACCACTAACGTTAGCGGTTAGTAATTCATTTTGATTATGGGGGTTTTATCAGAAGATCCAAAATGATGTATCGATAGAATGGGTTTAAGAAAAATATAAAATTTATACAATATTGTTGAATAAAAGTGCGAAACAAGAAATATAACGATCTTGTTGATCGTATCAGTAGAAATGTTGATATGGATAAATCAACGAAGAAGATAAGATTGAGGTATGTCCCGATGAACTAAGAGGCCTCCATACATTTTGATGATGAACATGTTATTGGCTTTTGTTGGAAGTTGACAATGATGGATGTAGAAATACCTTACATGTTGAGATCACCGACGGAATCCAAGAAATAGTACGTATTGAAAATGAAAAATGTGTTGAAGTTGGAGCTGAAGATGAAAATGAAGTTGGTGTTGAAGCTGGACCCGTCGTTGAAATTGGAAATGTAGAACTTAATGAACCTAGAAATGAAGTTGAAAATGTAGAATGTGTTGAAGCCGAAAATGAAGTGCGAGGGTTTAATGATTATTAGTTCCTCAAGTTTTGATTGGGACGACAGGTTTGACATTTACATGGGTCAAGAATTTTTATGCAAAAGACGACATCGTGTTGTTGCTTAAAAAGGATGCATGCATGAAATGCTTTGGATTTAACGTATTGAAGTCGACGAAGACATTTTTTCGCAACATGCAAACAAAGAGATTTCGGGTGCAAATAGTCATTATGTGTGGTTAGGTGCAATCTCTTAGATGTTTTCTCAGTGAGGGTACACAACAAGACGCATACATACTTCTCGGGTGAGTCGAGTAATAATGTTGGCACGCCAAAAGTTGTTCAATCCCTTTTGAAGGAATGATACGTGGGAAAACTAGATACACCAAGTCCAATAAATATTACAAAGATGTTTCATGGATGTTTTGGTGTAAAAGTATCATATTATACAACATGGAGAGTAAAGAAGTTGGATGCGTATGATGTACGCGGTTGTTCGAAAATTAGTTTAAAATGTTCACAAGTTACTTGCACATGCTAAAGAAGGTGAATGAGGGGTCTGTTACACATCTTGAATTAGATAATAATAACATATTTAAATATTTATTTGTTGCATTGGGAGTTTGTATTGAGGGTTTTAGAGCATTAAGAAAAGTCATTGTCATGGATGGAACTTTCTTGAATAATGTCTATGGTGGAGTCTTGACCATTTCTACTGGTCAATACACCAATTTTCACCAGTATCTAGTTGTTGTTGGAGTAGCTGACTCCGAAAATTATGCTAGTTGGACATGGTTTATGATAAAGCTTCAAATGGTAATACTAGTACCGGATGATCATGATTTGGTATTCGTCTCAGATCGTAATAAGAGCATTGCTAGGGCGATAAATGAGATATACAAGAACGCTAAATATGGATTCTGTGTTTGGAATTTATCACAAAATGTGAAATCGAAAGTTTCCCATGGTAGGAAAATGAATATGGAATCCATAGCCGAGAAGTTTAGACAATATGCTAATGCCTATTCGATGACTCGATTTTACACACATTATGATGAATTCAAGACTAAATACCCTCGAGCTGCTACCTATATCAAAGATGGTGCTGAGCTGGAAAAAGGGCAAGAAATGACTTTCCTAGGGAGCGGTACAACATTGATACTACCAATGAAGTTGAATCTATCAATTTGATATTAAAAGAGACAAAGAAATACTAATTGTTACCAATGTTGGACGTTATAATGTTAACGGTTGCATAATAGTTCAATAACCATGGAAAAGATTAAGTTGATGGATCAAGTTCACAGAAGCTAACATGTTCGTTGGAGAGCATATTACACACACGGTTCATGGAGTCGACAAGGATGCAAGTGCATGAACTAAATAGCTTACACTTGAATTCAATATCATTAGTTGTGTTGGAAAAAAATGATCCGATGGATTTGAAAAGTCGAATGTATACTTATATAATCTTCGATATTGATAAATATTTGTGTGTATGTGCTCTTGCCACTGCCAAAGTATGTTCTGATGATATACAAATCCACGATTTCTGTTCAAAGTTCTATTTGAAAGAACAATGGGCATTGGCATATGTAAGAACGGTTAATATTGTTCATGATCAGTCATATTGGATCGTTCTGGATGAGATGGTATTTTTTACACAAAAAGAATCAGATGTGTGAAGAAGATTCGATTAACTTGGATACCATCTGTTGGAGAACCGCGATGAAAAAGACGTAGAAGAGTTCGTCGAAAAATACACCGAAGAAAAGTTAAGTATTGTTGTATAAGTATTGTTAACATTCAAATATTGTATTTGTCTAGTATTGTTAACGTTCAAGTATTATATTTGTAGAAGTATGTGTAAATAGAAAAAATATTTTAGAAAATTTGTGAAATATAAAAACTTTTCGTACGAGAATGGAAACCTAACAATGAACTTGACCACAAATACATACTTTTTTGACGACACCACGTGATGCTCATCCTTAAACGATGATAAGATTTCAAGATTTTGAGTCTTTTTATGAATTTAAAAAATTGATGGATTTGAAGAATTTTCGAAAATGAAAATGATTGAGAGATAAAAAGATTTTTTTTTAATTCTGAAAATGGGAAGTCGGAAATTTTTCATACAGAAACGAATTAGTATTGAAATTAATAATGTATTTGTTTTAAAAAAATAAAAATATATTAAATCATTTTATAATAGCAGATTATTTCAGCAAGTGACATTTGACTAGATGAGATTGAAGGCTGGAAATGGTCATGCCTGGCTACTCGCACACCACCTGCGATGGCGGATTTCCGGAACACGAGAAACTTGTTAACCTTGTTGGATCATGATGCGATCGTGATGCATCCATGGCCTGTGATGTGAATGTTCGCGCCACGGCCGTTGATGGTCATGTAGCCAGAGACGATGAGGTCGTAAATCGGAGTATATTTTTTTGTATTTCTTCAATAACACATACAGGATATATATACACATTGGGAGTTGACCTAGATACGTATATGTATAATTACATTAATAGACATTCCTTATACGCCCCCGCAAGATGAATCATTTGAACAAGAAATGATTCCAATCTTAGAACGCAAGGACACAAACAAAGAACGTGCGAGAGGTTTCGTAAGGATATCCGCAAGCTGGTCACTGGAGCTGACATGAGAGACTCGTATAGTGCCGGATTGAATCTGTTCCTGTACGGAGAGATAATCGAGAGCTAAGTGCTTCATGCGAGAATGGAAGACCGGATTGGCACAGAGGTAGGTTGCACCGATATTGTCGCAATAGATCATTGGGGGGCTTTGGAGAGTGACACACCAAGGTCCGTGAGTAGATTAGCAAGCCATCTGATTTTAGCAGAGGTGTTGGCTACAGACCTATACTTTGCTGTTGTGGAAGACCGAGAGTGGTCATTCTGCTTCTTGGATGACCAAGAAATGGGGTTGTTGCCAACTCACATCAGGTCTTGTGAGGGAGAGATACTGGAGACTGCCGATAACCTGGCGAAACTCACTCGGATATGAGAGATGAGTGCCTGAATGGAGAATGAGTCGAAAGGTGAGTGCCTGAACGGATTGCAACGGATTTTTGTCCGTTGAAAATCTTACCAAATCCGTTAAAATCCGTTGGTAAGTGTTTCCAACGGACGGATCCGTTGCCCCGTCCGTTGGAAACTGCGAGTTTTTTTGTAGTGTTGCATATTAACACGGCTAAGAAGGTCTCCAATATATTTCTGCTGAGATAGATGTAACCCTTTCGAGGTCCTTGTAGCTTCAATACCAAAGAAATATGAGAATGGTCTGAGGTCTTTGAGAGAAAACCGAGAGGCCAAGGATGAGATGAATGACTGTATCTGAGCTGAAGATGATCTCGTGATAAGAAGATCATCAACGTAAATGAGGACAAGGAGCCAAGAGTTGGATGTGTTGAGGATGAACAAAGATGCATCACTCAGAGAGTGAGTTCTTGAATCGACACAACTGAGAAGATATGATCGAAGTTCTGAGTATCAGGCTCGAGGGTTTTGCTTAAGTCCATAGATAGTTCATATATGAAGTTTGCAGACAAATTCGGAGTTGTCTTTGTCAATGAAGCCAGCAGGTTGAGATAAGACGAAATTGATGACAATGTTTCGCACTGTGGTCGTGTGTACCACATGCTTGACAGCACCCTCGATACGTGCCAGATTGACCTTGATTGTTGCGGTTCCAATGTTGACTAGAGGAACGAGTGGTGTGATCTGTATTCCGAGTATTGTTGGGACGGGACTTTGTCAAGACAATGTTGGCCGTGATAGGAATAGAAGAGTTTGGTGAAGGAATTGTTGCAGCAATCTTGGCTTCATGGTTGATTAATTTCTCATGGAATTCTTCAATTGAGATTGCAGTGTCCTTGGCAATAACCATATCGATTACAGGTTTGTAGTCTTCAGAAAATCATCAAGAATAGCTTCAAGCACATCTTCATGATCTATAGGCTTTTCAAGGTGGGGAGTTCATCGGGTTTTTTATGAACCGAAGATACTCATCAATGGATTGAGTTTCTTTCACACTGCGTTTGATTTGATCTCGGAGTTGAAGGAGATTACCATAAAAGGCTTTCCCATAGGTGTTCGCAATTGTGCGCCAAGCATCTCGAACTAAAGTAGATTTGGTATCATGGTTTGGAGGTTCATCGAGAGAGCTCCAAGAAGAGAGCTAAACAACAACATGTCTTGTTGTTTCTACGGGACGAATGCAGGGTTGACTTGAGCAACGCCATCAACTAGGATGATGGTTCGTGGGACAACGGAGTCTTCTATAATTTTCTACGATGAAACACTCGAGGTGGTGTCTTTCGAGTAGAGATCGAACTTGTACGACCCTATTAGACCTATGGATTCTGAAGAAGACACTGAAGGTTATACGCAGGTGAAACACAAACGCTCAACCTTCAAGGAAGAAGGCGCGTGTAACAGACTGCAACAACATCTGGTGAAGGAGGAGAATGCAGGGGTATTTCTGAGTTTGTTGCACAACCGATTTGCAGCATTAGCAGGGAGAGATTATTAGTTTTGAATTGTATATTTTGAATGAGAGAAATGATGTATAAATACTCGAGAATACATTGGATTCAGTATGCTGAAAATCAATGAAAATATTTTACAGAAAAACTTTCTTTCTTCCCTCCTTCTCTTCTTCCTCTGTTCTTCCTATGTTTCTTGAACATTTTATCAGTCTTTGATGAGTTTTTCTCATGGTATCAGAGCCGTGATCAAGGGTAACAAATATCTATGATCATGGCAATTGCAGAAGCAACCTATCCCTTTCCAATTCATATCAACATTTCGAATTTTGTCACACTTAAACTCACAAATTCAAATTTCCTTTTCTGGAAGGCACAAGTAGAATCACTTCTACGCAGCCAAAAGTTACTCGGTTTTGTGGATGGAACCACAGTTCGTCCATCTGAAACAATCATTCTACAACAAGATGGAATCAACACGACCACTCCAAATCCAAGCTATGACGCATGGTTACAGACTGATCAGCTGATCAAGTCTTGGATCATTGGCACACTTTCAGAAGAGGTATTCAGCTATGTGATTGGATTAGATTCTACACTTGAGGTATGGAATTCTCTTATTTCACATTTCAACAAGAGGTCAATTGCACGGGAATTTGATCTGTTAGCATCACTTCAGCTACTAACTAAGGATGGAAAAACTATGACAGAATACTTGAGAGATTTTAAAAGTATTTGTGATCAACTTGATTCCATAGGAAAACCAGTAGCTGAACCTATGAAGATATTCCGTTTATTGCATGGACTTGGGAAAGAATATGAAGCATTCTCCACATGTATTCAAACATCCATGCATAAACCACTATTTCCTACCTATGATGATGTTGTTTCTTAGCTTACCAGCTTGATTGTGAATCCATCTTCTTCATTCATGACTGAAACATCACCACATTTAGCATATTCAGCTCAAAAATCAGGCTATGGTTACAATGAACACAGTGGAAATTATGGTAGAGGAAATGGGAATGGTTTTTATGGTAGAAGAAATAGATCAAATTATAATAGAGGCAGAGGGAATGGATCTTATTCAACTCAAGGTAGAGGTTTCCATCAACAAGTTTTTTCTCAAAATTTGACAAGGAACCAGAGTATGCAACAACAGAGTAATTCTGCAAAATCTACTTGTCAAATTTGTGGCAAAATTGGTCATGATGCACTCCGTTGCTGGCATCGCTTTGATAATTCTTTTCAGAGTAGTGATATTCCACAGGCACTCTCAGCACTCCAGATTTCAAGTCAATCAGGGGAAGAATGGTTTCCTGATTCAGGAGCCTCTGCACACATCACTGCCTCAACACAAAATCTACAAACTGTAACTCCATATACAGGATCAGATGGAATAATGATTGGAGATGGCTCCTATCTACCCATTTCTCATATTGGATCAGGCTCAATCTCAACCTCTGCAGGTATGATTTCACTTAAGGACGTTTTAGTTGTTCCATCAATAAAGAAATCCTTACTGTCTGTTTCAAAATTTACATCAGACAATCCTTGCTATTTTGTGTTTGACAATGATGGTGTTACAATTAAAGATCAACAAACACAGATGGTTCTAGCAAAGGGAAGCAAAAGTGAAGGAATATATCTCTTGAAAAATGTTGAGAATCAAGCCTTATATTCCATCAGACAACAAGCTGCAACGGATGAAATATGGCACAAGAGACTAGGACATCCAAACAATCAAGTTCTGCAATATCTTAAGAAGAACAAATCAATAGCAATTTCTAGATATGTGTCACCTCTGTTATGTGAACACTGTCAGATGAGTAAATCTACTAAGTTGCCTTTTGCTGCTTCTGAATTTTCTGCTTCTGCACCTTTAGAAAAGATACATTGTGATCTATGGGGACCAGCTCCCATTTCTTCAGTTCAAGGATTCTGTTATTATGCAGTGTTTGTTGATCATTTTTCAAGATTTTGTTGGCTGTATCCACTAAAAAGAAAATCAGAGTTTCAACATGTGTTTACTGTTTTTCAGAAATTAGTTGAAAATCAACTGTCAACTAAGATAAAAATTTTCCAAAGTGATGGTGGTGGAGAATTCATTAGTAAATCATTCCAGCAACATTTAAGGGATTTCGGGATCAGACATCAGATTTCATGCCCTGCTACACCTCAACAGAATGGATTGGCTGAAAGGAGACATAGAACAATTATAGAGCTTGGTCTTTCAATGCTCTTTCATTCAAAGGTACCTCTTAAGTACTGGTTAGAGGCCTTCTTTACAGCAAATTTTTTGAGTAATCTTCTGCCTACAGTGTTACTAAATCATCAAAGTCCATATGCTAAACTCTTTGGGAAGGAGCCTGAATATACTTCATTAAGAGTTTTTGGGAGTTGTTGCTATCCATGCCTAAGGTCTTACTCACAACACAAGTTTGAGCCACGGTCTCTTAAATGTGTTTTCTTGGGATATAATGAAAAATACAAAGGATATAGGTGTTTATATCCACCAACTGGAAAAGTTTTCATCACAAGACATGCCTTATTTGATGAGAACTTATTTCCATTTCAGAAGGAGTATTTTCATTTGATATCAGACTCTTCACTTCCTTTTTCTCCAGTGTTTCAGGCATGGATTAAGGGAGTTTCTGATCCGGTTCAAACCTCTGAACAACAACCTAGGTATGAACTCCCACCTCATTTAATTGTTGCTGGTTCATCTACTTCAGAAAGGTCTGATGATTCTGTTTCAGAGTCAGCTGATATTATTAACTCTACTTCTGTTCCTGAGCCTGAAATTCAGCTGAATACACAGAATACTCACTCTATGGTGACAAGGTCTAAAACAGGAATTATCAAACCAAATCCCAAGTATGCATTAATTACTTCTAAAGGAGATATATGTGAACCTAAAACAGTGAAGGCTGCTCTACAACATGAAGGTTGGCACAAGGCTATGAAAACTGAAATGGAGGCCTTGCAACAGAATAACACCTGGACTCTGGTTCCAGTGGATGAAAGTATGAATGTTCTTGGCTGCAAGTGGGTATTTAAAACAAAATTCAATTCTGATGGATCATTAAACACATTGAAGGCTAGATTGGTGGCAAAAGGATTCCATCAAGAAGAAGGCATCGACTATCTTGAAGTCTTTAGTCCTGTGGTAAAGACAGCCACTGTGAGGTTAGTTCTGAGTTTGGCTACTGTTAAGAAATGGAAAATCACCCAACTTGATGTTAAGAATGCTTTCTTGCATGGAGATTTGCATGAAAATGTATTCATGAGTCAGCCTCCTGGGTTTGTGGATTCACAGTTTCCTAATCA
>CM071875.1:18206855-18239953 GCA_036759665.1 Gynandropsis gynandra
AGGAATGCAGGATTGCAAACCTATATCTACGCCATTACCTCTGAAATCCTTCAAGACTCCTGAAAATGCAAAACAGTTTGAAGATCCAACTTATTTCAGAAGCCTGGCAGGTGCATTGCAGTACCTCACTATCACTCGCCCTGATATTAACTTTGCTGTTAATGTTATATGTCAAAGAATGCACAATCCAACAGTTGATGATTTCAGATTGTTGAAAAGAGTTCTCAGATACATCAAAGGTACACAAGCTTTGGGATTACAGATTCATTCTCAAAGTAACTTGCAGCTTCATGCGTTTTGTGATAGTGACTGGGCTGGGTGCAAGGATACAAGAAGATCAACAACTGGATTCAGCACATTCTTAGGTTCAAATATCATTTCTTGGTCTGCAAAAAGGCAAGCCACTATCTCACGTTCCTCCACAGAAGCTGAGTATAGGGCTCTTGCAACTACAGCTGCAGAATTGACATGGTTATCCTTTTTACTCCGAGATCTAGGCATTATTCAGTCCAATCCTGCTATATTACATTGTGACAATTTATCAGCCGTTTATCTTGCTGCTAATCCGGTTTTTCACAGCAAATCCAAATATATTGAGTTGGATTATCATTACATTAGAGAGAAGGTGGCTTTGGGGTCTATAATTATCAGACATGTTCCAGCTCATCTACAAGTTGCTGACATTCTTACTAAGTCACTGCCTAAGTCTCAGTTTCAAGATCTTCGTTCCAAACTTTATGTTGGTATGCCACCTAACATAAGTTTGCGGGGGAGTATTAGACCTATGGATTCTGAAGAAGACACTGAAGGTTATACGCAGGTGAAACACAAACGCTCAACCTTCAAGGAAGAAGGCGCGTGTAACAGACTGCAACAACATCTGATGAAGGAGGAGAATGCAGGGGTATTTCTGAGTTTGTTGCACAACTGATTTGCAGCATTAGCAGGGAAAGATTATTAGTTTTGAATTGTATATTTTGAATGAGAGAAATGATGTATAAATACTCGAGAATACATTGGATTCAGTATGCTGAAAATCAATGAAAATATTTTACAGGAAAACTTTCTTTCTTCCCTCCTTCTCTTCTTCCTCTGTTCTTCCTCTGTTTCTTGAACATTTTATCAGTCTTTGATGAGTTTTTCTCAGACCCATGTTAAGTAGTTTGTGGATGTAAGCTTGTAACATTAGACATGTTACACGAGAGCAGAGTTTTCTGCCACTATTTCAGTGTTGTGAGTAGAGGATGCTTCAACAGTGGCAGACATGATGCTTGTGGGTTAGGTGGTGGTTGTTGCTGGAGAAAAGTGATGCGATGGTTCTGATTGATGGAGAAAAGTGGCAGACAAAGATATTTAGGGTTTTTGAAGGAAAGGGGAGGGTCGATGAGGATGTGGAAAGGACAGAAATGGCATAGAAGCTATTTGAGGTAACAATGAAGAAGATACAGAGCTGGCGGTGTTAGGGTTTGACCGAGGGCTGTGATGCCATAAAGAGAAGTATATTTTTCTATATTTTTTCAATAAAACATATAAGATATATATACACATTGCAAATTGACCTAAATAAATGTGTATATATATAATTACATAGACATTCCTTATAGATCGTGTCTGAGTTTGCTGTGCATGTTCGCGGAGAAGATGATCCAGAGAGGCTCGGGTTGGATCACGGTGTGTAGGAGAGTACCGGGGACTGGGCTCGCGGCGTCACGATCGGAGGAGTCGGCGACGACGTAGAAGCGACCGCTCTGCCTAATGAATGTACCGCAGCCGAAGCCGAAGGAGTAGTCGGCGAGTCTCTGACGATTCGCGGCCAGTTGGGATCGCATCTGCAACAGTCGTCGATCGTGTTGCTGATAAGGCATGAGGGAGTCACTAACGGTGGAGTTTGGCCGTATAGTGACTTTAGCAATTAAGTATCCAAAATTAGTGTGGGTATATAGGTCTTGGAAGACCGTGGTGCAACCAAGACCGATCGCTTCCCCAAGGTTCACACAGCAGCTCCCTCGAACGCGTGCACTCGCGAAAGAGGAAGATGGAATAGCTTTTAGACTCGTATAGAAAAACTCGTATGAAATTATTGTAGAAACTTTGGTTTTTTCGTATCTTTCTTCCCTTGGCCGAAGTGGCCTTTCATAGGCATCCTAGGAGCCTCCCTTAACCGCCTAGCCATGAAAATAGGTCGGTTACAAAAAAATGGGTCGGCTCCATGAAAAAAGGTCGGCCGTAACAAACCAAAAGGAAAGAGTCTCATGGGCAAGATGGTCATTTTTTCCCAACAATCCCCCACAAAATGACTATCATAATTTTAAAACACACGAGTACAACGAATAATGTAGGAATTGAATTACTTAAACATCAATATCTTACGATTGAATTGATGCGTAGTGATGTGAGGCAACAACTTAAGCTAGTGAAAGTGAATTGCTTCTTGAACTTTCAAGAGCTTAAACTGAGACCCCCACAACACGTATCAATTCCTTGGTATTTGCTATTCCGCGATACGGTTATAACGCTTTTAAAGGCCATGATAGGACCACTCAACAACTAGAGTTATGGATTAAAAACCACAATATAGGAATGAACTCTCTTAATTTAACCCAGAGGTTTAAGTCCCATTCCTTTTGAAGATTCTTGGATAATTCTTCTCGATAATCCTTTTGTCAAAGGATCTGCCACATTTCTTTCGGATCTCATAAACTCTAAAGAGATCGCTCCATCCTTTAAGAGATGCTTAACTGCTCCATGTCTTATGCGAATGTGTCTTCTTTTACCGTTATACACATAATTCTTTGCAACTCCAATGGCAGCTTGTGAGTCACAATGCAAGGAGACAGGAACAGTAGACCCCCACAATGGAATATCTCCTAATAGGTTTTTCAACCATTCAGCTTCTTGACCAGCCAATTCAAGAGCTATAAACTCCGATTCCATAGTAGACCGAGCAATACATGTTTGTTTCGATGATTTCCACGAAACTGCTCCTCCACCTAATGTAAATACATATCCACTGGTGGAACTCACTTCATCATTATCTGTCACCCAGTTCGCATCACAATAACCTTCTAACACTGCAGGGAACTTGTTAAAATGTAAGCACAAGTTCATAGTTCCCTTAAGGTATTTCAATAATCGACGAAGTGCATTCCAATGTTCACTGTTTGGATTATGAGTGTATCTACTTAGTCTACTCACAGCATATGCAATGTCTGGTCTAGTGCAGTTCATGAGATACATAACACTTCCTATATCTTAGCATATTCAGTTTGTGAAACACTATCACCGTTGTTTCTTTTAAGATTCATGCTTGGATCATAAGGAGTTCTTACAGGCAGTTCATCAAAACAATCAAACTTCTTAAGAATTTTCTCAACATAATGTGATTGACACATAGAAAATCCATTTTCCGTTTTATGAATTTTAACACCAAGAATAACATCAGCTTCTCCTAAGTCTTTCATATCAAAATGAGATGATAAAAACTTCTTGGTTTCAATGATGACTTCTATGTTTGAACCAAAAATCAATATGTCATCAACATATAGGCATATGATCACACAATCGGACCCAAACAACTTAGTGTAAACACATGAATCTGACACATTCACTATGCAGCCATGGTTTACCAAAGTACGATCAAATTTTTCATACCATTGTTTAGGTGCCTGTTTGAGACCGTAGAGGGATTTTCTGAGCTTACACACTTTGTTTTCCTGTCCAGCTATGATGAATCCCTCTGGTTGTTCCATGTATTCCTGTCCAGCTATGATGAATCCCTCTGGTTGTTCCATGTAAATTTCTTCTTCCAAGTCTCCATTTAGAATGGCCGTTTTCACATCCATCTGATCTATTATGAGCCCTCGAATAGCTGAAAGTGCAATCAAAGATCTAATGGTAGAGATTTTAGTTGCAGGAGAATAAGTATCAAAATAATCAATACCTTTCTTTTGAGTATATCCTACTACCACTAGTCTAGCCTTAAATTTTTCAATTGACCCGTCTGGTCTAGTTTTCCTCTTGAAGATCCATTTACACTTAATGGGTTTACTTCCCTTAGGCAAATCAACCAAATCCCATGTGTGATTCATTATTATTGAATCTAACTCACTCTTAATTGCTTCTTTCCAAAAACTAGAGTCTATAGACTTCAGAGCTTCTTCATAAGTTCTAGGATCTTCATCAATCAAAAACGTAGATACAAATTGTTCATCAATTTTGTCTGAGTTATCAACTAGAAATGCAGTGATAAAATCAGAACCGAAAGTTTTCTCAACCCTTTTTCTTTTACTCTTTCTAGGTTCGTTATCATGCACTATCGTAGATGATTTCTTACCCAAACCACTAATCTAAGAAGACGATGTATCATCCTTTTTAAGAGGAAAAATATGTTCAAAACATTCAGCATTTCTAGATTCACATATAGAGTTATCATTCAAACACATGAACCTATATGCGCTACTATTCTGAGCATACCCAATGAATGCACAATCAAAAGTCTTAGGTCCTATATTCGTTTTCCTAAATTCAGGAAATGCAACCTTAGCAAGACAACCCCATACCCTTAAATAATTCAGGTTTGGTTTAAAACCTTTCCATAATTCGTAAGGAGTTTTATCTAGCTTTTTGTGAGGGACCTTGTTAAGAATATAACATGCAGACAATGCTGCTTCCCCCCACATATTATCAGGCATACCAGAACTTAATAACATAGCATTCATCATTTCTTTTAATGTTCTATTTTTTCGTTCGGCTATGCCATTTTGTTGAGGTGTATACGGTGCCGTAGTTTCGTGAATGATACCATTCTCACTACAAAATTCTTCAAGAAATTTCGTGCAATATTCACCACCTCTATCCGACCTAAGTCTTTTAATCTTTTTATCTAATTGGTTTTCTACTTCAGCTTTATATTTTAAAAACATTTGAGCAGCCTCATCTTTAGACCCTAACAGATAAATTTTCGTATATCTAGAAAAGTCATCGATAAACGAAATGTAATACTTTTTACCACCTTTGCTCAATGTGTTTCTAAAATCAGCTAAGTCAGAATGAACCAGTTCAAGTAATTCCGTGCTTCTAGCAGTGACATGTTTAAAGGGTTTCTTAGCATATTTTGCTTCAACACATATAACACATTTTGAACATTCATTTTCGTTTTGATGTGTTTATGAGTTGCATATTTTTCAGCCTTTTAATAGAACCATAATTCACATGTCCTAGTCTACCATGCCACAGATTAACAGATTCAACGATATAAACAGAACCAGAATTACTATCATTAGCTAAAGCAGAAACAGTGTTCAGGACAAACAATCCCTCAGACAAATAACCCTTTCCCACAAAGTCCCCATTCTTGGCTAATATCACCTTATCACCCTCAAAAACAAGTTTCAAACCAGCTCTATTAAGTAAACTACCAGAGACTAGGTTCCTACGCAGTGATGGAACATACAACACATCATGCAATGCTAAAGTTTTTCCAGACGTAAGTTTGAGGAGAATTTTTCCTTTACCAAGAACTCCAGCGGTGGCAGAATTACCCATGAAGACGTGTTCACCATCTGCAACTTCTTGGAACTCTTGGAAAAGTTCTTTGTTGGAACAGAAGTGTCTGGTCGCTCCAGTGTCTAGTAACCAGTCCACTTTGTTTTCCAGCAAATTTGCCTCAACCACCACTGCGACGATGATCTCATCTTTTTCAGCAACATTAACCTGCGGTGCAGATTTTGGGTTAGGTTTGTTGTCAGGCTTTTTGTCCTTTTTGTTCCAACATTGATATGATTTGTGGCCTGGTTTTCCACATTCATAACAATGTAGGATTTTGTCCTTTGCACTTTTTCCGCCAAACCCTTTGAAGTGCTTCTGATTCGGTCCCTTTTTGAATGTCTTTCCCTTAGGCTTAAACCTGTTTTTCTGTCCGACAGAGGATTCGATTAAGTTAGCTTTAACTGAATGTGAAGAGATAGTATTAAGCTTATCTTTCGGGCGATTAGCCTCTTCAGTCTTCATATGACTTATTAGCTCCTGGAGTGGCAGATCCTTCTTCTTGTGTTTGAGACGGCATCTGTACTCGGACCACGAAGGAGGAAACTTCTCAAGCAACACGTTCGCTTGGAGGAGTTCACACATTTTCATCCCTTCACTAAGTACGTCCGCGACAAGGTTTTCGTACTCATGGATTTGGTCCATGATCGGTTTGTCGTCGACCATTTGGAACTGAATCCATTTTCCTACAACGTACTTCTTCCTTCCAGCATCATCAGAACCATATCTTGTTTCCAAGATATCCCAGATTTCTTTGGCATGTTTGTATTTAACAAATATATCAAACAATGCGTTGGACATGTGGTTTAAAAGATGGCCGCGTACCGTTTTGTTGTCTTTGTCAAATTTCGATTTTACCTCGTCGTCCGCTTTCTTGGATTTCTCGGTTTGAGGTGTGGCCATCGGAGTGGAGGGCGTGGCGAGGGGTTGTTCAGCATCAAGGATGTCTGTGTGGAGGACGTAGTCAACGTCTAACTGCTCAAAGAATATGAGCAGTTTCTGGGACCACCGACGGTAGTTCATACCGTCAAGAGGCTCCAGCTTGGAGAGATCGGGCAGTGATCGTGGTGGGAGTGTAGCAGCCATGGTCACAACTTTGAAATAAAAAGAAGTTTTCGCTTTCAGAATGTAAAGTAAAAGAAAGATAATGAACGTGACCAAAGCTGTGTCGTGGTAAATGCCACTGCCCTGAAAGCGAAATTTCGGTAAGACCGTGGTGCAACCAAGACCGATCGCTTCCCCAAGGTTCACACAGCAGCTCCCTCGAACGCGTGCACTCGCGAAAGAGGAAGATGGAATAGCTTTTAGACTCGTATAGAAAAACTCGTATGAAATTATTGTAGAAACTTTGGTTTTTTCGTATCTTTCTTCTCTTGGCCGAAATGGCCTTTTATAGGCATCCTAGGAGCCTCCCTTAACCGCCTAGCCATGAAAATAGGTCGGCTACAAAAAAATGGGTCGGCTCCATGAAAAAAGGTCGGCCGTAACAAACCAAAAGGAAAGAGTCTCATGGGCAAGATGGTCATTTTTTCCCAACATATATATATATCATACGAGTTTACACGTACAACTATACATATATATATGATATATATATGCATCATATATATTATATATATACCATGCATTTATACAGAAAAATTAGGAACCTGAAAGATCTGAATTCCTTATGTTTTTAGAACAGTGTATGAATACTATATGTGAAATTTGATGAATCTTTTACTCTCTGTTATTATTATACTTTTACCGAAGTGAGTAAGCTTTGGAGACAAATGGTAAGAACATGAACGGTAAGAGAAGAGCAGTCAATGGGACCATGAGACCAAGCGTTGGAGAGACCACCATAATAATGGTATCGGTCTTTTCGTGCTAAAGTAAATTAAGTTCATGTACTTCTTACATATAATTTTTAATAGAGGGATCGAGAAGAGAGATAAGGAGAGGGAGAGAGAAAAAATTACATTTGGTAATTAAAACGGATTTTTTTTCAAAATTAAAATATTTATTAGTTTGTGTTCGGTTTGAATATTAATGGGTTGGATCCGAATTTTGATTGTTAATAAACAGATAACACGAAGTATTCCAATCTTTTAAATGTAGAATTTCGTAAGAGTACGAAATTGGTGGGACTGGGCACATATAAATGGATAGTTAAAATCGTATATGAATACGTATTTGTAATTAAAATTTTATAACATTTACATGTATTTTTTAGAACTTTTTATTTTTGTAATTGATAATAGTATCTACGATTAATTAAAATTGTGTACAGATTTACGTTGATAATTGAATTTTGGATACCCGTATTTTAGATTAAAATTTGGATAACAAATTATCATTATTCGTGGGACAGATTCGAGTAATAATTATTTCCCAGATACCTAGCCGACGGCCTCACAGAGTCACAGTGTTGATGGATCCAAGCTACGGTTAAAAACAAACAAAATGGATAAAAGTATATTTCAATCCATTTCATCCATCGGAAAAGTCTATCAACCTCCTGTAAAAGGATATTCAAACAATGCTGATAGAAGAATACGTAGAAGTATAAAAACTACTAATCAATTTGTTTCATCCACCAACAAAATCTATCAACTTCTTGCAAGGCATGACTAGACAGTGTTGGTAGAAGAATAGGTTGATAAGTGTATATAATTTGATAGTCTTAACTTACGGTATACAAATATAAGAGATAAAGCGTAATAATGTTGGAGTATATAATCCCTGGAAACCAATTATAACAGTCATGTTGTTTGTACACTCTCTCAGGATTACGCACCACCCAAGAAAAAAAAACAGTTGCATAAACGGAGAGCCCTCATCAATCACACAATCTCTACTTACATAGCCAACCACATATCCATTGCCGGAAGAAAAAAAAGAGACCCTCTCCCTCTTTCGTTATTTGGATCACAAAGCCTGTGGCTGGAACTGTTCCCTCACGGCTCGGGCTGCTGCTCCATACCATGCGGCTGCTCCCATTGCACCAGGGTCAGGAACCGATGCCAGAATCTCCGCTGATACATAGCTTGATCTCCCGGCCTGTCCCCCCTCACCAATCACAACCTCATTAGATCTCCTCAAAAACCAATGTTCTAAAATCGCTATCACTAATCGGAGGTGACCCATCTATCCATCTAGACGTGTCTAGACAAACTAGGCAGTAAAAAGAAAAAATAAAGAACATGATATAAATATATAAATACTAATAAAGAGCACTATTCTTTAAATTATTATATTTCTTTATATTATTCAAAATAATTAATATTATTGCATTATCATTAATCCAAGAACATAAACTATAAATTTATAATAGAACCCTGAAATATTCTTATTATACATGACTTGTCTAATTTATTGAAAGAATATAATCGTCCTACATTGACCCTTACAAATGCTTAGATAGTCCAAAAAGACGCTTAGACAGTCTAGAGGACCACAGAATGCGTAGACGAAACACTTTAGAAAATTGGGATACTTAACGGCCACCTAGCGCCTAGGCGTACCCCCTATTTTAGAACAGTGCCAAAAACACATCCACACAAATGTATATAAAAGATGGTTTTGACGAAAAGCAAAACTGATAAAGCCTAAAAATCCCACAACAAATCTACGCCAACATATCATCATGAGTCTCAAGTCACCCAGGGAAAAGGGATCTCACCTGTGCTTGCATCTGGATGGTTGATTCAGCTCCAGCAGTAGCCGCTTCAGCGGAGGCAATGAAGGCAGATACAGGGTCTTCCCCAGCATTCAGCTTCTGCTCTCATCAAAACAAAGCTTGTTAGTAAAGATCATTTTGAGTGATAAAAAGGTCAAGACGCTGTTTATCACCTCCTCAAGCACTTCCGAAGCTGGAACGAGTGCATCTAACAGGGTCCTGTAACCCGCAGTTGCTCCACCGTATTTGCTAACAGCAGAGATTGATGACTTGAGTGCTTCGGACCCTGAATCAGGAGGACATCCGAGTCAAGACACGTTTGTGCTTTTAGAATACTAATAGTTTCTAACAAATAATGACTCACAGCCTTTGGGAGTGACATCCGACTGAGGGTTAGCTTTTAGCTCTGCATATGCTGCCTTGCAGAGAAGGCTGTAACTGTTTTCACAAAAGACACAGCAATGCCTGATCAATGAATGTCAAAAGTATGACTATATGTAGATAAGAACTGGATCAAATACATGATTCCGCTTGTGCCCCCCATGACTCTTCTGATTGATGAACCGATCTCGTTCACTGTTTCAGCAGCATCATTAAGCGGATAGCTGCAAAAAGAAACATGTTTCAAACAACCAAGATTGGCCCTAAGTAAGGATTACTATTTACAGTAGAACTTAACAGAATAGAGCAAAAAGGTGAGTGAGGTCCACATAAATGAAGACTCACTACTTCTTCATGTCTTCCAGAACTGCTGTTGCACCTCTGTTCATCTATGCAGGGATTGACCAAACATGTGTAAGGCATATGAACATGAACAAAACAAAAGTTCGCCGGTACCTCTAAAGTCAGCACTTACTGTTGAGCCACAGTCGCCGTCGCCTACTTTACCATCCCATTCGTTCAAACTATCCTTCAGACTGATTACCGCACTTGCTGCTGCTATGATAGCTGCCTCTAGAATTCGACCTTGTTGACTTAACTCTTCTGGTCGGCTTAAAGCCTAATATTGCCAAAAGAAAGTTAGCATAATAAACTGCCAAATTTTCATATAATTAACAAACTTTTATCAACATAAGAACCCTCAAACAGGTAAGATGAATCATGTTTAATGAAGCCCAGCACATACCTCATCATTTTTCGTTGACCGGGAAGGGGGCAACGGAACAGGAATCTTTGCTGGTGGACGGTTACCTATGCAAAATGATCAAGCTTGAGCTCAGAAGGTTTTGTTCCCAACCATAAAAGAATCAAATGTGCAATCCATAAAAGTAAGAAAGTGATATAACAATCCACCGCAGAGAACTTACAATTCACTTTTAAGTTCCAAAGAAAAGAAGAGAAAATTTTTTTTAAAAAAAAAAAGAAGTTGACGTCCCACCATCTGTGCCAGCAGGCCAATTTGGAGCCTTTGTCGGAGCATCCAATCGGTCTAAAATACACTGGTCAGCCTTCATGATTGAAATTGAAAATCCTGTAAAAGGAAGCACTTTCAGAGCAGCGGTGGGTGTGTGGCACTCCAACTAAATCATGAAACCCACAAAGTTTCACCTGCCATATCAAGAGATGTCATAAATAATCCCGTGTACACCCTGTCAACGGCAAGTCCAAATTCCAACTGCAATTTAGGGACTGCTTTTCCAGTGGCAATCATAAGCTCCATCAGAGGGGTGCCACCTAAGCTGCCAAAAAGAAGTAAAAACCGAGGAATAAGAAAGATTAACATCCGTTCCTGACAAACAGCAGAAATATATTCGGAAAATGTTAAAAATATTCTCCAGACCAAAAATCAGCATCATACCCAAGGGATTTTGTCTTCGTTAAAATGAACAAACTTAAAAATATCATTTAACTAGGAAGATGCAAACAACAGGCCTACCCATTAACCATGAGAACCACTCTGTTACCACGTGTAATAGGAACATAATTGGTCTCCTGCAGAGATGGGATAGTCGGAAAAATGCATAAGCTGTCGAAGGAAACATAATCAAGGCTTTGCCCTAATTTCATTTTAGAGATAGTAAGGGTAATAACCGATATAAGAATATAATCATGGAATGAAGAAACTGCAACAGAGAGAACAGACTATGCACATACAGGACTCAATATCTGCTGAAGAACATGGGAAACGACCACATCCACAGGCTGAATTTCGACCACAGCAGCACCTGGTTCTCCATGCTGAGAGAAAAATTGAAACAATACGAAGCGTCAAGACATAAACCAACACCAATAGAAAGCAAAGAGGTCCCGTGGCCCAAAAAGGAAAAGGAAGACAACATACAATTCCAAGCCCTAGTTCCATTTTCTCTGGGCCCAAACGATCAGATGTAACTTGTCCAGGAAGAGTACAAACAGATAAAGCAACACCCATGGTCCCAACCATCTCTGATGCACGTTTTGCTTCAGCGGCAACTTCTGCTAAAGAAAGACCGGCAGCTGCTGCTGCTCCAGCAACCTATCCTTCACCAAGCAGAAAATATAAGTTGAAGTTTACAGAAATTTCCCACTTAAAAAAATATATGGATTCTAAAATCACGAAAAGCAATCTAAATCATAAAAATAAGAACATATATAAACTGCCTGAGGATTCAGACATCAGACAATTTTAGACGATACATAGAAAACACTAGGACAATCAACTGCCTATGCTCTATTAAAACGCACTAGTTTACAAAATGCGGATAGACAAAGAAATGTAGAGGGTCAGGGAGAGACAACCTTATGGACAAGAATTGTTCCTGCTAAGCCTCTACGTCCAGCTATGCCACGAGGAGGGGGTAAAGCACAATCCTCTCCAACGATCACAGTCTACAAAAGGTATCTTATCATTCTGTCTAGTAATGCTCTTACTAGTGACAAAGCCATAAATGGACAGTACCTCCACTTTGTAACCTTCAGATTTTGCTTGCTCAGCTGCCAAGCCAAAGTTCAAGCGATCACCAGTATAATTCTGTCAAGAAAGTTGCATATAAATAAAAACCGATAAAACATAGAACAAAGGAATTGATAGTTCCTTGTAACTATTGATACGGTGTGCATCTCTCTTGCCCTGTCTATGCACCTTTACAATCAAGAGACATCCCATAGGGCCAGTCACAGCTCGAATCCCCTGCAGTTGGACAAAACATTACTGACCACAGCAAAAGAAAGAAAAATCTGTACAAGGAAGAGACCCTCAGGAGGACTTACAGCTAGGATGGAATCAACCGGCGGCGAAGCAAAAACATCTCCACAAATAGCAGCTGTCAGCATTCCTTCTCCCACAAACCCAGCATGAGTGGGCTCATGCCCACTACCTCCTCCTGCATTACAAACGGCAATGCATAAGATAGAAGAAAAAAAAACTCAATGGCCAAACTTTCGATCAGAAAACTCCAACCTGATATAACAGCGACCTTGTCATATTTAGCAGCCGAGACATCAGCTCGTAGAACAACCTTGACCTGTAAATTCATGGAAAATGGGAAGCATCAGAACCGGCAGAGGCTTTGCATAACTGTGGAAGAGATAAGACAACATATAAACTCAAAAAATGAGCTTGATAACCTCAGGAAAGCCATCCAAATACTGGAGTCCAGGATATGTTTCGACAAGACCCTCGATGAACTCAGTTACTACGTCTGCAAGAACCAGACAAGGTATTAACAATGCGTTCATTCTCCTCGACTCAAACCAAAATGCATCATGTCAAGAAGATGGAACTACCATCGGCTACAACATCTAGAGAGAGAATAAAACCCTTTCCAGAAAGATTCTGCTCGGTTCGTAATTATTACTCTCTTCAATTTTCCATGCAGCAAAAACGAAACGGAGAAAAAGTAGACGCATTTTGGAGATCGCGGGGGAAATGGACCAAATGCCAGAAGAACTTAAGGGCATGAATGTAGACAAATGAAAACCCATTTTAAACAGATAGAAATGAGTAATGCAGGGTAAAGAGAACATAATCGGACAAACGGAAGGGTCAAGAGTACCAAAATCACGCATAATTCTCATACGGAGAAGAGAAGGTATCACCGGACAGGACAAGAAAGGGGAGGAGGGTAAAGAAGAAGAAAAAGAGAAAAGAGTACAAACCATTAGGGTTATTGATGAATTTCTTGGCCAGAGAAACCATGGTAGCGAAGGAGGATCAGAAGCACAGGGAAATGGCAGAAGCTCGCATGGAAGAGAAGGAGGTTTAAGGCAAATCCTGAAGGAGAAAGGGAGAGTCAACAATCACGGAAGGAGGAGGAGGAGGAGGAGAGAGTGCTGCGTACGACACCGAACGAAAAGCAGGCCCAATCTTATCACTTCTCAGCCCATTTTTTCTGGCAATAAGATATTTATTACTATTTTCCATCACTTTCTTTTTTTTCTTACTTTGAATTTGTGATTTACATTTGGAGACCACCGGTCAATAGCAATATTAATAAGACTTTTTATTTATTATTTAATATTAATCCACGGAGAGATTTTAAATTCTAAATAAATTGCTTAATTAATTTTAGAAATATAATTTTTATATTAATCGAATTTTAAAAATATAGTTAAATCATTACGATATATTTTATTTCATTCAAAAAATATTTGATAGTCATGGTAAATATCGATAATTATATTAGTTAAATGTTAGAGTAATTTATTAACAGTTTATATTATTACCATCATAATCTTTAGATTAAAAAAGTATATTAAAAATTGGTTTATATTTATATTTATTTCAAAAAATTTAATATTAAATGTTTTTTACAAATTTAAATTTTATGATTATTTTAAAAATTTAAATCTAATATATCAAAATAATTAAATATATTGTTTACTGAATTTATAAAAAAAGCATTTAATTGTTTTTAAATAATATATTATTATCAGATATAAGAAAATTTTAATTTAATTTAATTTTTTTATATTTTAATATGTAAATATTTCATATTAATATAAATTTTAAAAATTTCACTTTGAATTTATTTAAGAAAATTATAAGTTTTTAAATACTCAATTAAATTTTTTTGATTTACCATTTTTTCTATTAAAATATTAATATATTATTCAATTTTTAATAAATTATATATATACATATATAAATGTATATATAAATGTCCCATTGTGTGAAAGAAAAAATTAATAAAAGATATATTCAATTTATATTATTCGTAGAAAAATCTGATGTTCTTTTTTTTCTTCATCTTCCTTTCAGTCAATTTCAATCTCCTCTCCTTCCCTCTCATCTCCTCATCCCTCCTTATTTTCTGCATCTATTTTCATCGTCTCCACCGTCTAGGCCTCATCGACACATCCTTTATTTGGATTTATTTGGTGTGTTGTTCCTTCGCTCGTTACTCTATCTCATCGACATCTCATTCGGCTAAGTCTCGTCGACATGTCTTTTTTCTAGATCTCTTCGTCATCTCTTACGAAATGGGTTTTAATATACAAGGATTATTGAGTTTCAATCCAAAAAATAAAAATTAAAAAGATAAAGGAGAACCTCGGTCCTCCTCCTGTTCCGCCTTCCTCATCGTCAATCGAAGCGTCTCTTAAGCTTCTAACTCCCAAGCTTCTATGACACCTTAAACCTAAAAATATAGTTGAAATGATAAACCTTAAATAGTAGAACTTGTTACATACCACATAATAGGCCTCAATTATTTCACTTTCTGTGGCACTTTTGTTACTCCAAGTACGTCGTAGTAATCCTGGACAGACATAAATGTTGGACCTAGTGTTCAACATTGAAAATTTCATTGTGACAAGTTTCAAGACCATGAGCTAAGAATTTCCATAATTAAGAAATATCTAACCCTACCAGTTCCATTAATTATCTTGTTGAACCCAAATTGGCATTTAAAGTTCCAAAGACCATCCATTTCGATCATTTCCTCACATTTATACAATAATAAAAATATCCTTTTTACAAAGAATTCAACACTAGAAGAAAATTAAGATTTAGGGATTGAAGATCCGTTAGGGACGGATTACGGACGATCAACAGTAGTCCGCAAACGAGTGTCAACAAATGATATTCGTCCGCAAATAACGACCGAAATTTCAATCCACAAATCGTCCTTAATTTCAAACCACCATGTCGTTCGCAAATTGACGGAAAAAATCGGGAAATTTAAAAAAAAGTTACGGACGGGTGTCGTTCGTAATTTTAAAAAAACGAAAATTAGAATTTAATTAAATTAAATTTTAAATGTTTATATATAACGATAATTAATTAGAAATTATATGTGAGTAACATTTGTATTCGGCCCCATCGTTATCGGAACTCGAGATGGGAGGTGGAACTTGAGACGGGTGGTGAAACTCGAGACGACCATCGAAACTTGGGACAACCGCCGGAACTCGAAAGAGAAAAGAGTTGAAGGAAAGTGAAAGATTGGATGAAATGAATTGTGGTGGGTGGGATGAAATATATAGCTTTTTTCCCGGACCCTACCGTACTCCAGCTTGGTAGTTTCCACCGCCTGTCCAGGGTTGAGCCCTGGTAGGGGTGGGAAAATTACTCGGAAAACCCGACCCGACCCGAAACCCGTCCCGAACCCGCGTAAAATTACTCGAACCCGCGGGTTCGGGTTCGGGTTCGGGTAATGAAATCTCATTACCTGCGGGTTCGGGTTCGGGTTCGGGTAGGAAAATGCCTGAAACGGGTAACCGCCCGAGTATATATATATATATATATAAATATATATATATTTAGTCATATATCTTGAAGTAATTACAAATATGCCATGTAACCTAAAATTTTTTATCTCTAACCTACGGCGCCTCCCTCTGTCTCCCTGTTGCTCTCTCTCACTCACTAGACAGACCGTGCTCTCTCACCCGACCGTGCTCTCTCACAGCCGGTCCTCACCGTGCTTATTATTATTACAGAAGAGACATAAGGGATTGCGTTTCAGAATCTGGGAACTTGAACGTCGAACCTCTCGTCATACAGCCTCCAATGTCCGTACCTTTCTGTCTCATCCACAGCCCCCTGCCTCGTTACATACACCTCCTCCCTAATACTCTTAAGCCTCCACGTAGCGCTTTCAATGTCACGACTCGACAGATGCACACACCCCGTCAAATCCAGATACTCCAGCTTAGGACAACCCTCGCATATCGCTATTAGACCCTTCATGGTTAATATGGAGAATCGAATCTCCAAATGCCGGAGGTTTCCCATGTGTTTGCCTATGGCATCCGCTTCTAAGTCACCGTCTTGGGGACAAGTGTCCATGTACTCTGGAGGGACATCGCATGAGTCTGAGCAGCTCATTAGATTCCGTTTGAGGATAGTTAGATGCAGGCAGTTCCTTTTTATATGTTTAATGTCTTGGTTTGTAAGATTGTGGATTTTTATTTTTCTTTTGTAAGATTGTGGCTTTTTATTTGTTGTAAACTTCATTTTAAATTGGTTTTAAGTTTTTTTTAACATTTAATTTAATTTAAAATTAAATTAAGATTCGGGTTCGGGTACCCGATGCATTAGACGGGTACCCGAGCCTCGGGTACCCGAGTCTTTCGGGTTCGGGTTCGGGTAGGAAAATGCCTACCCGTCCGGGTTCTCGGGTTCGGGTACCCTCAAAAATCCAGGTACCCGACCCGTGCCCAGCCCTAAGCCTTGGGATTTGACGGCGGACTTAAAAAGCCACCTACAGACGCTTTACGCACAATCATTCCGGATAACGCTTGCATCCTCTGTATTACCGTGGCTGTTGGCACAGAGTTAGCCGATGCTTATTCCCCAGATACCGTCATTGCTTCTTCTCCGGGAAAAGAAGTTCACGAGCCATAGGCTTTCTACCTCTACGCGTCATTGCTCCGTCAGGCTTTCGCCCATTGCGGAAAATTCCCCACTGCTGCCTCCCGTAGGAGTCTGGGCCGTGTCTCAGTCCTAGTGTGGCTGATCATCCTCTCGGACCAGCTACTGATCATCGCCTTGGTAAGCTATTGCCTCACCAACTAGCTAATCAGACGCGAGCCACTCCTCGGGCGGATTCCTCTTCTTTTTTTAGGCTTCCATGAAAAAGAAAAAAATTATGATTATTATTTAAACTTAAAATTCAATCATGAATTCTATAATATGTAATGTAAAAAGATTCTAAGTCTATTTCGTGGATTTGATTTCGAATTATATTCTAAATTCGAATCTAAATCATTCTATTCTAATTAATTTCTAATATTAATTAGAATAATTGGAATATTAGAAATAAAATAAAAAGAGAAAAAGGAAAAAAATAATAGGATATGCTCTAAATTAGGCTAGAACAAAAAAACAAGAATTTGAAATTAGATGTCATTTAACGTAAAAAAAAAGGGATTTGAAATTAGATGTCATTAAACGTAAAAAAAAAAAGATTTCTGATCTAATTAAGATTTTCTTATTTCTAAACTAATGAAATCTCAATTCTAAAGTGGATGTCTTGCTATATTCTATTAATTAATGTACTAATGGTTATGTTTTATTTATTTAAGCTATTTTATGTTCCAGAATATATAGAATATGATTAATTCTAAATAGATAAGGATAAATAAAATCATCCGTAAACCGTCCATAATTACAGACGAAAAGAAAACATAATGTCTGCAATTATGGACGGAAAGAAATTGATCGTCTGTAATTGCGGAAGAAAAGAAAATGATAGTCCACAATTACGGACAGATTGCAGAAGACCAGTGGTCGTCCGTAAATTTACGGACCGATCGCTCGGTCGTCCGTAAATTTACGGACCGATCGCTTGGCCATCCGCAAATTTGCGGACCGATCGCTTGGTCATCCGCATATTTGTGGACCGACCGCTAAGTCGTCCACAATTGTGGACCAATCGCTTGGTAGTTTGCAAATGTGCGGACCGTCCGTCCTGGGCTTTTCCATCCGTGACTCGATATCGTCCGTGCGTCCCGAGTTTTCTCCATCTGTAACTTGAGCCTCGGGAAGGACAGACGGTGAGAAGGCTCGGGACGGACGGAGAAGACTCGAAATGGAGAAGGTTGTGCATGATTTGTGCATCTGTGATATTCAAGATCTATGATATACATGATTTTCTGTTAATCGGAATACAATTCTATATCTCATTCATAAACATATAGACGTTTTGAGTCTTTCACCTTGCAATCAAGCGTTATTTAGTAAAATAGATAAGGAAATCGAGCCAAGGACATACAAAGAAGTGCAAGGAAGATATGAATACCGATAAGTCGTCCGGAAGCCATCCCCAAGAGGATATGTAGTGGACGTCCCGGATTAGGGACTGCGACCCAGGGGCGTCCGCAAATTACGGACGGTACTCGATCCCCGTCCTTAATCCCCGACGCCCTCGATGTCCCATTTCTAATCCGTCTGCAAATTGCGGACCGCTTAGGGACTGTTTGTCCGTCTGCAAATTTAGGATGGATAAGGGACCGATTCTTTTTCCCGTTTCTATTTCATCCCTTTTCTGTCTGCAAATTTAGGGACGGACTAGTTAGTTCGCAAAATCCATTTGCAATCTTCAAATTCCTAGTAGTGTAATCAAAATGCATCAGAACATACTTTTACAACAAACATAAATATAAAATTGAAATTGTTCCATCTATCTCTTCATGTAGCAAAACTCAAAGACAATAGCACTTTTAGAAGTGTAATTTCCACCACTTTGAAAGGGTTGCCTAAATCCGTATTGATTGAATCTTTTATAGCCTCCTCCCAAAACTTGTTTGAGAATCTATAAAAACCCAAAAACCATATAAGAAAAACCATAATCAGTCTCTTAGGAGAAAATTAAATAATCCAATAATTTTAACCTAATGGAGAATACACCAAATATCCTGGATCTTCGAGAAGCCTTGAGGACAGGGATCGACGATTCCACGATCGAAAAAACTTTACGCCATTGATTGGGTCATTTTCATGCGCTCTCAATCTTCAATCTCCAATCTTCTAATCTATTTCTGGAGCTTTTTTTAAATTTGGCGGGTTATGAGAGGTTCCCAAACATAATCAAAACTTAAAAATGCGTGCAACGTGATGAATGATAAGCCCTATGAAATGGCGTTCCAAGACATAAAGGATTATTGAGTTTCAATCCAAGAAAAATTAAAATCAATAGAGATAAAGGAGAAACCTTTGTTCTCCTCCTGCTTTGGCTTCCTCGTTGCCAATCCAACGCGCCTCTGAAGCTTCCAATTCCCACGTCTCTCTGTCACCGTCGATTCACACAGTTTTGAGAGAGACCAATATCAAAGAGAGAGGGTTCAAGTGGGTTAGTCATTTAACCTTCAGATTTAGGTATTATCATGGAAGAGAGACAAAGAGACAGTGGTGTAGAGTATTTGATTTGGGGGTATATGATCAAAGAAAGAGATGTAGGAGTGACATCAATGGTCTTGGTCTCTCTCCCCCCTTGTAAATCCTACTCGACGACGCCATCATCAATCCAGATCCAAATTTTTCGCCTCTCCTCACAAGCTTATGCATCTCCTTCTTGAGTATTTAATTTGAAATATTTATGAGTAAATAAAAACACACATATAAATAAATAATTTTAGTATTTATAAAAATATTTATAAATATTGAATTCAAAATATAAAATTTACAACGACAAACAACATAATAAAAAAACAAAATACAAAAAATGAATGTCGAGTGAAGACGATGTTAGACCAAGGCAAGGTCGAATGCGAAAGATGAAGCCGATGATGGAGATGAAACAAAAATGAAGATGAGAAATAAAGGTGATAACAAGAGAAAAGCGATGACAACATACGAGAGACGATGGTAGATAAAAAAATGAGGATGAAGGTAAAAACGAGGATTAGAGATGAAAGCGAGGACGAGAGACTCAGGTGAAATCAATAGACGAGAGACGATGCAATAGATATAAGCAAATGAACGCCATGATGAAAGCAAAGACGGTAAAAGATAAACGTGTGGATGAGTATCATTGTTAAATTTTCTAAGTACCAAAACAATATGGTTTTGTATCAAATTCTTTTAAAAAAGATTATCTAAAAATTAGTCTGACGGTCAGAAGACGTCCAACATCGGCGTAAATATTTTTTAGAACATTGGTCTTGATAATAAGATATACAATTAATGATATTAGGACTATTGTCGTACGATCAAATTTAATGATGTTATTTCGTATCTAATGTAACATTTGTCCAAATAATAATAATAATAATAATAATAATAATACCCACGCATTTACATAAGCCTATCCTATCTTGCATGGAAGTTTGTGGGGCCAGTTTCATATCATAATCGAATGGTAATAAACAATGTTAACGTGTAAGACATTTTGAAAGAGTAGAGAGATTCTATTCTATCTACACTTGAGTTGAGAGGGTAGATCCGACTATGTAATTGGGCCTGAAAGTTCAACCTAGTTTTATCGGGCCATTCCTGAAAAATGCCCATTAATCCGAAACGTGTCGTTTCGTGTCGCGTAAATACGTCTTGAGAGGTGTGGCACCATTAATTAAACTATTCAAAAGAGGAGAGATCCAGAAAAAAGCAAAGTAGGAAGACGAAAATGGCGTTGCAGTGGTTGATTCTGTCGTACATCGTGGCCGCGGAGGCCGCTATCGCACTCATCGTGACCCTCCCCTCCCCGAAGCTCATCAAGAGCCGCATCGTCTCTCTTGTCGCTCTCATTCTCCGTCCTGCCGTCTCCATCGTCCCCTTCGCTGGATTTCAGCTCCTTGGTTTCTCTCTGTTCTCCTCCTCTTCCTCTTTTTGCTTATATTTTTTCGTAGTATATCGTTTTCTTTTGGGATCTTTCGTGTTCGGATTCGGATGGATGCATAGACTTATCATTTAGTGAATTGCTAATCTTTGTTAGGATTGGTTTCTGTCAGATATTTACTGGAAGAATGAACACAGATTGATGTGCACATCTGAGGTCTGCACTGCTGCCGAGCGTGATCGTTACGAAAAATCCGTAAGTACCATGACCAATTCTACGTGCGTTGATCGTGCCCTCGTCCTTGATTTTGCAGTCAAATCTTATGTTTCTGAAATCATGTCAATATTAGGTCATACTTTCCTCAGTTCTTTCATCGTTATTGGATATGGATTCAATGCTAGGGACATCTGCCCGTAGGCCTGTAATCGTTTAAGTTAGTTGAATATGTAATGCTGCAATTCGCTTATTTGGCTGTACGATGTGCTGATGGGCATATTTGGCCATTATGATTGGAGTTGTCTTTCTTTCTATATTTGGGAATAGACAAGAGGGCTTTGTTCTGGTCACGACACTTATTCTTCTCTGTCGTGCAATCTCCATTTTACTTGACATTTTAATCATGAGCTGCTCACAAGAATGGTAAGGAAGTCTTATCGTTTGATTGAAGTGTTTGAATGCTCTTTATTTGCTCTAGCTTTATGACTGTCGAATTGCAGGGACACTGTCATCATCATTTGTTTGGTTCTGTTCATTGTGCTTGTGAATCTTGTTAGTAGTTGATTACCGGTAATGACCTACTCACAATTGAGAATGTTTTGCCCAAATCTATCCCATGAATGTTGGGCCTTTAGACTGTAAACATCATCTTTGGAATGCTTGTAACAGCGAAAACCTGATCTTAGTATGTCCAAAATATCAGCAGCCATGGTTTATTTTTTCCTAAGATGTTCCATCTGGCTGACGGGTTCCATCTTGAAATTTCCATGTTTTGCAGATCTACAAGGCTCAGCGGAATGTGGTTATGTGTGCAATTGCAATTCTTCTGTACTGGTAATCTTCAGCAATCAGGCAGTGTGTTAATATAACATGTGAAAACACAAATGTAATCAGCTGATACCTTTTGTATTCAATGACAGGTGTGTCTACCGCATCTGCAAATACTACAAAGACCTAGAGACCTTGGAAGCAGCAGAGAAGAGATACAAGGAAGAGTAGAACCAAAGTCTCCACGAGTCCATACAATTGAAACTGATATCCTCCTATTCAATACTTCAATGAGAACAAGAAAATGACCATCAGACTGTATTTAAGTGGCTTGTTACTCTTTGTTAATGTTCCAGAGTGAAGAGTGTAGGTTTTGTTTATTTCATGCCCAGAATTCTGATTTACTGAGAATCATGGCCGTCTGTATGAACGTTATTGATGAAGTTACAGTGGAAAGACAATGTAGTTCTTTCTGTGGTAGTTGTTGTCGATCATGAAAATGTGGATGAGCAGAGAGAGAGAGAGATGGCTCATGAAGTGAGCAATATGAGAAAAATTAAGGATGAACGATGAAAGAAATGGTTTATTAAATATGTTTATTGGGTTACAAAATTCAATTAATTTTTATTAAATGGATATAGTTTATTTAATTTTGTAGTTTATTATTTAATCCAGTTAATTCAATTGGTTTAAATTTTTTTAAATTTAGTATTTTATCTATAAATTTAAAAATAAATAACTTTTGTGAATAATTTTGGGGATGAATCACAATTTGTTGCTAAACCTTCTTTATAAAGAATTAATATTAAAATTCATCCTCAAATTTGGGAACATATCAAAATTTTTCATTTAAATTTTATCGCAGGTATCTCTAAAAATTTGTCAATCGAAATTCCATCTATAAAACTTCATTCATAAATTTAAGAATGATCCAAATTTCATCTTTAAAATTTTATTCTTAAGTGTTTAACCAAAATAACATCATAAATAAAAAGAAGAAACAAAAATGTATCCCTAATATTTTGATTTAACATTTAAAGGCATTACTAAAATTTGTATTAGTTTCACGAAGAACCAAAACGGTTTCTTAAATTTCTCCATTAATTTTAGAGAGAAATGAAACAATCCTTCAAAAACTTGGTGTCTTAAAAAAATTATATATATATATATATATCATATTTGTGTGTTGTTTGCGGGTTCAGTTACTAACGGATAACTAGATATTTTTGGGATATTCGAAATTTAAGTGCTTATGTCTTTTAATTCGAATTTGATTAAGGTTTTGATATTTCGAAAATTTTAGATATCTAACTCGTGCATAACTTTATAACACATTAATTCAATCAAACTCAACTCAATAATATACATATATATATATACATATAATTCATTAATATACATAATCCATTTAATATTAGATGGATTAAGTTAGGCCTTTTAAGCTCAAAATCACTATAAATTTTATAATGATGGATAAATACATAATAACATATAAGATTATATTAATAAAAACTTAAAAGAAATGAAAAAGAGGCGCAACCACTCATCTCTCGACTGAGAGACTAAAAAAAAAAGAAAAAAAAAAGATGAAAAAGGGATAGATAGTCGTATTCATCGATTAGCGTATTCATTTTGTGATTTCTCATAAGGTTAATCTAAAACCCTAAATAATTATTTATTGAATTTGAATATTTGTATTATGGGAATTGATTATTCGATTGGATCTATTTTGGGAGAAAAATCTATTCGTACCATTGTTAGCAATATCATCGTAAATAGTCAAGTCATCAAAGAAAGCTAAGACGATGATCCTTCCCCATCAAAATTTAGTTTTGTTATTGATTTGTACAGAAGTTCTTACGTTTAAAATGAGACATGAGCGACAGATAGTTGTATTGTACTGATGGTTCGGATTCAAGTGTAACCTTGTGAGATCTTCAATGTGTTAGGATCCTTTCGATTTTACGAGAGTATACCCGAGCTTAAATCTTTTGGATTTGACGAGTTATGATGCGATGTGATACTAGTTTTAGATTTAGAATACTTAGTCGAGTTAGATAGAGTTGTTTGTATGTCTTAACACTACTAGTAACTTTTAATTTATGGACATAATTTTCGGACAAATTTTGATGTGTTCCTAAATTCTTGACGAAAATTTCTGTTTGTCCCTAAATTCCTAACGAATTTTAATTTGTCTGTAATTTGCAAACATACTTCTTTTAGTCCTTAATTTCTGAACGAATGAAAGACGAATTCTATAAAACTTTTTAGTTTTTACTTTTACTTTATTTTTATTTTTTATATATTTTTTCTTAAAAAAATTCCGGATGATCGAAAAATCCCTCCGAAAATTAAGGACAGATTTTCATGGCTGTCTAGAATTTTTTATGAAAAAATATTAATATTAATTTTTTATTAAAAAATAATTTTATTTGTAAAAAAATTTCTGGATGGACAATACATCCCTTCTAGAAATCTTTTTTTAAAAGAAAACAAAAGAAAGAAAGAAAAAAGAAAAACAAAATAAAAATAAGAAAATTATATAATTCGTTCATAGTTCGTCCGAAATTAAGGACAAATTTTAATTCGTCTGAAATTAGGGAATGAATTTTTTAATTAGTAAAATTAGGACCAAAATTAGAAAATTTAAAATTATAAAATTGAGTTGGAAAGAAAGAACAAGAATAAAGAAGAGAAAGAAGAAAAGGAAGAGAAAAGAGAAAGAGAGAAGAAAGAAAATGAGGCGGAGAAGGAGACGATGGCGACGGAGGGGGAGGAGGCAACGACGACAAGGAAGGTGGAGGAAGAGGAGTTTTAATAATTTTATTCTTTTATTATTTTTGAAAAAATTCAGACAAAAAATCCGTTAGAATTTTATTTTACTTTTTCGGATAATTTTTTCGAATTTACGGACTGATTTAGTCGTCCGTAATTTTGGATGAATATTAAGTAGGGACGTTCATTTGGATGAAAACTGTTTTCCAACAAATTAGATACGAATTTGTTTGTTCGGAAATCCAATATTTCTATTAGTGGTGATGAAAAATGATTATTTTGTATTATTCAATTAAGAATTAAAGAATATGTGCCACGAAGTGCGTACATGTATTGGTCTCACTGAGTATGTCATTCATATTCACCCTATTTGTGGGCTATCGATAATGGACAAGTTATGGCGAGGAAAAAGAACAGTGAGGTTTAACCACAACAGCAAAGCTCATAGAGGAGGACTAATGAGAGAGACATGCAATAGGTCTTGATGAATTTTATTTTGCACATCGTATTTATATATTTTATTGTGATTATAGTTTTATATATTATATTTCTCTGTATAGTTTGGATCATTTTTATTTCAACTTAAAATCTTTATTTTATTTTATAAACGTATTTTAGTGATGATCCATATGTTCATCTCTTGGAGGTGATGATAGACAGTTCTAATATTGAAGGAGTTTCGAAATGAGGGTGTTTCATTGAGTTTAATCCAACCCATTGATATCTCTATATCTACTTATTAATGACAATATATCTCAACCAGTCGTACATCTCCAATGGCATCATTGTTCACTTTCATAAAGATATACATATATATATTGTAGTTAACAAGGATTGAAAGAAAAATTTAAAATAAAATATAGGTGAACATCATGAATGATCTGGACTAGATTTATTATAGATAATCTATAAAATCGAGTTCATCCCAAAATTGGGTTTATGAAATCCTAAGATAACTTTTGATTTCATCTTATATCACTCATTTGAATCTTTTCTACAAGTAAAATCACGGTTTCGTAGATCTGGTTGATGACATTGAAAGGGATTTGATTTTAACATTACCTTTCACTATTTCACAACGATTTGGTTTTAAATTTATTTTAATAAACATTTTTCACCATGAAAAAATTATTATTTTGAATAATTCTATCATACCCAAATATTACAACAATTCCACCACAATTTTTAACTTATCATTTAATTTCCAGATAGAAATAATTCACATCTCTCAAACTCTCCGAAAAATTATTCTACTCTCTAAAAATCGACGAAAAACTCAAAAATATTAGAAAATTCTCCAAATTTGTCTAAAAATATATCAAACCTCATAATCAAACATGGAAATGCAAGATTTTTACGTTGCACCATCGAAAAATGTATGCACGGTAAGTACATTGTTAATGTTTCGCTATGTAAAGTACGATCATCATCATTCTTTAAAAAACTTTCAGTTTTCACCATTTCTATGAAATATTTTTCATGTTCACCATTCCGACTTTTTTTTTGATATCCTTAAAACCCTGTGATATTGTTTCTTCTACAATACTCATTTGTAACCTAGTAGAGAAGTAACATGGTACAATGCTTGTGTGTAAACCAAATCACCACTAGGATAGACGTCATGACCATATCACGTAAAGTTACATTGCTACGAGTTGGCACAAAACATTGTGGCACAACACTGTTCCCAACCTTGATGGTACAACTTTGTCAAAAATTAGTTTTATACAACTACTTAGCGATTAATTTTACGTTCATATAAACTTGCCGGAGTTAAACTAAGTTATGAAACAATACTTATATAAATTAAGACACACTTAAACTGATGTTTGTATTCAACCGTCAACTAACTATTTTACATCCTTTTAGTTGAGGTCCTCCAACGAAAGGTATCTGAGTTATATTAATCTTCTACTCGCATCTCATTTTTTATTATGGAGGCAAAACAATCAGTTATTGTATCTCATTAGGAACATTCCAATAAGACTAATTGAGAACAATATAAAACATCTTTAGATATGGCGTCATCTATTGTTCTTTAAATAGAACTTTGAATACAAATTATGGATCTGTATATGATCTGGACATCCTTTGGAAACAACAAGATCATGGACACACGAATATTTATCAATAACAAAGGATCTACAGTGCACGTTCATCTTCTTAAATTCCCCGAATACTTTTTTCATCACTATCAATTATATTGAATTCGAGTGAAAAAGCGTTTAGTTCATGTACGTGAAGTCAATATTTTCCAAACAATGGGTACTTCATTGCATCTTTAAATACCAAATTGATATATTCATCGCAATTTATAGTATCAATGTTGTATCCCTTTGCAGAAAATAAACATCTTGCTCATTTTTCTAGTTCAATACAACCTTCAACGTAGTTCAATAATTAATCACATAACTCATTAAATAGAGTCACCAAATACACCTTAGCACATTGTCTAAACTTATCAGCTATAGATTCCTTATATGTTATCCTACCATGGTAAATTTTTTATTTCACATTTTGTTATAAATGCCAATTGCAAAACCCATTTTTAATGTTCTTGTATACCTTATTTATCGTCTTGGCAATACTTTTATTCATATCCAAAATGAAAACCAAATCAAGATCATCTGATATTATCTCTTGAAGCTTCATTATAAATCATGTCCAAGAAGCATCATTTCTGTAGTAGCTACCCCAAAAGCAAATAAATATTAGTGAAATTGGTGTCTTAATCCGTAACATCGATCAAGACTCCACCATATGCATTCTTTAAGAAAGTCCCATCACGACAATTATTATTCTTAATTCTTTTCAATCCTCAATACAACCTCTTAGTGCAATAAATAAATACTTAAACCTGTTATTGTTATCTAAATCAAGATGTGTATCAGATTACTCATTCATTTTCTTTGACATGTGCCAGTAACATAGAATAATTTGTAAACAATTTTTATACACCGCATACATCATACTTAACCAACATATATCTCTCCATACTACAAAATTTGATAATTTTACACCAAAATATTAATGCACCATCTTCTTATATTTTCTAGATTCAATGTATTTAGTCGTATCATTCATTCAAAAAGGATAGAACCATTGTTTGAGCGTAATTCTTTTACTCGTGCACTATCATTGAGAAAGCATTTCAAATATTGTGCCTAGTCACACATAACGACCATTTACAACCAGACTCTCTTTTTTGCATGTCGCGGAAAACAATGTATTTGTCGATTTCACTATGTTAAATTCGAAGCAATTAAGGCATGGAGCCTTTATAAGAAACAACACAACCTCATCTTTGCATTTAAATTCGTGACCAATATCAATGTCTAAATCGTCGTCCCAATCAAAATTGAAGACCAACAATCATTATATCATCAAGGTATAATTCATTTTCGGCTTCAACATGTTCTTCATTTTCAATTTCATTTTTGTTTCACCAAGTTCTTCGTTTTCAACTTCATTTTCGGCTTCAACATGTTCTTTTATTTCACCTTCCTCTCTGATTTCAACATGTTCTTAATTTTCATATACACGTTCTTCATTTTTTGGCTTAGTTAAACATACTTCACAAGGTATCAATGACTCATATGGTATTACGTACCACCCCGAATTATGATCTTCTTCAGAAAATATATGAAATCTGACGTCTTTATTACCTTAGTTCTTTTAAGGATCTCAACATGTAAAAACGTTTATGCATCTATCGTTGTCAACTTGCAACAAATAACCAATAACATATTTATTAAGATGTATAAAGGCCTCTTGAATTTTACAATCATCGAGACATATAGCTTAATCTTGCCTTTTTCGTCGATTTATCCACATCAATCTCCCTAATGATTTTATCAACAAAATCATTATATTTCACACTCCGAAAACTTATATCAAACACTATTATATAAACTTCATATTTTTTCTAGAACACACCGTATCATTCATCCTTTAAGATCTTATGATAACGCTCCATAATTAAAATGATTACTACTCACTCATAAACTCCTTTAAAATTCATCTTACACAACAAAATGACACAAAATTCATCAATCAAAATAACATCTTAATGTAATATAGCAAAGGAAAGAATAAGAAATGTTACAACATGTTGTGACACAATGGATCGACCCGTAACAACGTGCAAATTGGTTGTGTCACTCGCATTATATCACTAGGTAGAGCACTTTGTTATGAAATAGAAGAACAAGCATGTGTGTTGTTACGAAAACCCAGTGACACAACGCGAGTGCTACAATATGGGTGGCACAATCTAGTGGCATTTTACAAATTTTCACACAAAAAATGTGTAATACATGTTCGACATGATAAAATGATGATGAAGATGATGAAGAAGAAGAGAAAAAAGAAGAAGAAAACGCATAAGAAGAATAGGAAAGGGTTTTGAAGAGAATAGAATGTCATTTCGGATTAAATCACAAGAAATTGTTAAGGTGTTAAATCTTTGGCCAAAAGTCATGTGATAACTTGTTTTACTTTCATTAAGGTCATTTCAAAATTAAGAGAATAGAATGTCATTGCGGAATAAAGCGACTGGCCAGACAGCTTAGTGGAACCTACTCTGAGAGCCTCTTCCCCGTAAGCCTGAGAATGAGAAGGACCTTAGTCGGAAGCTGGAGGTAAGTTCACTCGTCCATCAGAAAGATAAGAAAAAGCAAGGGCGACCAAAAAAAAGTAGGAGCCCATAGCAGAGGAATAGAGAGATTGAAGAGTGCTAGCGATCCATTTCAGTTCATGGCCAAGGCTATCTTGATCAAATGTCATGTGATAACTGTTTTTCTTCATTAAAATCATCCCCATTAAAATTTCCTTCTCCAACAACTTCAATCATTCGTATATTCCACTGGACTTTCAGTAACCTAATAGTTTCTATGTTATTGTAATTAGTTGATCAAGATCATTAAGAATACTTTTTTTTGTATTTTTATGTTATGATGTATAGTTTCTGTTCTATATTTATTTTTTAATTTTTTTAGTAAAACTGTTGTGGAAACAATGCGAAATAGAGAACGAATAAAATTCCGAAGACACAAAAATTTATAATGATTCACCCTTAATGTTTAACTCTCACCAGATTACAATATATATATATATATTAACCCACATAAAATAGTTTTGTTCTCTTTACCTTCCATCTCTTTCTCTTTACGGTGAAAATAATGATCCTCTAATTGCCTCTTTATATAGGCATGTGAGGGAGAAAATTTAAAAAAAAAAAAGGTGCCTAACTTTGCACTATATTCCTCCCCCATTTCTTGAAAATTTCTTTTCACACCAGCAATCTCCCATTTGAAAAAAAATAAAACCATTATCAATATTTTTTTGCAGTTGTGATTACTTTAGCCTATGTGGGTTACACCCGCAGAAGATTCTTCTCGCCTCGGTGAGCCTTCAATCCTGCACGGGTTGCCTCGAAGACGAAGAGCCCAAGCAGGTCCTCCACTTAGCCCACGCGGTTCGGATGTTGTAACAGAAACCTAGAAGAGTTCAAACGAAGGAAAAGACTAAAAATGACACCCCAATTAATAGAGGAATGGCACATAACCCTAGAGAGATGAAAAACACACAGAGGAAACTAAGGAGAAGGTTGAGAACGAAGGAGACAACATCGAAACACCGGTGACGAGATAGAGAAGTCTGATGCATTGTATTCCTTACTCTTTATCATGTCTAGTGTTGTTTTCTCTTGTTTTGTATCATAACCTATGAGTGAGTAGGTCTATAACTATTGGTTAGGGACACTGATTTTCTAAGGGATGCTTGTGGTTATGCGTGAATGCTTAGATATTTTAAAGTTTTTTGTATTTCGGTTCTACGATCAATGCGATGAATGTTCTATACTTGTGTTGTCCGCTCAGTAATTTAGGATTTCATGTTTAATTAGGAAGTTATATTATGAATCCAAAACCATTAATTGTTGATTGAGTTCGATTGATTAAATTTGATCGGTTAGTTAATCGTCTTAGGAATTAGAATTGTATACTTAATGCTACCATAATTACGTGTTAATCACTGTTGGAAGGCACGATTGCATATTATTGTGGTTAGGGGGTTTAGGTGTCGAGAGAATCATTTACTACATATGAGCATGAATTTCCCCTTATCAAGATAATTTGATTGGTTTATGATCTTTTGTTGGTTGTATCCTTGAAATCCCGGTAACCCGAAGCCCGTAGTGTTCTTAACTAAAAAGTCTTTCGCGTGTCCTTATTGCTTTCATAATTTGTTTAGCATTCTCAGATTTTATCCCATATCATCATCATCACTTTCATTCGTCTTAGTTTGGTTATATTCTTAGGTTAGGTTGCATTAGTCCCTAGAGTTCGATCCTAGTATTACATCGATCCGTATTCTTGTGGTAAGTGAGTATTAGACATTTTATTTGCTTGATAATTCACACTTCAAGTTTTGGTGCCGTTGTTGGGGACTAATTATAAACTAGATTAGGAATTTGCTAGATTAAGATTTAGTCTTTTCTGGAGTCTTAGTTATTTTTCTGCATTTTTCTTTTCTTTTTATTCGAGTCTTCCTTACCTATATCAGATTTATACCTTGACTTTAGTTGCTCGTCTATTCTTATGCAGGTACCATTGTATGATATGTTCCACACAAAAGTTTCTCATATACGATCCTAAAATTGAAAGAACAACACGAGATATATGCAAAAAGATGAGAATTAGACTTACAGATTTTGAAACCAAAAGAGACAAAGAGAGTATATCAGAAGCACATGGTCCCGAGGAGGTAGAACTTGAGAGCGCAAGCAACACTACTGTGCCCGAAATGGATGTTGTCGAAGAGACCTACGGAGCTTACACAGCTACAAAGCATACCTAGTTGCTATCGTGCATAGCCTGTCTGACGGTAAACCAAGTTGAGCTAGAACCGACTTGCATCTAGATGCTGAGCAATTATTCTTTCAGAGGAATAGAGAATGAGGACCCGAATGCACACCTTACCATCTTTAAGATGCTCTGCGGCACTACCAAAGTCGGCACGGGAGTCACACGTGAAGACCTATACCTGTCTGCATTCCCATTCTCACTCAAGGACGCAACATAAAGTTTGTTGTTAAACCTGTTCACTGCTTCCATCACCTCATGGAACGAGCTAGAGCAACGGTTCATGCAGCATTTCTTCCTAGATCATAGGACATTAATAGTCAAATCAACTCATTCCTTAAAAAAAGCTAAGAGTCTACATGATGTGTGGGAGCGATTCAAGAGATATCACCGCGTTTGTCCACATTATGGGATGAACAAGAAGTACCTCATCACCAGCTTCATGCAAAGACTCCAAGAGACCACACACTTCATGATTGTAGCAGCAGGTGGTGGCTCCCTCAATAAAACTGACTTTCCAACAATTCGAGACCCTGATCGAGATCATGGCAAGGGAGGGAGGTAAGAATGTTAGAGATTACAACCGTGATCTCTCATCCAAAACTGATGTAAATGAGGTAGGATTGTTGTGAGGTCCGTGAAACATGGTAAGTCGGTTCACCGACTTACCTATGTATATATATATATATATATTTATATTATTCATTATTAGGGTTTCAAATTTAAACAGAAAAGAGAGCCGCCGTGGGTTTAAACCGAGAGAGAGAAAGAAAAAAAAAGGGAAGAATAAGGAAGAAGGAAAAAAAAAAGAAGAAATTGAAGAAGGATCTTCAATTTTCATCGCATTCTTCGTGGGTGGATTGTAATCGCGATTGTGGTAATTTTTTTTAATAATTCGTTGTGATTATNCGGATTTAATAATTATTTTGGGGAAGGGTATTTTTGAAATGTTTTAGCCCTTTGAGGGTATTTTTGATATTCCGCCTTTTATTATTATATGTGTTACACACACTTTTTAATAGAATTAAAAATTAACGTCGTCATCTGGATGATGTAACGTAAGACAATTTCAATAAAAAAAATTCACAAATTTTGTTAAAATTAATTCATCCAATTCCATAAACTCATATTATATTACTGTTTGTCACTATCATGCTATGTTTTATTATTACTAGGTCATACCTGCGTTACGTATAGATTTGTGATAATTAAAATATAATTATCTTATATTTTCACTATAATTCATTAATTTGAACATTGTTATCAGATTTGATAACATATGGTGTGAGGCCCGCGATATTTTAGGAAGTCGGTACCACACCGACTTCCATATGTATATATATATATATATATATATTAGGTTAAAAAAATAATACAAGTGCACGGTTCAAAAAAAAAGAGAACAGAAAGAACACATCGCCGGAGAGAGAGAGAGAGAGAGAAAGAGAGAGAGAAATCGGCTAGAGAGAAGAAGGAAAAGGGAAAAAAATAAGAGAAAAGGAGGAGGAAGAATTAATTGGAGAATATTTTCTTCACAATCTACGTGGGTGAATTCTAATCGAGATTGTGGTAAATCTCTAGTTAATTTTTGTGATTATTTCCTTAATTCGAAGATTTATATTATGGAAATTT
>CM071875.1:18242184-18263290 GCA_036759665.1 Gynandropsis gynandra
ATAACCTCAGAAGTTCTCAAGGTCAACAAATTTTTGGAAGGACTACGACCAGAGATCAGACGCAGGATTGAGATAATCAAGCATGGATCATTGTCTGAACTAGTTCAGAATGCTCAGTTGGTAGAGAAGGGACTCATCGAGGAGGGCATCTTGAAGTCTTCGGATGCCAAGGGGAAACAGGTTGTCCAACAGATTCGGGGAAGATCAGATCAGAGGAAAGCAGTTCCAGCACGTCCTGTCGTATCAACATCGAGGTACCCATGTCCTCGTTGTGGACATGAGCATGTAGGGGCATGTCAAAGATTTGATAGGCGAGTAGGATGCTTCCGATGTGGAAGTTTAGAACATCAATTTCGTGATTGCCCTTAGCCAGTGGGAGGAACTATGAGGCGAGGACATTTCGACGGATGTTTCCGCTGTGGTAGTATGGATCATTTTCTGAAGGATTGTCCGAAGCCACCACCACCACCACCGACGGGTCTAACACCACAGGTTAGGACCAGGAAGCCTGAAGAGCATGCATCGAAACGTAGGGCTGTACAACCACGGGTATATGCTATGGGAGGCTATGAGAATGAACGTGAGGGCCAAGAAGGAGACGCTCAGCCTATCGCTGGTATGTCATATTTTTATATTATATGCATATGTCTTACATATAATGATTGTCTATGTCAAGGTGAGTTCCGTGAGGAAATTAAGGAGTAGATTCTTTAAATATTTGTATTATGTAGGATCGGTAATCGTGGGGGGCATGTCTACTCATGTGTTATTTGACACCGGTGCGACACATAGTTTTGTGAGTCCATCGATGGCGAATAAATTAGTTGTTCCACCTGAGGATCTAACGAGTATTGTCCGAGTGCATACTCCTGGAGGTCAGATTTTAGAATCCCAAGGGGTTGTCAAGGACGTACCTGTGGTGATAGAAGGAGAAGAACTAGTCTCAGAGCTGATCATCATTCCGATGGAATGTTATGATGTGATCCTTGGAATGGATTGGTTGTCAAGGCATCGAGCTGTGATGGATTGTCGTCGCGGTCAAGTACGATGCCAGAAAAGCGGCAAGGAGCTTAAGTATCAAGGAATTCGATCAGGTCAAGGGATGCAAATCATCTCAGCGTTACGTATGGAACGATTACTAGATCAAGGGTGTGATATATATCTTGCTACCATATCGGTAGAAGAAGTAGGTCCATCTGTGCAAGTCGAGGAGATCCCTGTAGCGCGAGAATTTGCAGATGTTTTCAAAGAACTGCAGGGCTTACCACCGACGCGAGGGGATCCATTTGAGATTGAGTTAGAACCGGGTACAGCTCCAATATCAAAGTCTCCATATCGAATGACACCAGCGGAGATGGCAGAGTTGAAGAAGCAATTAGATGAGCTACTTGAGAAAGGTTTTGTACGTCCGAGTACATCACCATGGGGTGCACCAGTCCTATTTGTGAAGAAGAAAGATGGGAGTTTCAGATTGTGCATTGATTACAGGGCTTTAAATAGAGTCACTTTGAAAAATCGTTATCCACTACCGAGGATTGATGAGTTATTAGATCAGTTGAGAGGTGCAACTTGGTTCTCAAAGATAGATTTAGCATCGGGATATCATCAGATTCCAATTGCGGAAGGTGATATTAGAAAGACCGCATTTCGAACTCGATATGGGCATTATGAATTTGCGGTCATGCCATTTGGGTTGACTAATGCCCCTGCCGCGTTCATGAAGCTAATGAACAATGTGTTTCGGGACTACTTGGATCGTTTTGTTATTGTATTTATAGATGACATTCTGGTTTACTCCAAGAGCCCAGATGAACACGAGGAACATTTGCGCTTAGTGTTAGAGCGTCTCAGAGAACAACGATTGTTTGCGAAGTTGAAAAAGTGTAGTTTCTGGAAGAGACGTGTTGGATTTTTGGGACATGTCGTATCGGAGGAAGGAGTTTCTGTCGATCCTGAGAAGGTGTCAGCGATTGTAAGTTGGAAACAACCGAAAAATGCAACAGAGATAAGGAGCTTTTTAAGATTAGCAGGGTACTATCGCCGTTTTGTTATGAACTTTGCTAGTCTAGCAAAGCCAATGACGAGACTTACGGGGAAGGATGTACCTTTTGTTTGGAATGAAGATTGTGAGAAGTCCTTCAAGGAGCTAAAAGAGAAGCTAACGAAAACCCCAGTGTTGGCCTTACCACAACCAGGAATTCCATATTTAGTCTACACGGATGCGTCAAAGACGGGATTAGGATGTGTGCTTATGCAGGGAGGTCACGTGCTTGCTTATGCGTCAAGGCAGTTACGTAAGCATGAAGAGAATTATCCGACTCATGATTTAGAGATGGCAGCTGTGGTCTTCGCATTAAAGATTTGGAGGGCATATCTTTATGGGGAGAAGGTACAGATTTTTACGGACCACAAGAGTCTAAAGTACATATTTACGCAACCAGAGTTGAATCTGCGTCAAAGAAGGTGGATGGAGTTTGTCGCAGACTATGAGGTGGACATCGCGTATCAGCCGGGGAAGGCAAATGTTGTTGCAGATGCGTTGAGCCGTAAGAGAGTTGAGGTTTCGGCTATGCAAGAATTCGGGGATTTGATTAGCCAGATAAGTGCTTTGAGATTAGAGGCAGTGCAGACTGAGTCCGAGAGTGTCGGTTTGCAAGCCGTAAATCAGACTGGTCTATTGAGTAGAATTTGTACATTACAATTATTCGATAAGAGGTTACAGAAGATTCGTAATAATCAGCAAGACCCAAGGTACAAGTTATATCAGATCAGGGAAGACGGTATAATGATGATTAGTGGGCGAGTTTGCGTACCGAAGGATCTAGGGATCAGAGAAGAGATTTTGAGCCAAGCTCATCAATCTAAGTTTTCGATTCATCCGGGATCGACGAAGATGTATCGGGATGTTCGCCAGCTTTATCATTGGCCAGGGATGAAAAAGGACATTGCTCGATGGGTAGCAAAATGTCCAACGTGTCAATTAATTAAAGCGGAACAACAAGTACCGAGCGGGAAGTTACAAAGTCTACCAATCCCCGAATGGAAGTGGGATCATATTACCATGGATTTCGTGATGGGCCTTCCAAGGACGCAAAGTGGTAAGGATGCTATATGGGTAGTCGTGGATCGACTAACTAAATCAGCTCATTTCATTCCGATAAAGAAAACTTTTGATGTGAATCAGCTAGCAAGGATATATATTGCACAAATTGTGAAGTTGCATGGGGTTTCATCAAGCATTGTTTCAGATCGAGATGTGAGATTCACCTCACGTCTTTGGCAGGCGTTTCAAAAAGAGTTAGGAACCAAATTGCGCATGAGCACCGCATATCATCCATAGACCGACGGACAATCTGAGAGAACTATAAGGACGCTTGAGGATTTATTACGAGCATGTGCGTTGGAGTGGCCTGGTAGTTGGGAGAATCATTTACCACTCGTTGAGTTTGCATACAACAATAGCTATCATGCTAGCATTGGGATGCCACCATATGAAGCTTTATACGGGCGACCATGTCGTACACCCTTGTGCTGGACTGAAGTGGGGGAGAGATCTATCTTCGGAGCAGAGATTGTCGAAGAGACTATGGAAAAGATAAGAATTGTTAAGATGAAGATGAAGACGGCTCAAGATCGTCAGAAGAGTTATGCTGATCTAAAAAGGAAGGATGTTGAGTTTAACGTTGGAGATATGGTGTATTTGCGAATTCAAGCGAGGCGAGGGAGATCAGGTGGGAGTCGAGTGAACAAGCTATCACCAAGGTTCACAGGACCGTTTAAAGTGATTGAGCGAATTGGAGTAGTGGCCTATCGATTGGAGCTTCCTTCATCTTTAGAGGGAATACATGATGTGTTTCACGTATCATTGTTGCGTAAGTGTTTATCAGTACCAGAGAAGATACTTGTAGAGCCACCAAAAACCTTGAGGAAGGACTTAACATATAAAGAGCGTCCAATACGCATTGTGGATCACCAAGTGAAAGAGTTAAGGCGTAGACAAATTCCGATGATAAAGGTTGTGTGGGAACATCATGGCGTCGAAGGAGCAACGTGGGAATTAGAGGAGGATATGAGATATGAGTATCCTGAATTGTTTGAAAATGAGGTTTATGGTTCCTCCATTCATTGAATACAAATACTGCTGTAAGAATTGGAGACATAGAATTCGAGGACGAATTCCTTTGTAGTGGGGGAGAATTGTGAGGCCCGCGATATTTTAGGAAGTCGGTACCACACCGACTTCCATATGTATATATATATACATATATATTATATAATTTAAATATTAGGTTAAAAGAAAAGAGGGAGCAGCCGTAAGATTGTAAAAGGGAGAGAGAGAATTGCCGAGAGGAAGAGAAAAGGGGAGAAGAAAAAAGAAGAAGAAAAAATTGAAGAAAGATCTTCAATTTTCATCGCGTTCTTCGTGGGTGGATTCTAATCCTTGTTAGTGTGTTCGATCGGGTGGTTTCACACTCGAACCTTCGGAAGAAGGCGTGTGCGAGCGCGTTGGTGAGAGTTGTCACGTGAGGAGTATCGGGTCGATGACGTTAGTATTGCGACACTTGGATCTGGGCCGGCGTCATACCGTGTTGGGGTTGTGGTAACCTTTCGAGCGACGGAGCGCTGTATGATACTGATAGCTGGGGTACGTTGTGACCTTGCGAGATTTTCAGTGTAGTGTACTGATAGCTGGGGTACGTTGTGACCTTGCGAGATTTTCAGTGTGTACTGATAGCTGGGGTACGTTGTGACCTTGCGAGATTTTCAGTGTAGTGTACTGATAGCTGGGGTCCGTTGCGACCTTGCGAGATTTTCAGTATGCTAGGGTCTTTTGGACTTCACGAGCATATGCCCGAGCTAGAGTCATGTGGACTCTGTGCGTTATGATCCAGTGTGGTACTAGTCTTAGATTTTAGATACTCAGTCGGGATATATCATTATTTTATGATATTCAGTTCGAGCGGGAGAATACGTGGCACAGAGTACGTACACGTATTGATCTCACTGAGTGCGTATGTCGTACTCACCCAATTTTTGGGCTGTCGTGGATGGACATGATATGGCGAGGAGAAAAAGTAACGAGGTTGAGCAGTAACATGAAGGTTCACAGCGGACTGATGGGAGAGGCGTGCACGAGGTCTCGATGAGTTTTATTTTGCATTTCGTATTTATTATTTCATTACGTGACTCTGGTCTTTACGTATTTGTTTTGCTATTTGGTCCGGACCACTCTTATTTCAGAATAAATCATTTATATTTATTTTATAAATGCGTTTGAGCGATGACACGTGTAGCCACCTCTTGGAGGTGATGATGGACACTCCTAGTCCCGAGATTGTTCCGGGATGGGGGTGTTACATACGGAACAATATAAACACTCAAAATAGAATTTTCAATGTATAAATTATATATATATAATAATCCTTAAACCACCTCAGTAACGATTATTAAATGTTAAAAAAATAAATTTTTATTCTTAGAATATCAAAGGTTACTTCTTCTCTTTTTATTTATATATAGATTTTAAAATATATATATTTATTTGATATATATTCATATATATATATATATTCAATTATATTATATATATATATTTTTTTTCATATCCATATTAAAAACATATTTATTTATATATAAATTTTAAAATATAGACATATTTATTTAATATTCATATATATTGGATATATATTTTTTATATACATATTCTATTATATTATTTGAAATTATATATAAAAGTTGTTACAAAAGTCTCTTCTTGTAAAACCACTTCAGCAACAATTTTTTTATATTTAAATTTATAATAAATATTTTAAATATTTAAATTCAATTGAAACAAAAAATAATTACCTTAACTACTTAAAAAAATAATAAATGTTTTAGCTAAAGTCAAAAGACTTTCCGTCTTCCATGTAATAATTTTCCAGTTTTATGCGTCTCTTTAGTCTCCCTTATTCCTTTATACTCTCTGTCAGTTTTACTCTGTCTCCCATGGCTTCAAGCACATGCAATTCTCGGCGACGCCGTCATGCCGGCATCTGAGACATCCCGACAGGCTCGTAGCTTAAACCGTCACAGTTTCGCAGCACTTGCCTCGAATTTCTAGAACTTGGAAAGATTAGCTCTGTGTGGGTTTTCTCTTCTCTCTTTGATTTCACTTGGGTCTTTGGTTTTCGGTTTGGAAGCCTTGGATATTCTGGAAATGAATCTCATTCCGATCGCGGAGGAGTGTGGTTCTTATTATATATGTCTGTGAATTTGTTTGTGTGATGATATTTTCCTTCGTATCTTAAATTGTTGTCTCTTTCTATTATGATTTACTAGCAAACTGGGAAATCCCACATGTTTGTCTCTTCTTCCAAATTCTGATAGAATTTGTGAATGGGAAGTGCATGTTCTTTTTCATTTTCATGTTTGTTTTGATCTTTCGGTGAAATGCTTGGGCTTCCGTCCATGTTCAAGGGTTTTCTTCCTCTCCAGCCTGTGTTGTGTAGTTATTTCCTGGTTGCTGCTAAGAAAATTTGTAGCCACAAAACCCATTTTTGGAGAATGTATTATTTAACTTTGCCTTTGATTTATGGTGGCTTTTCACTCTTTTGTTTCCTTAAGTTCTTAGGCATGAATGTTTAGGATCATATATATATTAGGTTTCCATCTTCAGTGTTGCAGGGTTGCAAGAGCATTAGGTGATGGTCTCACTTATATATAGGGATTTGTGTTGGGTTTTCTGACTATTAATTAGGGTTTTCTTGCTCTTGCCTTAGAGCTGTGTTGTATTCGCTGAAAAATGTGTGACTTTGAGGAAGCTTTGCAATCTCTTATGTTTTCATTTGTTGAATTATTCATGTATAGGTATAAAGTAGTGTATTACAAAATTCTCCTTAACCGTGGGCCTCAACTCCCTATACTAAAGCCTCAGGTTTGTATTACGTTGTATATTTTTCTTTGAGTGTGTTAAAGTTTTTGTTTGTTTGTTTGTGATATTCTACCTCTACATCATTCGTCTTGGTTTTTTCATTTCCATTTCTTTTTACCTTTTTAATTTTTATCAGCTATTTCTTATATTTGTTAATTTTCAATTCATTTGGATTGTGCAGGTTCGTCTTAGATATCCCCTTAGAAACAATGGCGATGCATTCAAAGGAACTAGCTACTTTATATTTTCTACTGGTGTCAATGTATGATGCATAGTTTCTTTCTGTCTTTTTTGTCACCCTAAATGATTGTGAATAAGTATCAATGTTCCGGTGGTTGCAGGATGTTTCTATTCGGCTTCGATCTGGTTTTGATCTGGTGGTCAGCTCGGTAGAAAGATCTGGTGCCATTATCAGCTATTCTTTCTCTTCTGTTCCTTCCATGTCCGGTGCATCCCTTATTCTTTCTTTCTATTTGATTTTTTTGTTGTTGTTTTCTTATGTGTACTTTTTCGATATTTGTGATGAGGAAAGGTAGTGATATGTTAGAACCGAATAGCTTCACATCCTGAGCTTCAATAGAGTGAGGATATTAGGACCTTTTTGCAGGCTGATGAAGAGGTAAAATGTCCAGATGCTTCCCCTAGGGGGCTACGTTGTGCTTTGAATTTTCAAAGATACTTTGGTTTTGATAAAACTAAATTTCTCGGATGATGGAGAGATTAAGATATCAGGAAACCAGTATTTTCAGGAAAGAAACCTTCTGATCTAATGCAAAGTTTCAATGTAAACATAACATTATCTCCAATGTTAGTAGACTACCATACACAACAACACCCAGATGCTTTTTTGTTATAATTGGAATTTTTATCTGTGTGATAGCTTCTGTAGTCAATACCTGACATAGTGTAATATAGAGGCGTTGTTCTCTTGAGTTGGTGAATGAGGGAGTATTATTTCCAAATGATACTTTATCATATGCTTACAACTGTAAAAGTATGAAGTTTCTGTTTTATTGATTAGTTGACTGTATTGTGATCTGAAAGTTAAGTTTTTTCAATGAAATGTAGGTCAGAATTTTCCTTAGTGACTTCATTTTATTATCTCTTTGTTATGTTCTTCTCTTATTGTTTAGGTCTCCGCTTACCTGAACTCATAGATTATTGACTCCCTAAGTTTACTCGTGTGCTAACTGAAAACAACCTGCTCTTCTGTACTTTGATTTCCTATTGTTTAGATGAATGCAGCTCAGTTTAAATCTAAACATTAGATGTTTAGATCCATGTGACCATGCTTCCTTCAAAATTTTATGCTTGTATCGTGTTCGGTTTATTGAATGATTATGTTGAATATTTAAGTGTCTGTAGAATGTGTAAACATATGTAATCTACCAAAAGGAGATGGAAATGCAAGAAGCGATTGCAATGCGCTCTCATGTGCTTGGAAGGCTCCTAGAGCATTGACTGGGTTTCTAGCGAGCACTGCTCATCCGCTTCTGTGTTCTTTGCATTCATATAATAGATATGGAAGAAGGAAAAGAATGAAATCTTTAAGTATATTTTCAGGCTTTTTTCCTCTGTCGAGGAGCAAATGAGACTTTTATTCTTGCTATTAGTCGGATAGTCTATGCTAAGAGAATTTTTTATACTAATTTTATTATGATTAATGTGTTTTGTCATTTTAAAAGATAATACAGAAAATAAGCTTAAGATAATAAAACAATATGTATCAAACGATAATTTTTAACATTATACGCAACGAAAATGTAATTGTATCATAACCATAATCTATAAAATAATTTACGATAAGTCACGGTATTTCATCTATTAATCATTTAATCTATATAATTTTAAATTCATATGAAACCAATATTTTAAATAATATGATATTTTTTTTATTTAATATCTTGTTGCTTTGACATTTTTTCTTCAAACACCCACAAAGTTTATGCTTATAAAAATTTGAAAATAATAAAAAAAATTGACAGATAATATTCTATAATGTTTTCTAAACAATATGATTTGTAGGTCACACATATATATGATGCACAAATTTTTTTTATGGAATACTTGGACATAAGAACGTCGATTCCATTTCTTGTATGATCTTTATTTTCTTACATTTGTTTTATTATATACGTTTTAAAATGATTTTTCAAAATTCATATGATAATTATACAAATTGTTTTAAAATTGGTCCAAAATATATGTCTTTCTATTTTATATGCTATTTCATTATACTATAATTTTTTTAAAATTTAAATGTAATATGAATTGATGATATTTACATCAATGCTATTAATATAAACGATTGAGTGTTAGTCATAAATTAATTTAAAACATACAAAATCTTCAAAATGAATTTAAATATTCATTCAATAAATTATGATAATTTATCTTTTAAAAATTAATTAGAAAAATAATAAAATAAAATTACAATTCTTTTAAGCCACCCACGCATCGCAGCAAGAATTTTTTTATATATAATTAAATCAATAATAAACTTTATTAAATATAAGTAAATCAATAAATTCAAATTTAATATTATACTAATGGAAAGGTGAGAAGATGGAAAGATGAAATTTTTTATACAAATATTAAATTTAAATTATAATAATTTTACAATTGTAATACAATACATAAAAAAAAGAAACGAAATTTGTAATAAAAAGAAAGTTTTTTTGCGTGATGATATTTAAATTGATGTGAAATCAATAAACTCAAATTGTTTTATTACGAATACATTAGAACAATTTGTGTATTACAATTTATATTATTGAATAATTTATATTCTACATTAATAAAATTGTATACAAATATTAAATTTAATATATATATATATATATATATATATATATATAAATTCTTGCAAAAGGAGTCTTGTGGTGAAGCCACCTCGGCAAAAACTTTTTATTATTATACATAATTAAATAAATAATTAAATTTATTAAATATAATTAAATCAATAAATTCAAATTTAATATTATAATAATGGAAATGTGAGAAGATAAAAAAATGAAATTTTTTCGTTAAAAAACTTTGAAAGACCAAGAAACGCTTATTAATTTTTAATAATGGGTATAGTGGTGGGCTTTGATAATGGGTTTGATATGTAAAAAAAAATTTGAAAGAGGATTTTTTAAAGACTGTCATAATAGGTATAGTAGTGGACTTTGATACGTTATCTAGGACATCTTAATGTAATTAACAAAATCTATTAAATATATTAATTTATTTAAACGTTTTAAATATATTAAAAAATTTAATTATTGATTATTTATAAAAACATTAATTTTAAAAACAACTTTTATATAACTGATTTCGATTTATGTATTGTATTACAAATTTAAAATTATTATAATTTAAATTTAATATTTGTATAAAATTTAATTGATTTGGATGTAAATTATTCAACGATATAAATTTTAATATGCAAATTATTCTAATGTATTTGTAATAAAAAAAATTGATTTTTATTGATTTCACATCAATTTAAATTGCATCACACAAAAAAAAGTATTACAAATTTCGTTTTGTGTTTTTATGTATTATATTACAAATGTAAAATTATTATAATTTAAATTTAATATTTGTAAAAAAAATTTCATCTTTTCAGCTTCTCACATTTCCATTAAATACTACAAAAAAATACTTTGTTATAATATCATTACAAACTATATTTTTAATTTATATATATAGAAGAAATATGTGTCAATAATAAAAATCTAGAAACTATTAAATTTTATATAATTCAATTGTTTGTATTTTCTAACTCGCACAATTTATATAAGACAAAAAAATAATTTAAAATTTGTATTTTGACTGATATAGTAAATAATATTTTTATATATCAGCATGCGCCTAGAAGACTAAGAATGATCGAAGTTTGAGTTTCCATGACACGTGATCTCCAAGCCAACAAAATATGAGAATCGTTGAATTGTTGCAATAAACTTTATTTTTGTTAAAGACACGTGATTATCATGTTTGTTTTTTTAAAGGTGGAGATGTAGGGTGTAAGATAAGTCATTTTGCTCAAATCAAAACCAAATGACATAAGTGATAAGGTTATCGCAACAACGATGGTGATGGTGACAAATACATTTCTAGAAATTTTCAAACCAGCGCCAAAAATAAGCCAAACAATGATACTAGACAGTTTTTGACCTATTTTTTATTTAAAATAATAATTGATTCTTAATACATGTAAATAGGGTATTGTTATTTAAACATTTAAAAAATATCCTTTTAATATAATATTTCAATTGAATTGAATCAAAGAAATCCGCGCATCGCACGGGCAAAGTTGTTTCTGGTGAAGCCACCTCAGCAAAGATTATTAAATGTTAAAAAAATAAGTTTTTTTTTCTTGAAACACCAAAGGTTGCTTTTTCTATATTTCATTTATAATTTTAAAATTATTCATATATATTGGATATATATTTTTCATAAAAAACTCTTTATTTATGTATAGATTTTAAAATATATACATATTTCTTTAATATATATTTATATACATATTAGATATATATTTTTCATATCCATATTAAAAACCTATTTATTTATATATAGATTTTAAAATATATACAAATATATACATATTATAATTGTAATTTTATTATAATCAAATATATACATAATGAAGAAAACCGAAATATTTTATGAAATAACACTAAAAAAGAAATGTTATAAATGAAACGCCATGTTTAGAAAAATTAAATAAAATTAAATCGTATACATTAAAATTCGAGTTTTTATTCAATTCTGGTGAAGTCACGTCAACATTGACGTAAGAGTCCAATCATCAATTCCATGATTATTAATTTAAATTGATTCATATATAAAAGTAAAACATGTTGTATAAAAGAGAAAAAATCAACAAATATTATCTCGACTTCTATTGTGATAGAATATTTATAAATTCTCAAAATATATACTCTTTAGCCTAATAATTTATCAGATGATTATGTCAAAATTTGGTTTCTTAATCTTGCTATTGAACTATAATAACTACTTAGGAATTTATAAATATATTGATCTTTTTTTTCGTAAAATAAGATATAAAATATTAACCATCATCGATTACATGAGTCTTTGATATGATATCTATTTATGACATATAAATTTCAACTTAATAATAAAAAATTATTCTCAAAATATCTACTCTTTAGCCTAATAATTTATCACATGATTATATCAAAATTTGGTTTTCTTGATCTTGCTATCGAACTATAATAACTATTTAGGCATTTATAATAAAATTTTAATATATTGATCATTTTTCGTAAAATAAGATATAAAATATATAACCATCATCGATTACACGAGCCTTTGATATGATAATCTATTTATGATATATGAATTTTGATTATATAATAAAAAATTGATAAAAATCCGCGCATCGCACGGGTTCCTTCCTAGTTTGAACAATAGATTTATAAGTTTTAATATAAACTAATAGTGCAATTTGTTTGTAATGTATTTAAAATTGTAGAATATAAATTGTCGGAAAAAGCGATCGCAGGATTTGAGCCGTAGGTTTTTTATGATTATTTTTCTTATCCGTACCTTCAAAAATATTTAGGTTTAAATTTAATCAATAACATGATTTAAGAACAATTATTAAGATATGAACATGATTTGGAAATTTTGAAAACTTTTCTATGTTTGAATTTATTTATTGCTTTTAGCTGTGGATCTGTGTAGATGTGTGCGAACAGGACGAGGCGAAGTGTTAACAAAACTTTTTTTATATATTTAGAAAGAATAAGTACGAACTACATTGAAAAAATATATAAAATAATACATGTTATCTAGTTGTTTAATATTGTTGATCATAATGAGAGTAATGGCTGTTAACGAAATATTTTATGTAGTTTCACTACAAAAAAACAGTAGCTTTCCAACGGACATATCCGTTGGAAAGCGCCAAAATTCCGTTGGAAACAGTCCTTTCCAACGGAAACCAACGGATTCCGTTCCGTTGCAAAATGTTCGTTGCAAATGCCGATCCGTTGCAATTCGCGACGGCGTGTCAACGGAAAAAATCCGTTACAAATTCGTAACGGACAGCAACGGATTAAGCCGTTGGAAAATCTGTAACGGACGCCCGTTAGCAACTGTTGTGACGGATCACCGTTACAAAACTTCAATGGAAAGCCGTTGGAAGACAACGGCTGTCGGTTGCAAAATTAGGCGGGGAAAATCATTTTTTGCAACGGATATCCGTTAATTTGTTGGCGGGAGACTGCAACGGACGATCGTTGCAAACTGGCGGTAAAGATTTGGCGGGAAAAGGTTTCCAATGGAAGGCCGTTAGATATGCCAACGGATTTCCGTTGCAAACTGGTGGGAAACGATTTGGCGGGAAACACTGCGCAACGGATAACCGTTAGCATTGCCAACGGATGCCCGTTGGAAAATTTGAAAAAAAAATAAAAAAAATAAAAATATTTTTAAAACAAGTTTTTAACTAAAATATTAAATTATCCACAAAAAACTAAAACTAAAACTAAGTTACTCTACCCTATTACATATCGTTTAAATTGGCGGCTCGACATCGTCTCCGTGATCGCCATCACGTCTAGAGGGCGTTGCATCTGAATCGGGAACCGGTTCTTGCTGCGACGTTGATCCCCTCCCTTGGCCCGACATCAACTCGATGATGCTCTTAAGGTGCTGCACTTTGGCTGCAAATTCTCGAAGTTGTGATTCGAGATCTTCGATCCGCCGTTGTTGAGAAAAGGGGCTTGAACCGCAAGCCTGAGATTGCTGTGTGATCTTCTCCGTCACAGCTCTCACGGTTCGGGCCGCTCGAGGATCGACGAGTTCCGGTTCGTCGGCCTCTTCCCCGACAACCGACTTCTTCTTTGCATGGGTTTCTAATACCACTTCAAGAAGAGTCGGTTCTCTTCCCATCCGTTGCGTCTACAATATAAAAAAAATTTTGTTAGATAAATATTTAAATAAATAAAAAATCTAAATAATTTAAAATTTACCAATTCTTTTTTTCTTTTCGTGAAAGAAGTAAGGTGAGTAAAAATTATGTTCATACCTCAATAATGATTTTAAATCATGTTATAAATTGAATTCAGTCCTAAAAATTATGCAGGTATAATAGGAAAAAAATCATGTGAAAAAATTCAGTCCAAATCATGCAATCACTATCTCCAACAGACTACGTTATTAAATTTCAATGATATTATAAACAAATATCATTGTTAGTTCACACTACATCTTATTAAATCTATTGTTTAAACTTCTACATTGAAAATTAGAATCTATGTGTTTGTATTGACCGATACATATATCAAACATAAGAAATGAATAAATGAATTATGTATAACGTTTAAGAAACACACAATGTAATTATCAAAATACACTATAATAGGTAAAACGATAATTTGTATTAGGATCAATTTTAATACTTTATTTTTCATATTTATTAAGTTATCATAAAAATTTTGACTATTTTAAATTTGTTTGGAATTTAATCATTTTGATCAAATTATTTAGAAAATAATGAATAATAATTGATAAAAATAATAAATAATTATTTTTTAAAAATGTTCGTAATAATTTAGTTAATATATTAACATTAAGATGTTTTTTTTAATTTGGTATGGATTAAATGTATTTTTATATAAACAAATTTGATTTAATTTGATCCTATATTTATTCATATATGTCATGATTGATATTTTCATCGTAATTTATAAAATCACTCGTTTTATAAACAAAAGTAACAAAATTATAACACAAATTCAAATAGAGAACATCACATATCCTGCACCGAGCCCTTACACCAAAGAAGGCATTTTTGCAATCCTAGTAGTCGCAATCGAAAATCTGATATCACAACCTATATGAATAAAAAAAATATTAACAATGGATTAACAAATTGTCCGGAAGGGATGAAGGGTTGAAAAAATCTTTTTTATCCTTGTTAATGAAGAAGTAGACTCAGCAAGTGATGATATAACTGATCAATCCACCGGACAGATTTCCCATTTTTATGAATTCGTTGGCTTGATCCAGACCTTGAATTTGAATTACCTTTCACGTTATGAGAGTTCTCTGTTTTATCTTACTCTAGGTTTGACATTTACTTCTATGAAGTAGCTTCACTTCTACTGCACGACTGTCGAGTTCAACATCCACCCTATTCGCGATTTTGGAAGAACCTATGAATATGTAGAAAGTTCGCTCAATAAGACCCTAATGCTCGAACAAATTGCATTCATCTAAGTTCAACATAGATAAACCAATTACTTTTCACCTAGTCCCTAGAAGAATGCACATATCCCCGTTAGTTTATTTTTGTCAAAACCTACAAACTTCGGTTCCATTTGAAGCTACTTCCCAATAAATCACCCAGTTCCTAGGAGTCTGCATAACATACCTCTTTCTCGAGCCTGATTCCATTAACTAATCCAAATCATCGAGGAAACAATCAATCTCAGCACTGATGGATTATCGGTTCTCCGATATAGCAAGAGTTTGAACTTGAGGGACCGTAGGAAGGTTTTGTGAGCCGAAAGGTTGCGGTTAGCCTTCATCACTTTAAGTTGATGCTCGAGCTTGTCCTTTTCTGTTTTAAGCTTTTACTTCTCAACTCGCAGTTCATTCTTCTCCTCCAATATACAAATATCATATATTGTTACACACTAAAATGAGATGAAAGGAGCATATAAAGCCCTTTCCAAGCAATGAACACGCCAATTTAACATATCAAAGAGAAAATGCAGTTCATAAATGCTTGGAAAGGAGGATCTAAAGCCAATTCCAAACAATGAACACATTGGGTTTACCTTCCACTGTTTGATTTTTTGCCTACATCCTTGATTTCCAGTCCTTCAACTTCTGTGCTTTGCCATAGAAGTGAGTCACCATGCAAACTGCATCCATAAGAACTACATGTTTTTTCACTTTTGGAGAACTTCCAGCCTCCAAGTTGGCCCTCAATTACATAAACCTAATTTTGAATGCCTCGTTGGTAGGATTAACATATCAAAGAGAAATATACAGAGAGGGAGGAGAATCATACCTCTTTTTCGACTCTGGTTCCTTCAACCCATCCAAATCATTGAGGATACATTCAATAGCTGCATTGTTGGATTACTCGTTCACCAAGATAGCAGGAGCTTGAACTTGAGAGATTGTTGGAAGGTGTTGCAAGCAGAAGAGTTGTGGTTGAGCCTTCATCGCTTTAAGTTGATGCTCGAGCTTCTCCTTCTCTGTTTTGAGCTTCTGCCTCTCATCTCGCATCTCATTCTTCTCCTTCTATGTACAAATATCATATTGTTACACGCTAAAATGAGATGAACGGAGCATCTAAAGCCCTTCACAACAATGAACGCAATGGATTTACCTTAAACTCATTGATTTTTTCCTGAAGGCTTGAATTCAAGTCCTTCAACTTCAGTGCTTCGTCACAGAGCTAATTTACCATGAAAACTGTTTCCATAAGAACGACAGATTTGTCCACTTTTAGGGACCTTACATACACCTAGTTTTTAATGCCCCATTGGCAGAATTAATATATGAAAGAGAAAATACAGAGAGGGAGGAGATTCATACCTATTTCTCGAGCCTGATTCCTTAAATCCATCCAAATCATTGAGGAAACCATCAATCTTAGCATTGTTCAATTATTGGTTCGCTGATATAGGAGGATTCCTAATATGCTAATGCAAGGACAAAAGTGTTTCGAACCTAGCAACATCATATATACCATCCATCTATATTACTCTCTCTAGACAAGCTCTCCATCTGTAGCAGAAGAAAAAGAGAAGCAACAATAGACTCAATCAAATAAATTCCCTTAAACCAAGAAAATCTATACATAAAACATGGCATGACACTAAAATGCAAACTGTTTTCATGTATATAGGGTGCGATCATTCCAGAACAATGACAAACACAAGAGTATTCCAAAACAATGACCAAAACAATGATTTGGCAGATTCTCTTGAACTAATACAAAAACGAATCATCAGAGGAGGTGATCTTACACATATACTTGTGAAACCAAGGATGCGTTCAATCTTGCAAAAACTACAAGAGGGTTATGAGTGACGGGTTCAATCGCACGGGATAATCACCCATTTTCCACTAAGTATTTACCAATGTTTCAACAAAGGGAATACAGATTCCGATAATTATGAAACAATGAACCCTAATTCGACAGTGTTGAAGCTAAAGATACAAAAAAGGAAGTAACTCTTCGGTAATTCAACACTTTTGTCATTGAAATGGTAACACCGTGCAAAGTTCCCTTGCATTTATAAAACCAAATGATTTTACCATAATCTGAAGAAAAAAAAACGAAGAAACAAACAAAAGCAAAAACGAAAACTCGAACCAAAACTGAACCCCAAGTCATCGAATCCAAGAAAACAAACAAAATCTGAAATGGAAACCCAAACCAAGTGAACCCAAAGTCAGACCAAAACCTAAACCAAATCAACGAACGTAAGAGATAATACCTGTTAGTGGCCAGAGAGCATCATCCTTTCTTTTCCATCAGCGAGGAATCCTTGAAAGCATAACCCCAAATCCATTAGAGGAACCCTTTTCTTAGTGGCAAACGGCTGGGAAGCTGGGAACACGAATAAACAACCAGAAACTGGGAACACGAATCGTATTCAAATCCCCAAAGAAGACGAAAAATATGAGAAGAGCAGCGTACAAAAAGGGTCAAAAGATTTAAAACATTCAATGGAACCAATAAGTAAAGTAATCAACAAAATAGAAACTAAACTTTTGAGAGGATATATCAAATTATCCAAAAATCTTTGTGCTACCTAGTTGTAGTCAAAGCCTCGACGGTCGAGGGCACTTCGCTGGCCAGCGACACCTCGTTGTCTCGTGGTTGCTTTTGACCGTCATTGCTTAATCATCACATCAGCATCGCGCAACATCTTTTGATTTTGACCGTCATTGCCTAATAGACGGTTCACAGGTAATGACGGCGAACGTAACAAAAACAATATTATCCATTACCGCAAATTCATATTTGTTCCTCTTTGTCTATTATATGAACAGTTATACAAACCCGGATGATGATTTTACCATTATTTCTGCACGGAATCTTCGCACGATGGGTTACCATAACCTAGAAAAAAGCGAAGAAACAAACAAAAACAGAAACTCGAACCAAATTTGAGGGGAAGAGGGAAAAATTCGATCGTTCCGACTTCTTAGGTCCATTCATGCATGTATTCGGGTAGATACTGAACCATTTGCGGGAGGTACAATGAATTTCAGGGGAAGATGGCACAAATGGATGAACTGGAGTGAACGTGCACGCTTTTCAATAGACAGTGTGAATACAATGGTTGAGGGTATATTTGTTCCTCTTTGTCTATTATCTGAAGTATTCAGGCCTTCACAATCTGATTCGAAGAAATGAACAATTATACAAACCCGGATGATGATTTTACCATTTTTTTTTTGCACGGGAACTTTGCACGATGGGGTACCATAATCTAAAACAAAAAACGAAGAAACAAACAAAATCAAAAACAAAAATGGAAACTCGAAGAATAGACATAAGGAAGTAACTCTTCGGTAATCTGATATGCTAATGCAATAAAATTCAGCATTGTTGAATTATCGGTTCGCTGATATAGGAGGATTCCTAATATGCTAATGCAATGAAAAAAGTGTTTCGAACCTAGCAACATCATATCTGCCATCTATCTATATTACTCTCTCTAGACAAGCTCCCCATCTGTAGGAGAAGAAAAGAGAATTAACAGTGGCCTCAATCAAATAAATTCCCTTAAACCAAGAAAATCTATACATAAAACATGTCATGACACTAAAATGCAAACCGTTTCATGTATATAGGTTGCGATCATTCCAGAACAATGACAAGCACCAGAGTATTCCAAAATAATGGCCAAAACAATGATTTGGTAGATTCTCTTGAACTAATACAAAAACGAATCATCAGAGGAGGTGATCTTACACATCTACTTGTGAAACCAAGGATGTGTTCATTCCTGCAAAAACTACAAGAGGGTTATGAGTGACGGGTTCAATCGCAGGGGATAATCACCCATTTTCCACTAAGTATTCACCAATGTTTCAACAAAGGGAATACATATTCCGGTAATTATGAAACAATGAACCCTAATTCGACAAATTCAATGGAGAAATGAGAACACCTATACTGGTCCAAAAGCATAAGCTTGAGATTGGTTTATACAAGTGGAAGAACAAAGGTTCGAATTGTCTCGTGTACTTTCTTATCGTTTTCTCGGCAAACTGAGAAAGGGCATGAGAGAGTATAAGAACGTACCTGAAAAGGGACCACCACAAAATCTCTTTTCAAACGTTTATTTCTCGTATTCTCACTAAGGTTCCTCAACTGGCCCTGTGATTAATCCAGACCAAAAGAAAAAGAACGTCTTCAAAAACCCAAAAACAAACCTGACAGTGAAGGAGGGAGATGCAGTTGAAGCTAGTGATTTGGATGAATCCGAAACCTGTAGTGGAGCGAGAGGGTAGAGTCTAGGTCAGAATCTCCTAGGGTTCCCTCGTCTGGCATGCACATACACACCATATAACTCAAACATTGCGTTTAGAGGGTTGAAACAAAAATGATTAGTCTCATAAAGACAAGGGTAACCGAAATCTATAAATTTACAAAAGGGATACATAAAAGGAGTTTATTATACCTTTGGATGATTGCAGAGCGTCTTGAGAGCTGTTATATAAGCCAAAATTTTTATTGTTTTGCTTTAGCTGAAATTACCCTTTGAAACTGCAACCAGATGCAACAATAGCAAGTTATTGGAAATCTTATATATAAAACAGTATCAAGAAACGATTATGATAACCCTTACATCTTCGAGCTTACAAAATGATGGTATAGGTTAGATTTGAGAGGTGTCATCTTGCAACAAACTACTTCAATTATCTGCATAAAATTCAACAGTAAGATGTTTAGAAAAAGTGAGCCGACAATAACTGCTCGTATGCGACAGTATCTCCGCCTTGTACCCACTATTGTCTTTGTCAAAGAACATAAAAGCTTGTCTGAAATGCTCATCATTCTCCATCTTCTGCAAGTGAATAATAACTGCTACAAATTCACCATAGTCTAAGAATCCATTCCCATCAACATCAGCCTGCAGCAAACTCATGCGATTTTCAGTTAACGTCAGGACGCAAGTTTTTATTTTAGGTTGAGTAGAGAAAAAAGAAGAGAAAATATGGTCAAATCTTATGTCGGGAAGTTCTAAATGCAATGGGGAAATTACCACTTCCATCAACATCTTGATCTCTGGTTCACCCAATTGTTAACTGATCTTGCGGAGTCCATCTCTGACATAAAGATCAGAATGAAACAGGAAACTAATCGATAAAGAGATGTTATTGTTACTCACAGAACCTCTAGTGTCTTAAGAGGAATACCATAATCTAGTTTGATTATCATGAAGAAAAAAAGCTAATTGTGATGCCAGTAATCGATAAACCCCTTATTGAAACAGATAAACAGGCAGCTCATGTTCTCTTATCTAACCATACTTTCTGCAGGAAAATCAAGACACATCATAAAACCAAATCAATACCCAAATGTTTATAACGAAAACATATGAACAATTAGAGATTCTTCTTGTCTTGCCTGAATCATAAATTTTATTTAGCTTTCCTGGAAAGTAAACAGAAACTTGATAACATCGAGTTTCAACATACTAAGATACATCACTGGGTAAATTTCGTAGTGGGTACCAAAATCACCCAAAATCATCCTAAACCCCCAAAATTTTCCGGGAAACCAAAAAATGTAAGAGGAAAAGAGACTTACCTCGATTCATTAGACGGAATATGACTCCAACATCTCCGATCATCAATGCCAGTAACCGATTAATAATTTACCTAGACTAACGCTTCGCAATAATATGGATCGTTGATGTGCATTTTCTCAAGTAATAAATTACCCAGATCTAATGCTTCCGCAAGGATACGGGTCGTGTAGCAACTAGGGTCGAACACAAGGAATTGATGCAACTCTAAAGCTATTAGACTAATGAATAAGACGTGTGAAATCAAATAGTGGATGGAATGCAAATGCAAACTAACTAAATGATAGGAATGACTCAGCGACAAAACACCATAGGTATCAAGAGTTGCACAACGATGTAACTAAGTTCTAACAAGATCATTGGTCTTAGATACTATCAC
>CM071875.1:18268934-18299573 GCA_036759665.1 Gynandropsis gynandra
AGGAGACTAGGAAATAGTGAAAATACCTGAGGGCGGGGTGGCGTATGTGACTCGCCTTTGATCTCGTCGAGTACTCGCCAAATGCAATCTGCGACCAAAACTGTGCTTGACGGTTCCGGTGGATCTCTGGTAGCCTCGCATATACGCTATGCGGAACGTCAAGAATGGTCGCGAATTGTCGTGCGGTGAGCCGATAGTTCTGCCCCAACAGGCGGAACTCCATAAATGTCTTCTCGCGGTCTCCGGACTCGGCAAAGAAGGCGGTGAAGGTCGCGAAGAACTCCGCTGTGAGTTTGCGGTACGTGTATTCCTTCGCAGTCCACAATCCCGTCCATCCCAATGTGCGAAAGATGGTGTTGATGTGCTCACTGATGCCGAGAGCACTCATCGCCTCGGAAGATAAGAACCGGGACGGGAAGATTCGCGACTGAAGTTCTGCGAACCTCGACTTGTGATGGGGCAAGAAGTTCATCGTCCTATAACTGTACTGCTGATGAGAGGGAGTGATTGGCATGTACGGCGTCAGCTCCGTAATCGTGTCCGATCTCACAGGCCATCCGTGCTCCGTAATCGTGTCCGATCTCATAAATTTCGGACGTGTTAGGGACGGTTCGTCGGGAAATATTCATTCCAGTCCGCAATTCGTCCCGAATCGGTCTTAAAATTTTCTATTTAATCTCTTCTCTTCTACTCGTTTCTCACACACAAATCTCATATATTTCTCTTTATATCTTGTTATCGTTTCTAATTGTAATGGCATCGTCGTCGAGATCGAATATTTTCGTTTTGAGAATCGAAGGAGTTTCTAGAAGGCCTTACACAGTTTATGACGGTGGCGACAAATCAACAAGTTTATAGAGAAAACGGTAAGTTGGTTTGTCTCTGTATAAAATGCAAAAATGAAAAATTTGTTAATGAGAAAACCGTTTGGAATCATCTCTATTTAAGAGGGTTTACTCCAAATTATTTTATTTGGTTATCTCATGGAGAGAATTTTGCACCACGACCAAGGGGTGCTGTGGAAAATTTTAGTAGGGGTATCGTAAATCATGAAGTGTCTCAGACTTTTCAAGATGTAGAAAACCCTTATGTAGAAATGGTACAAAATGCGTTCGTGGAAAGAAACGAATATGAAAATATTGAAGAAGATCCGAATGAAGAAGCAAAAACATTTTTTGAAATGTTAGAAAATGCTAGGCATCCACTGTACGATGGTTGTAGAAGTGGTTTATCACGGTTGTCTTTATCTGCACGGTTAATGAATTTGAAGACAGAAAATAATCTTTCTCAGAATTGCATGGATTCTATATCGCAATTAGTTAGAGATTATTTGCCTGAAGATAATAATGCAGTCGAGTCATATTATGAAACAAAGAAGATGATGAGATCATTGGGTTTATTACCGTATCAAAAGATTGATGTTTGCCAAGACAACTGTATGATTTTCTGGAAAGAAACTTCGGACTTGAGCAATTGTCGATTTTGTGGAAAAGATCGATTTTATTTGACAAGAAATGGAAAATCGGTTCCGTTTCGTCGTATGTGGTATTTGCCAATTACAGACAGGATAAAAAGATTGTATCAATCGGAGAAGACTGCAAGCGACATGAGATGGCATGCCGAGCATTCAAGTCCTGACGGAGAAATGTGTCATCCCTCAGATGGTGAGGCGTGGAAACATTTTAACAAGGTATATCCTGATTTTGCAGCTGAGAGTCGAAATGTTTATTTAGGCCTTTGCACTGATGGTTTTAATCCATTCGGGATGTCTGGGAGAAATTATTCGTTGTGGCCAGTTATTATGACACCGTATAATTTACCACCAGATATGTGCATGAAGCGTGAGTTTTTGTTCTTAACAATATTAATTCCCAGGCCTAATCATCTGAAAAGAAGTTTGGATATATTTCTTCAACCATTAATTGAAGAATTGAATGAATTATGGAAAGGAGTTCCAGCGTATGATGTTTCGAGACGACAACATTTTATATTACGAGGTGCTCTAATGTGGACAATAAGTGATTTTCTTGCTTATGGTATGCTATCTGGGTGGACAACGCATGGTCGATTGGCTTGTCCCTATTGCATGGGGGGAACAGATGCTTTTCAGTTGAAGTATGGACGAAATACGAGTTGGTTTGATTGTCATCGCCGGTTTCTTCCTTCTGATGATACATTTCGACGCAACAAGAGGAATTTCAGAAGGAATATAGTTGTGCGGAAACCTCCTCCTCCAATTTTGACCGGCGAAGAGATATTGTATGAACGACTTCTCGCTTTGGGTATTCCTAGGAGTATAGATTGCGGAGGAAACAATCATCCGAGAATTGATGGTTATGGAATTACCCATAATTGGTACAAGAAGAGCATATTTTGGGATCTTCCGTACTGGAAAAATCTGAAGCTTCGCCACAATCTTGATGTCATGCACATAGAAAAAACTTTTTTCGATAATATCATCAATACAGTAATGAATGTCATAGGAAAAACGAAGGATAATATTAAATCACGGAAGGATCTCGCAGAGTATTGCTCACGGAAGGAGTTACATATAAGTGAAGATGGTAAAGCGCCAGTTCCGATATTCAGATTGTCTAATGAGGAAAAATATAAATTGTTGAATTGGTTGAAGGAAGACGTGAAATTTCCTGATGGTTATGCATCTAACATCGGAAGGTGCGTCGATGTTCATGGAGGAAAGTTATCAGGGATGAAAAGTCACGATTGTCATGTATTCATGCAACGACACGAAGCAATTGGATGTAACATGATTATTTTATATAGTATAATTAGTGATTAATAATTTATAGAAATATTAATTGTAAAATAAACTAATTAATATACTTGAATTTTCACGTATTGGCATATTTTTTCTAGATTTATGTGCGAGAAACTTAAGCGTAGATGTGGTTCGTAGACTTAAAAGTAACATAGTTACAGTACTATGCAATTTGGAGAAGATTTTCCCACCATCATTCTTTGATGTTATGGAGCATCTGACAGTTCATCTACCACACGAAGCTGCATTAGGAGGTCCAGTTCAATTTCGTTGGATGTATCCATTCGAGCGATTTATGTTCCATTTGAAGAAAAAAACCAAACAAAAAGCTCGTCCAGAGGGTTCAATTATTGAACAATACGTGAACGAAGAGATATCGTTATTCACTTCTTACTACTTCGAACCACATGTTCAAACGCGAAGTAGAAATCCAGACAGTTGTTTTGATGGTGGTGTGACATTTTCATATCCAGTACCAGATGTTCCAGATATTTTTTGCGGCGTGGGTCGAACAGCTGGCAAGGCGAAAGAGATATGGCTATCACAACGAGATCTACACATCGCACATACGTATGTTTTACTCAACTGTGAATATCTACGGCCTTTTGAAAGGTACATATACCTATAAATATATAGATTCAATTGCGTATGCATATCTCTTTGTAATATTAACGTAATGTTTCTGACATTTTTCAGGATGTTTGATGATGTATTGAAGAATACATATATGAATATTGATGAATCTCAACTCCAAGAACTTAAAGAAAGAGATTTCTCCACATGGATAAGACAATATGTAAGTAAATGATATATATATATTATTGTTAAAAGAACATATTTATATCGATGATTGTTTCATTTAATATAGGTTGAGATTGGCAATCACCCGTTATGGCTAAGCGAGCCTGTTAAAGGACCAACTCTAAAAGTTATGAGTTGGCCCATGTATTTTACACGTGGTTACAACTTTCATACATACGAGCACGGAAAATTGAAGTCAACTATGAACTATGGTGTATGTGTGAAAGGTGAAAGTTATTGTGAATCGACCGACGAACCAGATTTTTATGGGATTTTGAAAGATATTTTGCAATTAGAATATCCAGGTATTAATACTAATAATCCAAAAAATTTCATTTCGATACCACATATGTTATATTTTCGAATATGTTGACTTATATTTGCCATTTTTTGTAGGTTATGTCGGTTTACTTGTGATGTTATTCCGATGTGATTGGTTCGATCCAATAAACGGTCATGGAACAAGAATAAACAAATTAGGTGTCGTCGAAATTAATTCTACAAGAAGATATGCAAAATACGAGCCTTTTATTCTTGCATCACAAGCCGATCAAGTTTGTTATGTTTCCTATCCACATATTAGACGATCTTCTTCAGGTTGTTTCGCAATGAAGATACTTCCAAGGGGTAAATTTATCGACAACACAGAAGAACAACAATTGGCCATGCAACAACAAACCACCGAGATTGTTGCAATTGATGAAGTTACAATTGAAGCATTGGCACATGGTGAAGTCGAAGAAATTGAAGATGAAACGATAGAAGGAATGGAAGAAGATGAAGAATTTGAATCAAATTCAGAATCACAAGACTCGATGTAATAATAGAAACCGCTCAACATCCGAAGAAAGTGCTAATGGACCACAACATCAAAGACAATCATCGGATCCAGTATATTCGGATTTTATAAATCCGAATTTATTTCACACTGGATATGCACAATATGATGTGCGTTAACTCAAGTAATAAATTACCTAGATCTAACGCTTCCGCAAGAATACGGATCGTGTAGTAACTAGGGTCGATCACAAGGAATTGATGCAACTCTAAAGCTATTAGACTAATGAATAAGACGTGTGAAATCAAATAAGTGGATGAAATTCAAATGCAAACTAAACTAATGATAGGAATGAGTCAACGACAAAACACCATAGGTATCGAGAGTCGCACAATGATGCAATGAAGTTCTAACAAGATCATTGGTCTTAGATACTATCACGAGTTCAGGGAATTCAAGCTCTCCTATAGGAACTGACTCGCGTAGACTTGTCCACTATCTAGCATGCGTATACCAATATATCTATTGCGCATCTCACATACATAGACGCATTACGACCGCTATCCTAATCCCTAGATTCAATCGATTGACCTGGCGTAGATTCTAAACCGATTAAACCCTAAATCATGGCTAAGTTTTAAAGTCTAATGCCCTGGCGTAGATTTATTAGACTTCTAATATCATCATTCAAGTTGCGTACAGGAATGAAGCATTAAGATCAACCAATCAATCTGAAAACATGATCAAATACCAAATTCATTCATATCGAGTGGCGTACAAGTATGAAAGCATTAAGATCCACCATTCATTAAGCATAAGACTTCATTACATGTTGGCAATACTCTCTAACCTATGGCGATAGATCTACTTGGACATGAACTCAGAAAACGAAACATAAAAGAATACTAAATTCGACATAGAAAGAGAATAAGAATGCTCCCTATTCATCAACCGATGTCTTCAAGAGATCCTCCATGTTTTGAATCCCTTGTTCTGTCCTTCTCGATCTCTCCAAATCTGTCCTCTAATGTCTCTGAATCGTCCCTCTCGTTCCCCTTTCAATCTGGTTCGAATCCCTTTTTATTTAGATCTGATTCTCCTTGTTTGGCCGTTCTAAATCTTTGGAATTAGTAGAGAGAAACAAGGGCCCGAGCGGGCACAGCTTTTACCCGCTCGTGCAGGCCTTGTGCCCGACCATTTTCCTTCATTTAACCTGAGCGGGCACCCATGCCCGAGCGTGTGGCTCATCTAGCCCGAGTCGTGTGAACCTACGGCTATTTTTGGATGGTAATTAGCCCGAGCGGACACTCCAAATCCACCCGAGCGGACACACCTCCCTGGTCGTGTTCCTTAAGTGCCCGAGTCGTGCAAAGCTACGGGGGTGTTTGGTAGCAATTAGCCCGAGCGGGCACTCCAATTCCACCCGAGCGGGCACACATGCCCGAACATGTTCCTTCAGCACCCGAGTCGTGCAAAGCTACGGGGTTGTCTTGGCATCAATTACCCGAGCGGGCACACTTCCAATGCCCGAGCGTGCATATCCTAAGATGTTGTTTCCGCTCCTTTCGCTCGGTGTTTGAATGTTCACTTGAATCCATGGTCTTGCACAAGTTGAACCTTGTCATTCAACTACGTTTTCGGGGTTAAATTGCCATAATCTCTCGTGTTTCTCCTCATGTCTTCGTTTCCTACGCAAAACACGAAATGTAGATGAAGTCCTCGAATAATCTCGATAAATGAATGAAATCTAAGTAATCTACTCAAAACTAAACCTAAGAATGATATAAAAACTACAACGGATTACGTGTTATCACAATATATGCCACCGTATCCATTCTATCAGCAGATGCCACCGCCAATCGAGCCGACGATGCATCACGAGCCTCCGATGCATCAAGAACCAACAGTGGAAGAGCTTTTAGCAAGGGACGAGGAAAGACGGAAACTTCCTCGTATAGATCCAGCTAACACCGACGAACTTTGGTATAAATTAAATTGAAATTAATTTAGTAACTAATTAAGTATCAAGTCTTAATATATTTTAATTTTTAGGTTTGGTCGTAAGCAGTTTATACGTCATCTCACAAAGATAATGAAAGCTGATTATGATCGTCTAAGTTACAATTGGACGCGAACCGATCCCGAAGTAAAGGAACGATGGTGGAAAGCTTTCGTGGTATATTTTTTTGCTCTCTATTCATTTTTATTATAAATTTTAAACTTAAAATAATATTTAAATACATAGTTATTTTATAATTTTCAGCAAAAATTTTATTGGGATCCTGCAATAACCGGACTAGTAAAGTCTGAATTTCAAAAGCATGCGGGAGAGCGATTGAAAATCTTTTATACGAAACGAGAAAAGAATGGGAGACAACCAATGTCAAACCCACTTGGATCCCTGATGATGTCTGGGGACAGTTGCTTGCCCATTGGGACTCTCCTCAGTTTAAGCAGAGAAGTGAACGCGCTAGTCGATCTCGTCGTTCTGATAGATCGGGATATGGTCCTAGTGCACATACTGCTGGTTCCCACTCTTTCGCGGAGGTTTTCGAAGAAATGGTAAGATTTAAAAGTTTATTAAGTTTTATTAGGAGTCACATTTGTTAATACGTAAAACATCAAATTTGTTTTAGAGGAAAGAGAAAGGATGTGAACCGTCGTACGTGGAATTGTTAGAACGTACACACAAGAAAAAATCCGACGGTTCGTGGGTAGATGCCAGGGCAAAACAAATTCACGACGATGTTGATAACATGGCATTGCAACGAGTGTCCCAAATCCCACCAAGAGAAGATGGGACGCATACGACTCTTTCTCAAGAAGAATATAACGAGATGTATTTCGAGGTAAGTTTAATACATTTTTACAATAATTTTTTTATTAATAATTTAAATTAATTGTTAATATTTTTTGTAGCACGTAACGCCGTACAAAGGGCGTCTATTTGGTCTTGGAAGAATGTCATCAAAACATGCGAGTTCCTCCAAAGGCAAGGAAAAGGTCGCAAACGAGGAATTACAAAATACAATCTCGGAGATGAAAGCTCAACTAGAATAACAAAACTCACATGTCAACGCTCTACAAAGAGAAGTAGAACAATCAAGAAGAGAACGTGAGCAGTGGCTCAGGATGATGAAGGCACACATGCCTTCTATCAATTGGGATACGGCCGGAGACAACGATTGCGACGGTTTTCGGACTAACTTTTACGTCTGAAATTGCAGACGGTTTGCGGACTGGAACTGATTGCCGACGCTCGTTTGCGGACGGCTCGTGCCAGTCCCTAATCAGTCCCGAAATGCGTTTCCGGACGGATTAGGGACTGATTCTTCAGTCCCTAATCCGTGAATTTCTTGTAGTGCCTAGACTAACGCTTCCGCAAGAATACGGATCGTATAGTACCAGAGTCGAACATAAGGAATTAATGCAACTATAAAGCTAGTAAACTAATGAATAAGACGTGTAAAATCAATAAGTGATGAGAATGCGAATGAAACTAAACTAAACTAATTAACGGATTAAACTCAATGAATTAAACACCACAAGTTTCGAGAGATGCACGATGATGCAACGAATTTCTAACAAGATCATGGTTATGATATCGTTACGTATTCGGAAAATTCAAGCTCTTTTCTAGAGAATGACTCTCCCGATGCCTAAACTCACTATCTAGCATGCATATTACCAATCTCTCAATTGTGTAATCTCACCTACTAGATGCATTAAGATCGCTATCCTAATTCCTAAGTTCAATCAACCGATCGGCCAAGGTTCTAAATCAATTGAAACTTCATATCATGGCTACGTTCCAAAATCCAATTCATCTCCCAGTGCAATAAGCTTTTTATAAACATTCATTCAAGTAGCCAACAAGAACAAAAGCATTACGAACAACCAATCAATCCGAATCGAACAAATATTATAACCAAGCATTAAGAAAAAAACTTCATTACATATCGGCAAAGCTCTCTAGTCCATATCTATAAACCACATAAGAAGAACCGCTTGCGGAATTGTGGGAGGCCAGATGCACCCGCTGCCATCATCCCCATTCGTGTCTGGCAATTCATCTGGTCGATGATCAAAAAGTGCAGCTCGGTTCCCTCGTCACATGGTATCATCGACAGTGTCGATGGATTGGTCTAACGGAAGCGTGCGGTCACGATTCAATTCTCGAGGTGAGTTGTTCACCTCCATTTTATTCGAGTTTAATAAACTATCCTCCTTATATGGATTCGATTCCAAATCCTCCGTCTTGCCCGATTCGCAGGTTTTGGATTACGCCACCACAGAATTCACCGGTGGCGATACCTTTTTTCCCTTCTTCTTATCCATCGCCATTGTCCCCGTGTTCTTCTTGTTGTTGCTATCGAATTTGACGGGTACGGTGGCGGTTGCGATTGTGGTGGTTTGGATTACCGGCGAGGTCTGATCGAAATTGACGATGCGAAATCTCCACCAGTTAGCATTATCGTTGTTACAGAGTGCGCTTCTCAATCCGAACCCTAACTCGAAATCCCCGGCGAACCCGAATCCCATCGTCGTTGTTACAGAGTGCGCTTCCAATACTCCGTGTTGGTGAACATGGCAGGTTTGTAGCGTTACAACAAAATCGAGAGGGTGTAACATTCGTGGTACCTTGATACCTCTTCCCTGCGATAAATGAGTGTTTCGATCAACGCAAAGCATTGGTTGGCTAGGGTTTGTGGCGAACAGAAGACTATGTGGGTTTTAGAGCTTGAGGAACGCGAGAGAATTTACCATCACCGTATCTGTTCCGCCGCGGCAAAACCATCGTTGCATGGTTAAAGAAATCATCCTCACCTTCGCCGCCCTCTTCTAACTGATTACGCAACCTCAGGATTGAGTGGCCTCTAAGACCGTCAACATGCTTCGTAGGGAGGGAGAGAGAGTGAGTGCATACAGAGCTATCATGGCGTGAGGTGGTCGATTTAAGCGTGCGTAGGGAGGAAGAGAGATCTAAGAGGTCGGGACGAGTGAGGAAGAGATACAATGAACGCGTCTGAGGAAGGAAAAGGAAGTGCCCAAGGAACCTGTGTATGTGAACACAGGGTAAAAGGGGTTTTTTCTTTCCTTTGCTGACGTGGCAATACGAAAGGAGGAAAAAACCACCTTTTATTATTATTATTATTATTAATAATGAATCCAACACCAAAGAATATATATATATAAATTTCATAATGGATATACATACAACTTTACATGTAAAATGATATAGGGGTTGAATGGTTGAATATCGTTTGCATTTGCGTTGGTTGCATTTTGATTGTCAGACTAATGATGATTGGTTGTATTTTTGTTTGGTTAATAAAAATATGATATTTGAAAATGATTGTGACTTTTGGTTTGAGCCGGCTAAATAACGAATATTTCTAAATATCTGATTATTTGTATTTATATTTGTAATCGATGAATATTCAAATTTATTATTTGTATTTGTAAATTTAGATGTTTGTAAATACGAATATTTGTCGGATATACGGATATTCGTATCTGAATTTGAATTTTTTAACGTATAAAATATATATATAAATTTTTAATAAAAAATTAATAATCATCAAATATAATCTAAAACTAAAATTTAAATCGCACAAGATACATAATATAAATAAAACAAAATATCAAATCTTCACATTCATCTCCACATTAGTCATTTAAATTCAGTCTCGTAGATGATGCTACGAATATAGTTAATTCAGCTAAAACAATGAACAAATTGTTAGATTATACACTAAAATAAAATTCGTAAAAAAGTTATATGTTTAGTGAGTTCTATATTTTTTTTCATATATTTTAATATCATTACAACATTATCCAATCCATTTGGATTAGAACCAATCTTGAGTGTAAATTAAATCTATAACAATATTAGTTATTTTAAAATATTTGATATTGTAATTCTTCAATCATAAATATATTGCATATTTGTCTATATATGTATATAATAAATGTTTAATAAGGTTAGTAAGGTTTTTTATTTCCAATTTGATCATTAAAATTAATTTTGTTATACATGTATCTATATATTAACCAAATTTTCTATTTATTACTTACATATACAAATAGTTCAGATAATTGAGTCTACTATTTGTATTTGTCGAATATCTGATTTCTAATATTTGTATTTGTATTTGTTTCAACGAATATTTGAATCTTCGGTTCGAATACGAATCGGATATGAATATTTTGTCCAACCCTACTTTTGGCATTTGTAGCAAATGAGTGTCAATTGTTGGATTCATAGGATTTTAAAAGATGATAAAATCTAACTCTAAATTGTATAGAAAATAGATTCTAGATACATTTTTTATGAGCGCTATCCATTGAAAATTAGATATGTCAACGGGTTCGATTGTACCCAATCCATTAAAAATAGAGTTTTATAAGATAATTGGATTAGATTCAACCCGACCCATTTAATAATGGTTTATACAGTTCAGATTAAATGGGTTAAACGAGTTTATTTATAAAAATAAAATTTCGTATATATATTTTTTTATCATTTAACATTTATAATAGATATGTTTATAATATCAGATATTATAGTTAATGTTTCAATATTCAAAACAATAATTTATGAAAATCACATTCGTAATATATTTAAAAGCATCTGATATAATCATCAAATTTTCATCGTAATATATCAGTAAATAAAATGATAATTCATGAAAATAAATTTTTAACAAACATTTAGAGAAGGAATTTCCGGACGGAAATTTTGGTCTGTTCGTAATTTGCAAACGGACTTCATTCAATTCCTATTTTCGGACATATTAAGGACTACCATTAATCTGTCCCTATTTTCTAGATGGATTATAGACAAATTCTATAGAATTTTTTATTTTTTTTCTTTTATTTTTATTCGTTTTTATTATTAATCTTTGAAAAAAATTCTGAAAGACAGAAAAAATCCGTCTGGAAATTAGGGACAGAATGTCGTCCGAAAGCTTTTTACAAAAAATAAAATTTTATAGAAAAAATATTTTTTGGAGAAAAATAATATTTTTACAAATAAATTACAAAAAAATTATTAAGGGACAACAATATCCAACTGGAATTTTTTTACAAAAAAAATAAAAAATAAGAAATAAAAAAATTTGAGGAGGAAGAGGCAACAAAGACGGCGGAGGAGGAGGCGACGACGGAGCGGAGGAGGAGGCAAATACGGTGCGGAGGAGGAGGAAGCGATAACGATGGCGAAGGAGGAGTTTTTAATTTTCCTTTTAAAATTTTTAAAATTTTTTATTTTTTTTTTCAATTTTCGGAAAAACTTTCCATCCAAGATTTATATTATTTTTAAATATTGGAAATAAAAATAAAAATATTTATATTGTAATTAAAATAAAAATATATCGAACATTTGACCGAACGGAGAAGGTGCGAGTGATCGGACAGAAGGAGCTAGCGATCATATAGAAGGACCGAGTGAATCGGAACGGTGACGGGTAGTGTGTGAACCACGATAGAGAAATGGAGATATGGACTAATGGATTACAAGGGTAAAACCTATTAATATTAATCTAATTGGGTTTTACATCCAATTAACCCATTTAATTTTATTCTCATTTAACAAAACCGATGTATATTTTAAATGGGTTGGGTTGAGTTAACCCATTAAACCGACCCAAATTGACATCACTATCGGAAATGATAATCTATCGAAAATTGGTCTATAACAAAGGACAAATTATTAGATACTAATTCGTTAGAATTACCGATGAAAATTTATAAATTTATTCGTAAATTTCGCTCTAAATTCATTCATAATATGTTCGTAAATGCATACACACACATTTTTCTCTAAATCCATTGGTAAATTGTTAAAAAAATCGACCCTAAAATTGGTCCGGAAAAATTCATCCATAAATTTGTGTCTAAATATATCCGTAAGGCCATCTTTAAACCATATTTAAATTAGACTATAAGTATATCTCCAAACACATTCTTAAATTCATCCATGTCTCTAAACGAAATGCTTTGTCTATAAAATTTTAAGATAAAACAAAAAAAAATCAAATATATTAGAGAAAATAGTATGAAAGTTTCTCAACCACTTTCGGATTTTTCAGAGCTTTCTTCATTTAGGTCATATATCTGACATTTCTTGAATCAAATAAAAATTATCATAAAACATAGGAACCACCTCCATATCTTTCAAGCACAGAAATCCAACTCCTACATCTACCCAAATAATCAACTCATTGGACATTCCGCCAATGAGATTTCTCTTTTCTTCTTATTCTCATTCATTCAAACCCTATAAATTTCTACATATTTTTTATGACAGTTCAAGTCATTGTACATTCAAACAACTATAATATATATATAACCAATATATACGCTAATATGAATCTAGATTAATGTTCTATTTTTAGATGCGATGGGAATTGGATGAAATCACTTAGCAACCTGATACCATGAATTGGAACTTTTTTTTCCAAAGATGAATCCCGCAAACTCTCCTATTATTGGATTACAAAACCTCAGACATGACGAATGACACCGTAACACTTGTGAACTAGTGTTGGTAAATCGCTTGAACATTCAAAATCCCTCCAACATTTCTTTAGGTAAATCTTTCAAGAATTAACAAGAAAAAAAACTTTTCTCAATAATAAACTTAGTTAAATTTCATACAATACGTGTTTCATTTATAAGAACCAAACCATAACTGAAGCTAAATAAAATAAGTAAAATATGCAAAAATGCAGAAAAGTGATAAGTTCAACGGTGAGACCACTCAGTCGAGCAGTGTGACTGCTCGGTCGAGCACCGCTTAAGGTTTTTAACCTAAAATCTAGCAAAACAATACATTGAGTTACATCATTTCTCTACTCATCTAGTCATGGTGGAAGCCGATTGAGCTATGAGTTGCTCAGGCCGACTGGTCCATGTTGTCCATTTTGACAATTGTTCCTCGATGTCGAGAGGACGCTTTGGTAGAACACACCTTCGTTCGAGACGAGCGGTTGATCACACTTAATTTGCTATAGAGTTTTTCATATGTTTCTATATTTTTTACCTTATTTTAATTTTTGTTTATGTCTTTTGGGACATTTTGTGATCTTAGAGGTGATAAGGATTAAAGAGTACACTTAAGAGAAACATGATAACATTCTGCATGAAAACAAGCTTTAAAGACAAATCGAGAAAAAAGCTTGGTCCGAGTGCCTAAAATACTCAAACAAGCATACTAAATCTAATTTCTCAAAATTTTCTAAGAGCTCGCTCGACTCGAGCGGTTGGCCACTAAGTCGCGGTGATGCAACAAATTCACCATGTGAATTCGCTTGACTCGAGCGGATCAGTTACTTGGTCGAGCAATCATTCATCTAAAAATATATTTGGTTCCTGAGTTTTCCCTCGGCCCGAGTGATCCACTCGAAATTGTAAAAAAAACATTTCATATTTGCACGGGATAGGTGCGAAACAACCGTTTGACCCAAGTGTATACATGCTCGATCGAGCGTATGCTTTCTCGATCGAGCGTATGCCTACTCGACCAAGAATTTCACTGAATCCACTTAAAACTTTAAATTTTGAATTTTTTAAGATCGAGGGAGGCTTCTCAATTAAAGATGAACGTTTTTCTAAAAAAAGGGGAAGGATGAATAAAGACAGAGGAAAACTTTTAGGTAGAGAAAAAATGAATTGTGCAAAAAGTTCTAGATGAAATGTTCTGTTTGTAGATTTTTAAAGGTAAAACAAATAAAAAGTTCATATATATTAGAGCAAATAGCAAGAAATTCACTCAACCACTATTGGATTTTTTTAGAAACCTCCCACAACTAGGCCATATATCTGAAATTTCTTGAACCAAATAAAAATTATCCTAAAACATATGAACCACCTTCACAATTTTCGAAAAATCTACATACCACGTAGGATTAATATAACATCCATCAAATTTTGTTATGACATGGCATGAAAACCCATTTTATGAGGTTTAAGATGTTGTACAGTTCACTCAAGCAAGTCCAAGGAGTAACGTATAAGGCTGTCATGCTATTGGTCTTTCTCTTGTGGAGTGGGAGCAAGAATGGCTATATACTTTGGCGTCAGACTCTATTCACACGTGGAGTCAACTTGAAAAGAATTTCATAACAAGACACAAGCTTCAAAGAATAAGATCAACTCTTTCGATGAAACATTGTACGAGTTTGGGAAAGATTCAAAGGCTATCATCGAGTATTCCCATATCTTGGGATGGATCCTGAATCCTATATTTCCACTTCCATTAAGGGACTTCAAGTAGAGATCCGTATTTTGATAAGTGTGCCATGTGAAGGTTCACTTCACAACCTTCATTTTAGAAGAGCAACTTGAAAATATGGCTAGCGAGAGGAATGCTCCGAGCAATTACATAAGGAGAGTTCTATCGAGAGAATTGACAATCGAGGTATTAGCTCTCCTACCAGAGTTAAAGCTTTAAATAGCTACCTAAAGCAAGGAGCATCAACATCCTCTTACTTTCGTGACCTAATCTCGATTGTTCTAAGCCTGAATATCTGGGATCAGAATTATCCTTTTGGTCATTCTCATAAATCCCTAAAACATGCAGCTATTTGGCCTTCACAAATATATGACTTTCAAATGCTCAGACAAAGAATAGAAAAACCAAAATAGTGAATTGCATTCATAAATCAATCAAAAGAGGTTCTGGGATTTCTTAGGGCTAATCCCTTCTCCTAGAACAAGGCTACTACTCAGACATGAATTCGAACAAAGCATCATTACAGAAATAGATAGTCTAGAGAGCATAGAAATTAAACAAAACGAGGTCCGGATCGATTTTCCAATGCTTTCTGAATGTCTCCTTACTAAGATTGCTCCTAATATGACCAAAAATTTGAGAGAATACCCCTCCTCTTCTCACACAAAGTTTGGGGACTTCCAACCCCTTGAAAATTGAGTTCAAACCGGATAAGAAAACTGGTTTCGAAACTGTGCCCTATCGTGCTTGACAAGATGCCCAACCAAGTTGCCTCTCCTTTCTTTCTTATGCAAACAGCGTTCGGTTTCCTTTTCTCTTCTGGAGGTGTGCCGTTCAAGCTTCTTTTCTTTCACGCATTTTAGGTTTCTTGGGCGCCCGAACGGGCACAGCAAACCGTCCGGTCATGCACTTTGGCATGCTCGGTCGTGCATGTCCTTGATGAGAGGTGATCGATCGTGCATTGCATACACCCTAGCCAGGCTTTTTCTTCGGGGAGAATTATCTCATTTTAGCGCCCGACCGTGCTGCCCTTTTTCCCGATCGTGCTCCATGGCTTCTTCATGTTTTGTCATGCACAGAGGAAGGAGCTCGGCCGTGAATTGTTCCCCGTCTCGGCAGTTTCTTGGCCAATAAGTCATATCTTGCTCATTTCTTGTTCGTTTCTCATCTCGTTTACTCCGTTGTGATCTTTAACACTCGTACCTTGTCCACATATGTTTTTTAGATTTGAAATGAACCAAATATGCCCCAAAACCTGCAGGAATATGTGAACACGAAAACAAGTAAAATGGATACAAAATCACATGTAAACATCGCAATTATCATCACGAACATCTCTAAAATCATGCGAGAAATGTGTACAAAAACGAGATGATCAAAATCCCCTAGACTTGAATTTTTTCTTATCCCAAGCAAATGTAAGTGTGGAACACATGAGAGATACAAAAACGAGAATTCCGTTTCTCATAGAGACACCACCAAAGCGAACCTAATCGATCAACTAGCAAGTTGTGAGCAAATTCGCCTTATTACTTTTCAGTCTTCATCCTAGGTTCACCATGGCTATCCACGGGAAAGCAAATTAAAGAAAAACCAAGCAAGAAACTGCAACTCTCTCCATCAAACAAGACTTCAGACAAGTGCTAAACATATAGTAAAAGAGGATTCTTATTTGGTTTATGAGCTTCTTTGTTTCTTTATTCTCTTTTCATTTTTTTCATTTTTTATATATTATGCAAATACACTAAGTCTCTAGGACGTCGGATTTGAAGGGATTCATCCTCTACTTTGACTCAAGCTACCAATGACGGTATACTCTTGCATTTCATTCAAGAGAGCAGCGTAGTAGATGCCTTTTTATTGTGCCATGCCCTTAGGATGTAGAAAGATGATCTCCAACCCACCACTTAGACACGAACCATGGAAAAGGTATCAAGATTGATGCACTTATATCGATTTTAGATCATGTTTTTGGGTATTATTTCTATCGACAGCGGAGTGTTAGTGCATGCTCCTATTCTGCAAAAACAAGCTCATTTTCTTATGATCGAACTATCCTCATATAAAAAAGTAAAGCATTGCTACACGAAGTATAATAATTTGGATAGAGAGAATGAACAAGAAACTAGCCTAGCAGCCTCGTTTAAACCTCCCACAAGCAACACTAGGATTCCCAAAGAACTACAACCTTTTCGCTTTTCAACCGACTAATAAACTCTAACGCTTAGGAAAACCTAAGCTCAAACATGCAAGATATCGCAGAAAAGGCCAGCTTCTTAAGCATCCTATGTTCAGGGTTCATCTCAAAATGTGGCACCGGACAAGTGCCTGTGACAACTTTGACTCAAGACAAAAAAAAAAAAACTAAAACTAAGCTAAAAACTACAAAATGTAAGAGAAAAAGTAAAATGAAAGGAAACAAAATCACCTGACAAACGTGAGTTGCTCCCCCAAACTTGAATCGAACGACATCCTCGATGTGAAGCTCCAATGGAGCGTAAGAGACGTGTGATCATGTTTTTTTAAGAAACAAAATCTAAGTGCTAAACTAAAGAGCTACAAAAATGAGAAAAGAAAATGTTGGGGTTCCTCTTAGAAGCGCTTATTTAATGTCTTTAAGCTTGACGTCTACATGCCTCATTTGTTTGTGACGGGTGGATCGAAAAGGGAAATGGAGTTTCCACTTTTGATTGGTTGAGCAGCTTGGTAGAACTTTAGTCTCTGATCATTATCTTTCAACATTCCACTCGTCTCGCTCCATAGCTCCACTGCTCCATGCGGGAATACCTCTTGTACCTAAAAAGGACCAGACCAATGGGACCTTAGTTTGCCCGAGAAAAGCATAAGACGAGAGCTAAAGAGCATAACCAAATCACCTGGCTAAAAGTTATGAGGAAGGATTTTCTTGTCGTGCCATCTCTTAGCACGCTGCTTATAGATCTTAGAGTTCTCATAGGCCTCAAGTCAAAGCTCGTCTAGCTCATTGACCTGCAAAAGTCGCTTCTCACCTGTACTCTTAAGATCAAAATAAAGAGCTTTTTTGCCCAATAGGCGCAGTGCTCTAGCTTGATAGGGAGGTGGCAAGACTTGCCATAAACAAGCTGAAAAGGAGTCATGCCAATGGGAGTCTTAAACACAGTCCTATAGGCCCATAATGCATCATCTAACTTCATAGACCAATCTCTACGGGACCTCGACACGGTTTTCTCTAGAATACTCTTGATCTCCCTATTCGAAACTTCAATATGTCCACTAGTCTATGGACGGTACAGTGTAGCTACCCTATGGTTCACCGTATACTACAACACTAATGACTACTCTAGGGACACTAAAACGATGGAAAATGATTTTCTTGAAGAACTTCATAACCACCCTAGAATCATTGGTTGGCGCAACCATAACTTCTCCCCATTTAGACACATAGTCTACACCTACCAAAATATATTGATGACCACATGAAAAGGGAAAAGGTCCCATGAAATCTACACCCCTTACATCAAACAATTCTACCTCAAGGATGTAATTCTGTGGCATCTTGTTCCTCTTACTTATATTCCCTGTTCTTTGACGTCAATCACAAGAGGAAACATACCTGTGGCATCTCTAAAGAGAGTAGGCCAATAAAAACCTACTTTTAACATATTCGAAGAGGTTTTGGACTTGCTGAAGTGGCCCCCATAATCTGATCCATGAAAATGGAAAAGAATGCTCTCTACCTCTTCTTCGGGGATGCACCTCCTAATGACCCCGTTCGCGCATCTCCTATGGAGAATTGGATCGTCCCAATACTAGTGCTTGATGCTCGTAAAGAATTTCCTACATGCATGAAAAGACAACTCAGGGCATAGTACATTGCTCGCAATATAATTGACAAAATTGACATACCAATTGAGCGGGTGTACCCGAGGTGAGCGTGCAAATGATGTCATCTCTCAAAGAGTCATCGATGGTCCACTCATCTTCCATGATGATGCGTGAGAGGTAATCTGTAACGACGTTCTCTAACCCCTTTCTATCTCTGATCTCGAGATCAAACTCTTGCAAGAGAAGGATCCACCGGATAAGGCGTGGCTGTGTGTCCTTCTTCCCTAGGAGATACTTGAGTGTCGTGTGGTCCGTGTATACAATCACCTTTGAGCCAACCAGGTATGACTTGAACTTGTCAAAGGAAAAGACAACGAAAAAGAGCTCCTTCTCGGTTGTGGCATAGTTGATCTGAGCATCGTCTAAGGTCTTGCTAGCGTAAGAGATGACATGAGAAATCTTGTCTCTCCGTTGTCCTACAGCAGCCCTAACCGCATAGTTGCTAGCATCACACATGATCTCAAATGGTAAGCTCTAATCTAATGGTCGAATGATAGGCGTTGAAACCAATTCTCTCTTGATCTTGTTGAAGGCATCATGGCACTATTTGGAGAACTTGAATGTAGCGTCCTTGGCGAGCAACTCCTTCAATGGTTTTGTGATCTCAGAGAAGTCTTTGATGAACCTCCGATAGAAACCGGCACACCCTAAAAAGCTATGAATCTCTTTGACCGAAACCAGTGGAGGAAGCTTCTCGATTACCTCGATCTTGGCCATATCTACTTCAACGCCTCTCGATGAGATCATGTGTCCTAAAACGATCCCTTCCTTCACCATGAAGTGGCATTTCTTCCAATTAAGTACTAGGTTGACTTTCTCGCACCGCTGCAATACTCTTAAAAGGTTAAGAAGTCAATCATCAAATGTAGAGCCATAAACAGAAAAATCATCCATGAAAACGTCCATAATATGCTTAGTGAAATCAGAAAAAAATTTCATCATGCAACACTGGAAAGTAGTCGGAGCGTTGCAGAGGCTAAAAGGTATACAAAAAAAAATAGGCGAATGTCCCATAAGGACATGTGAAGGTCGTCTTCTCCAAATTTTGAGGGTAGATGGGAATCTAGAAGAAACCGGAGTACCCGTCCAAGTAGCAAAAGTAGATGTGATTCGCTAAGCGTTCTAGCATCTGATCAATAAATGGGAGAGGAAAGTGATCTTTCCTTGTAGCTTTATTGAGCTTGCGGTAGTCTATACACATCCTCCATCCCGTGACCATCCTTGTCGGAATCAGCTTCGTGTAGCGCACTACTGTCATTTCTCCTTTCTTTAGCATGACATGCACAGAGCTCACCTATTCGCTGTCCGAGATAGGATAAATGATACCTGCATCCAAACGTTTTAGGATCTCAATTTTCACTATCTCTTTCAAATTCGGGTTCAGCCTCCTTTGAGCTTTGATGGAGGGTTTGTGGTCGTCCTCCATGAGAATTTTGTGCATGCATGATGCGATCCCGACTGAATCGACGCTCTAGACTTGGTTAGTGACGGATATGCCTTGCTGCAACGAATTGCACAAGGGTGTGTGGAACGAATGGTCGCACGAGAGTTGCGGAAGGCTCTCGATTTACCGTGTTCGTCTTCGATGGATATGACGCACCAAGGAAGAACGAACGGCTCGATGGATATGACGCACCAACGAGTAGGAAGCTGGATATTACGCACCAACAACCCAAAGAATTCACAAAGGGAATTCAAGAATGATCAAAGATCAATTCAAAGATAAATTTCAAAGTTGATAAAAGTTGGATGTTCATGCTACAAGGGGGCCGGCCATATTTAGACAAAAACAAGAAAAATTCAAACGTAAGTTCATTAAATGCAACTCTTCATGCAAGGGCCTTCATAATTATCTTGAAATATTCAAACAAGAAGATAAGCTTCTTGTTGGCCGTGCACCTTGTGTTGCGTCCGTCTCGTGTCTCGCGTCGGATCATTAATTAGGTCGCGGGTAAATAAGTGGCTCGCGGCCTCGTTAAAAACCCGTCGTCGGAAAACCCGGTGGGACAAAACCGACGAGGGGAAAAGAGTATACGCGGGTCACTCACGCGGGTCACTTAACCTAATCAATGACCGTAGCGGGTCGAGCTTCGGCTTGGATGACGTTCTTAAGACTTGTGACATCGCGTGAACTAGCATACTCCTCGTGAGCATGGACGGTCCTGAGAATCCCGATAATAGCTTCCTTGAGCTTCGCGGCCTTGGCTCGGGTCATGGGACCAGCGGGTATGATCAAGGCATCTTCTTCTAGAGCTCGGGCTCGGGTCACGGGACCAACGTATTTTGACCTAATGGAATCTCGGGTCGCGCTGGAGGTGGTCGCGTCTCAGGCCGCGGGATTAGCGTCTCGGGTCGCGGAATCGGCGTCTCGGGTCGCAGGAATGGCGTCTCGGGTCGCAGGAATGGCGTCTCGGGTCGCGGCGTCTCGGGTCGCGGAGATTCCCTCTTCCTCCTCTCTGCGGGTCGCGTCCTCCTCACTGTTGTTGGTCGTGTCTTCAGCGTCCTCCGGGATCATATCAATGCATAATGAAGGGTTCAGTCCCTTGATGTCGTCGTTGGTGTATCCAATCACTCTTCTATGTTTCCATAGGCAAACGAGTAGCTTTCATGTCTCATTTGCGCTCAAGTTAGCATTCACAATAACATGGTATGTTTCATTGCATCCAAGGTACTCATACCGAAGAGAAGAAGGGAGAGGTTTGAGCTCGAGTTTAGGCACCTTCTCCATTGCGAAATCAACATTTATTTCGTGCAGAATCAACTCGTGTAAGGCATCCCGTAATGCCTCAATGTAGGAGGTTTAGAAACTTTCCAAATTTCTCTTTATTCTTGCTGCTCACCAACCGCTGAAGAAACAATATAGGAGGTTTGTATGCCGGTGGAGCAACATATGGCTTTTCTAGATCCGGTTCAGCCCCTTCCATGATCACGATGCCTTTGCCTTTATCCATAGATTTTCCAGCAGCTTTCTCTTGCTCTTCGGGGGGAGGAGGGGGGGTTCTCAATCACATTCCCGCTGCGCAAGGTAATAACATTCATGTACTCTCTCAGGGTTGAGATCAGGCTTCCCGGGGAGTTTTCTGAGATTTCGAGAGGATGAGGCAACATGTTGCACTATGTACGGCTGCATACCTTGCGGCTTCTACTGAAAACCTGAGACCTTTATCGGTTGAGTCGTCCGGTAAGAGAAGTTCAGGTGGTTCCTCCAGTTTGGGTTGTAGGTGTTCACAAATTGCATGTTTCCCTGCTATTGGGCATAACTCATCTGCTCCATATCCTCTTGCACTGTGAATTGATATGCTACATGCTTCGTATCTCCGCAGTTTACAGAGTACATGGCATTTGCATTTCCCATTGATTTCTGCTAGTTCACCTCGTAGAGACCCCTTGTCTTGTTCGGTATACCCCTCGATATGGACCACATAGTGTGGTTCATGGCAAGATTATCAATCAGCTCATATGTCTCCTCTACACTCTGGTCCATGAATGATCCGCTAGCAGCATTGTCCGACGGTGTTATGTGCTCATCTGAGATCCCGTTGTAGAAAGTTTGGATCACGTACCACTGCTCTAAACCATGGTGTGGGTACATCTGTAGTAGGTCCTTAAATCTTACGCAAACCTCAAATAAAGTCTCCCCTTCTCTGCATCTGAATGTTGTAATTTCTCCTCTCATCTAAATCGACTTGCTAGAAGGGAAGAACCGTGATAAAAACAAAGTGTAGAGCTGGTCCCAGGTAGTAATGGAACCCCCGGGAAGAGATTGCAACCACGTTTTTGTGTGTCCCCCCGATTGAGAAGGGGAAGAGACACATCAAAATTGCATCATCCGAGACTCTATGTATCTTGAATATCCCAGAAAGCTCTAGGAAATCCCTCAGGTGCTGATGTGGATCTTTATGGTTTCCACCCATAAACTGCTTCTGATACAACATATTGGTCATGACAGGTTTGATCTCAAATTTCTTTCTAGCAATAGTAGGCGAACTTATTGCAGTCTGGATGTTGTTCAAGTTCGGTACCACGTAATCTCGAAGCCGACGTGGTGGAGGAGCCTGTGGTTCTTGTGCTCGAGGTGGTAGCTGCTGCTGCTGTAACTGTGCCACATTACCAATGGGTAATTGAGACTGTCCATTGCCGTCCAACACAATGTTCCGGTCATCCATCTTTCCTTGTTAGACAACTCTGTTCTCCCTTTTCTCTTGCCCTTTTTCAACTATCTGCAGGTTTTCTCGATCTCGGGATCGATCTGAAGTAGGTTTGAAGTACCGTGAGACCTAGGCATGCACCGACAAAGGACAAGTAAAAGGAGTTAGGAAATAAAAACGAAAAGAAAGGAAAACAAAAATCAAGTATGACCCTATGTCCGACTCTAAAATGTGTTGACAAATAGTCCTCAACATTGGCGCCAAAAACTTGATGCATTCCAAGTTAAATAAATTAACTTAAACTACCCACAAGTGCACGACACGTGTGTAATGCTCTAGGTGTCAATCTCACAAGTTATGGTTTTGAGCAGTGGTTAAAATAACGAGTTCTCGGCAATCAAACGAACGCTCTAGGATACGGTTTCACCATAAGGCTCTCTGAAACCAACAATCAATCAATATAATAATGCATTCCCAATCAAGGCATTTCTTTCGTGGCCGATCCCTTAACCTAAATCCATCAAGTTTTGTGATTCATCCGATTTCAAATCCTCAACCGTTACTACTCTACTTTTGTGACCTAGTCTCGGTTGTTCTAAGCTTGAATGTCTGGGATTAGAAATCTCCTTTCGATCCTTCTCTTAAATCCATAAAACATGCATCTACTTGGCCTTCGCAAATACACGACATTCAAATACTTAAACAAAAATAGAAAAATGAAAATAGGGAATTGCATTCATAAATCAATCAAAAAAGGTTCCAGGATTGCCTACGGCTAATCCCTTATCCTAGAACAATGCTACTACTCAGACATGAATTCGAAACAAAACATCATTAAAGAAATAGATAGTCTAGAGTGCATAGAAATCAAACAAAACGAGGTCCATGTCGATTTTCCAATGCTTTCTGAATGTCTCCTTGCTAAGATTGCTCGTAAGATGACAAAAAATTATGAGAGAATACCCACTTCTCTTCTCAAACAAAGTTTGGGGACTTCCAACCCCGTGAAATTTGAGTTTAAACGATAAGGAAACTAGTTTCGAAACTGTGCTCAACCGAGCTTGACAAAATATCCGAACGGGTTATCTCTCCTTTCCTTTTTTCTGCAAACATCGTCTGGTTTCCTTTTCTCTTCCAACGGTGTGCCCAAGCTTCTTTTCTTTCACACATTATAGGTTTCTTGGCCGCCCGACCAGGTACACCAAACCGCCTAGTCGTGTGCCTTGATGAGAGGTGATCGGTCATGCATTGCATGCGCCCGAGTCGGGCTTCTTCTTCGGGGAGAACCATATCATTTAAGTGCTCGGTCGTGCTACCCCTCTGCCTGATCATGCTCAATGCCTTCGTCATGTTTGGTCGTGCACAAAGGAAGGAGCTTGGCCGTGTATTGTTCCTCGTCTCGGTAGTTTCTTACTCATTTCTTGTCATTTCTCGTCCCGTTTGCTGCGTTGTGATCCTCGACACTCATACTTCATCTTTTGTAGTCTTTAGCTCCGAAATGAACCAAATATGCCTCAAAACCTGCAGGAACATATGAACACAAAAACAAGTAAAATAGATACAAAATCAGACGTAAACATCGCAATTATCATCACGAACATCTCTAAAATCATGCGAAAAATGTATACCAAAACGAGATGATCATTATTGTATTGTCTCGAGTCTCATCAGCAATCATGATTCTCGTGTACCAGCTCAATGTTTTTTTACTCATTATTTCCCAAGTTGCATATAGAGTTTCCATGTTAAGTTCCTCTTCATCATCACTACCAGATTCAGGTGCACCCTGATTTTCTCCAACTACTTCATTTTTTAATAAATCTGAAAAATGATACAAAATTATTCCTTTCTTCTTTTTCACTTTTTAATTCAGATTCTGACTCACTGAATATGGTTATTGATTTTTCTTGCCTCTATTATGAATTTACGCACTCATTCTTATTGTGTCAATATCCTTTACAATCAAAACATTTAATTTCATTTAAGATCTTAAAAAATTCCCTTTTTTTAAATCGTATGACATTGTCGTTGTATATTTCCATAACCTTTGCATACATGATATTTTATATTCGTTCTTTGTTCAATAAGAGTTTCTAAACGATTATAATATTGCCTAGGTTTTCTTTGCAAATATTTGTTGAACTTCTTTGCAATCAAACTAACATCTTCTTCCAAGTTATTATTTCTCTCGTTTTCTTCTTCTGTTTGATATTCTATTCATTTGATTGGTTTCTTTGAAGATGTGTCTTGCTTTAGCTTTAGCTCTATTTTGTAGGTACCCAATATACCTACAATTTCTTTGAAACTTGTTGAATCTATATCTAATGCAGTTTCATAGCCGTCTCTTTTGTTTCAAACTCTGATAGTCGACATCTGAAAAGTTTCTCCATAAATTCTTCATCATGGAATTCTTTTCCAAGAACATGCACTTCAATTGTAAGAGCATTTAATCGATCATTAAATTCTTTTAGATTCTCATCCTTTTTCATTGTTGTTATCTTCTCAAATTGAAGCTCCGAGATGTCCAATATTCATTTTTACACTTGAAGAGCCTTCATGAATTGTTTCTAATGTTCCCTATGCATCTTTAGCAGATTCATATTTCTCAATCTATTTGAATTCGTCGATTTTTACAAACCCAAAAATTACAGTAAATGCCTTAGCATTAAAAGTTGAGTGTCAATTCTCAGCATGTGTCCAATCTTCTGCATATTTCTCAATAACCTTCTTGTTTGGATTTGTTTTCATTGATGGACTCCATCTTTGTTTTACGATCTTCCAAGCTTCTTCACCAACCCCTCGAATTGCAATCCACATTCAATCCTTTCAATATCCTTAATTGGATGAATTCATATAGGTTTTCAAAAAAGGATTTGTGTCATGTGAAGTGTTCATATTTGCTTTCGTGAATCTTACACAAAATGCTTTCGTGAATCTTGCACGAAATAAGTTTTTCTTGATGAAAACAAGTTTCGTGACCAACTCTAATACCACTTAAGTGCAAGTAAGCCAGACATAAAAGATTTTCAATAAACACAATTTTATTCACCAAGTAAACAATCGTGTTACAACGTATCTCTATTTGAATTGCAGTTAGACTACAATCAGTATTCCCTTTTGACTCACTACATGTTCTTGTGAACTAAACACTTAATTCCCCATAGTTATACCATACTTCCTATAATCTAACAAATATCCCTGAGTTATAATAGACTTTTTGGAATCTTTACAACAGTAATCCATTGTTTCTTAGTAGTACTTTATTCAATCTTACTCAGATTTAGACAACTTGACAAATATTTATCCAATGATGATATGCTTCATGATGAGAACTTCTTTTCTATTTTTCTCTACCAAGTGCATGCCTTATGCTGCTCCAACCTTTTTATGGCCTTCAGTTCCAACCACCACTCACCTACATAAGAAGAGAAACGAACACAATAAAACTTTAATGATATGATCTCTAACAAATCCTATATAAATCCCTATAAACATGACTATTTTGATCAAAACCAATTCAATATATATTATTTATTAGTTTTGTAATTTATAAAATATATTAATTTTAGTTTTAAAAATTATACTTAGTAATTAGTAACAATTAAAATATTTAAAATGATATTATTAAAACCATGAATGTCTTATTTGGTATTATTTTTTTTCTCAAATCGCAATTACAACAATTGTCAACCATTTGTTCGAACTAACAACCAATCGCAATTGCTATAAGATACAACATTACAACAAAACAGACAAAAGGCAACAAAACATCATAAATAAAAACACCACCGCAGCTAATGCGACGCAATGATTCCACTGGTCTAATCCATATTAATTATATTGTTACACGGAATAAAAAAAAATAGAAATCCTACAGTCATTTACTAGTTACGTTTTATCAATTCTTATACAAATTTATTTAGAGGCATCACCTTTGTCGTCATGCCATATGTCGTTCCGTGGATTCTCCACCACTTGGAAGCTTGGAGTATTTAAAAACTCGTTACAGTATGTTGGCTTAGAATCAACCATGGAGGATGTATATCTTTCACTCGTGTATCACTTCAACCAACACTTGATAGCTCGGATTTGATATGTTAGAATCCTTGCATATGCTTTTAGAATATGAGAAAACGTTGCCTAAACACAAAGGGAATTGAAATCGATCTATGATAAGCTTGGCTCGACTGCAGATCTGATGTCCGGACCCATGAGAACATTGCTATTGGTACATCCATCCCTACTTTAAGCTGGTTTAGATGGTGTAATGGTGGGTGATGGCTCAATTTTACAGATTTCGCATATTGGGATAACTTATCTTTCAACTGCACAAGGTACTTTCCTATCCTCTGAACAATATTTTAGTGTTTATCCTTCCTCTCTGTGTACTACCTTTACAATTTCTTATGTGACTCATCTAGTGATTATGCGAGGAATTTGAAAACAAAGAGGAATTGGCCAGAGAAAAGAACATGCAAGAGGACATATATGTTTTGAAGACTTTGGAGTTCAAGACCTTTAACTGGGTTAGTCAATGTGCTGCCTCAAGTGAACTCTAACGACAACAACTGGGCCATCCCTACAACCAAATCTTCTGGTACTGACACGGTAATCCGTGAACTAGAAATCAGACTTATGTAAAATTTTCACTTCGTACAAAAAAATTGTTGGAAATTAATCAGTAGTAGAATCAAATCTTCACTTCAAGACAGCAACATATCGATTGTTCTTTCCTTGGGAATAATTAGGTAATGGCCAGCTTAACATAAACAACGCTATTATGCTTGGAGATCTTCAAGAAACCATGTTATGCATCAGCTACAGGGTTTGAAGATGCTAGCAAGCTAGACTAGTTTTGTCTCTTAAAAACTCACTCTTTGGATTCAAACAAGCTCCAAGGGCATACTTTGATAAGTTCATCAAGTCATGCGAATGTTTGTACACTAACTTTAGAGTGCGTCTGAAATTCCCTCAAATAAACTTTTTAGCATCTAGATTCTGAAACTAAACACCAACTCACCATGCCAAATGAGCATAACTGGACCTTAACTCAAAACACAGACCCAAATGGTGATTTGAAACCACGATTATTAGTAAATTTTTCTAACATCCAACCATTTGCATATGGTAACTTAAGAAACCATGGCTTCACTGTAACCAGCTCCGAAAAATGACTCCTAGATAGTTCTATGCAGAACCCTAAAGTTAGATACACAATCGAACTAACGAAATATTCAGCATTTTTACATTATATTTCTTTCACAAGCATATTTTTCATCACAAGATGGTGTACAGAATTCAGGTAGATTCTTAAAAACGATGTCTTCAACTACAAAATTTCTTTTGCATATAAAAAATGTAATATGAATCAGCACCAAAAAACTTACGGTTCATATCGTTCACAAAGCAGAAAGTAGACAGGGTACATGCAATGCATACATTTAATATAGATGTGGGTAGACATATTACGAATATGTAATTCTTATTCACGACTTATAACACAAGTATCCAATTATCGTCATCAAGAACTAATCACTACATTCTTCATCAGGAGAGGAATTCAAGATTAACAGTATCTGCAGTTGCAGAATTGATACTGCAGCCTTAGTCTAATTCTCAAAATCAATGCTTTTCATCCGATCGGTACCAACAAGAGATAATCTATTCTCATAAACATCGATATATCCAAATGAAGACGTACCCGGTGGACATTCCAAGGAAGCTTCCAGGGATCTATGGTGAACTCCATGAGAATCAACTGAGTAGCCGCCTTTATGGTCATGTCCAGACAAAGAAAGCTTGACACAATCATACTTATGAATAACGTTCATCACCTCATCGTAGTTCCACAACATTGCTGCTTTGGATGCTACACCAGGATCCATAGGTATATGCCCACAAACAATGACTTTCTGGTTTGATTTTGTTGCGTCCTGAAGTACATTGTTCAACCATTGCAGCTGTGTTTCACTAACACCCCCATTAAACTTAAGAAATCTTCTCTCCAGGCCTACCAATCCCTCTGGGCTGTTCTTGTCAGAGTTCGGATTCTTTTCTTCGAGTATTTTTAGTGCAGCTGCTGTATTAGGATGGTCTTGAGGCCATCCAACAGCACTGATGTCATACCCATCTAATACAACAATCCTATAGCCTGGAAAAGGAGAAAAATCGTAATAGGCATTCCCAGTACGACCCGGGATCTTCAGCAATGGAAGCAGCTGTTCTCTGGGGAGATTGTACAGACAGTGGTTCCCAATCATATGATACACAGGACCATTGAATTTCTCAAACTCATCGACAACTTTCTTCACAGCAGATAACGATTGATCTTTGGGGCAATACCCGTCAACAATATCCCCAAAATTGATAACAAATTTGAGATTTCCATGCTGGTTCCACTTTTGGACTGCCCTTTGAAGAACAAGCATGCTGTGCCTGTAATATCTCGGAACGCCTAAGAACGAGCGCCCATCGGGTATATCGGCGTATTGAACATCAGCTATTACACCAAATGAGAAGAGGGGTGGTCCATTTGCAGACCCCATTATCCTAAAATTTAGCCTCTGCATATCAAAAGATTATATGTCATCTTAAGAATTTACAGTCTCGGAACAAATCTGTGCAGCAAAACATAACCAAGTAAAACACGAGTTTGAGAAATCACAAAACCGATATTGCCAATAACACTCTGGTTCTGTCCAAAAGCATATTACAGTGAGTTCGTCAAAATGGCCAAAAAATCACAATTTCAGAAACATCGGAATCATTCGGAGTTCGATTTTGCGGTAGACGATCTAAAAAACATCATCCTAGGAACAAGACGAATACAACTGCGAGGCGTTTCCACATACATCCCATTCAGAATTCAGACAAAATTTCTACCGACCCTTCTGAAAATTCCCTACAAGAATTGATCACAGCGCATCAACAAAGAAACGGAAAAAAAACGAGATGCGTAATCGGAAGCCCAGAGGAGATGGAATCATGGAACAGGAAAAGTAAGATTGTACGGACAACTTAAATCAGGAATGTCTTTGCGAGATCGGTCTTGGGGAAAAGAATCGAAGATGGATTGAAGGCAACAACAAAGGTGCCTCTGGTCAACATTAATTAACTGGAAAAGCCGCATATATCTGAAGGGGCAAATCTGGTTCGACCCAGCGAACGAGTTTGAACTGCGGCTCTCTGCAACCCTTTCCTGACCCTTGTTCCTCTGCGACGAGCCTGCGACCCTTGTCCTTCTGCGAATCTTGGATCCCTGCGATACTAATTTATTATTTACAAATTATTTACATATAATATGAATAAAATTTCGAAAATACAGCTCAAATCAATGTCTTGGTAATCGTCGGACTCAGTCTGTATGCAGATACATACAAGTACTTACAACTTGGATGGAGAACTTTGTGATGTATCTGCACTACATAAGATCTTGGTAATCGGCGGACTCAGACATCCGCGTTAGTTAAGGTCACGGTTGGAGGTCATTTGCTACCGTGGAACTCATGACTCAAAGCCGAAATGTCAATGGAGCATTTCTTGCGGGGAAGAGCTCCGATGAGTCATTAATCTTCGACAAATTTGACCTTTTTTTCTTTCTTTTTTTTCTCGAACTTCTTTTTGCCTTTTTCTTTTGCTTCAACTTTTTTCTTTCCTTGTTTTAACCGTTGTGACCTTTGAGACCTTATGTAACCTTATGTAACTCTTGTGATCTTTGTAACCTTTGAGACCTTATGTAATCAATATTTAAACGTTGAAAATGTCTTATTTTGCATCTATTGTTCGTAAGATTATGACCCAATATGACCCGTTATGCGACGCTCAATCGGATTAAATTATAATCAGGTTTAAACGGGTACGACTCATGCGACCACACATATGACCCATGGACGACTCATGCAACCAAACATTACCCATGGACGTCTCATGCGACCACATAAGACCCTTGTACGACTCATGCGACCCAATATGACCACATATGACCCATGGACGACTCATGCGACCAAACATGACCCATGGACGTCTAATGCGA
>CM071875.1:18311914-18324316 GCA_036759665.1 Gynandropsis gynandra
GACTCAATTTAACTTAATTCGGATTAAATCGGATTTTCAATTTATACTTAATTCGATTTAATTAGGATTAAATCAAGTCAAAATTGAGTTATATTTGAATCAAAACTAAAATTAAAATTTGGTCAAAATTAAAATCAATTTTGACATAGTTTTGACTCAATTTTGGACTCAATTTAACTTAATTCGGATTAAATCGGATTTTCAATTTATACTTAATTTGGATTAATTAGGATTAAATCAAGTCAAAATTGAGATAATAATTTATTATTATCAGAATTAAAAATCAAAATTAAAATTAAAATCAAAATTAAATTAAAATTAAATCGGATTTTCTAAAATTAAAATCAAAATTGAGTCAAAATTAAAATCAAAATTGGGTCAAAATTAAAATCAAAATGTGGTAAAAATTGGGTCAAAATCGGAGGAAGTTTTAGGCAGATTTGTGATAATTGAGGAGGGAATAGGATGAGGTCAAAATCGAGGAGGGAATAGGACTAAAACATGATATCGAGGGAGAAATAGACTGAAACTGAAAATCGAGGGGAGAATAGGACGAAGGTCAAAATCGAAAAGAGAATAGGACTAAAGCATGAAATCAAGAGGGGAATAGGCTGTTTTTCTTTTTTTATCGCATAACTAGATAAATCATCTAATAAATTAAATTGAAAGGGTATACAAAGGAAAGTTTGCACGCGAGTGCTATGCAATGTAATTGAAGAAGTTGGATAGTGTTATAAGGAACTTATCTACTGGTTGATAGAATGACAATTCTCTAATAAAGGATTTTCATCATAATTATTAACGGAACCTAAATAAAAAAAGATGCGGCCTCTCGTTGGAATATGCCTCCGCATCTCTCTCTCTCTCATTGTTTTTCAATTATTAGACTTGGGATTTAAAAGGTGTTCTCTCCCTCCTTCCCCCTCTCACTATCCTCTTCCTTCTCAACCATTATCTTCCCCTGTTTTACTCCTTATTACCCTTTCTCTTTCTTTCTCTCTCTCTATATATATATATACATATATTAGATGTATAGAGACATACATAGCCGAGGAAAGTCTCTTCATCGTATTGATAATCAGAGAAGGCGTTTGATGAAAATGGGTCATGAGGGTTTATGGTTGGCTATGTTGTTGTGGTTTGTATGTGTGGTCGTGGTATCCAACGCTGAGCTGCAGAGGTTCGTGGAGGCTCCCAAGAAAGATGGCTCCTTGAGTTTCTTGGTGGTCGGAGATTGGGGCCGTCGTGGTTCCTTCAATCAGTCCATCGTGGCTCTTCAGGTTTTTTTCTTCTTTTTTTTTACCTATTTTCAAATATGTCATCCATTCTTGTTTTATCCGCGGGAATATGCTCCAAATATACCCAACTCTACGGCTTATATTCGTATAGATATAAAATCGTCCAAAAATCACACGGCTTTGTTGTCTTAATATTTTTCTTTGTTATGATATAGATAACGAATGATAAATTCAAATATAGTATCGAGAAAACGAGAGCTTGAAATTGAGTTTCAAAATTTTAAAATAATTAGTCTATGATCTTTAATTAATTATTACACCTTTGTATTATAACTTATTAGTTTTTTTTATTTGTAATGAGATTCCCGTATTCTTCGTTATATTCGTGGAATATGCGGAACTGCTTTTTGCGACGGAATAAATGACTGGAATCTGTCTACATCATCCACAAAGATAAAAAAGACTAACACAAAATGTTGTGCAGATGGGAAGGATCGGAGAGAAACTTAATATCGACTTTGTGGTGTCGACGGGAGATAACTTTTACGACAACGGACTGTCAAGCGACCACGACCCGAACTTCAAAGACTCCTTCTCTCGCGTCTACACTTCTCCAAGCCTCCAGAAACAATGGTACTCTGGTCTGTACTCTCTCCCAACCCTCCTTCCTTCTTACTCACATTCATCTATCGTATTCACTTACCTTTTTCCTACTTTCAGTTCTCGGCAACCACGACTATAGAGGTGACGCCGAGGCTCAGCTCAGCTCTCTCCTCAGGACCATCGACAAGCGATGGCTCTGCCTTCGCTCTTTCATAGTCGACGCTGGTACTTTCTCTTTAACACTCTTTTTCCTTTTGCTTCTCGTTTCACCCTTTAAGCTAACTGTTGCTGAGTTTTTGCAGAATTGGCGGAGTTATTCTTCGTGGACACGACCCCCTTCGTGGACGAATACTTCACCGATCCAGATGGTCACACTTACGACTGGCGCGCCATTCCCTCCCGCAAGGCCTATATCAAGACTCTCCTACATGATATCCTAGTGGCTCTGCAGAAATCCAAGGCCACATGGAAGATCGTTGTAGGACACCATGCCATCAGAAGCATCGGGCACCACGGAGACACCAAGGAGCTTATCGACCAACTTCTCCCTGTCCTCAAGGAGAATGGAGTGGATTTTTACATGAATGGTCACGACCACTGCCTCGAACACATCAGCGATGACAATAGCCGCATACAGTTTCTCACAAGTGGGGCTGGTTCCAAGGCCTGGAGGGGCGACATACAAAACACCAAGTCCGAGGCCGTGAGGTTCTACCATGATGGCCAAGGCTTCATGGCTGCTCGATTCACTCACTCAGACGCCGAGATTATCTTCTATAATGTATTTGGAGAGGCCTTGCACAGATGGGTCACTTCAAAGCAGCTTCTTCATACCGCATTCTAAGGCTGTTAGGCAGTCTTTCTGTTGTACTGTATCATACAGAGCTTTAGGCATTGATATATGTATTATATTAGCCTTCCTAGCCCGAGTAGCGGTTGGCACTCTATCCATTACGACCGTGGTGTATGCATCACATTTGTCTACCGGGAATTTTTTCTACATTTTCAATACTTCTATTATCATCCGCTACCTTCAACTCTCAGTATTGCAACATCTCCAAATGTAGAAAAAGATTTACATAAAGTCTTACCGCTAAAATCCTCAAAAAGGGCAGCATACAATTAGACAAATTTAGATACAGACGTATGATTCTTTTTATGGTGGCTTGATGTTAATTCCCAGACGAAATCCATCCAGGTTAGTTCAGTTGCATATATTAGAGAGCTTTGAAGTCACGAAACACATCACTGACACAGACCACTCAGTTCAACACGAAGTGGTACCTTGAATCCACATAGCTCTCCACGTCCCAGAGGAACGATCCGAACGTCACTGCCTCCAGCACTAGCCTCTTCAGCCCACCAAAACTGATCTTGATCTGCTCGTCCCTTGACGAATCAATCGTTCCCTGAGGCGTTATCATGATCTCGGGCCTCCCAAACAATGCCTCTGTATGCTTCTCGATTATCCCAACCGCCTCTCTAGATCTTATGGTAGCGTATCTCTGAAGCGTCTCCCCGTCAAAAGACATAACATAAGTTCTCAACCTAGACGGCTTCAATCCACTGCCAAAGCCGCCGGGACTGATCCCACCAGCAAAAGAACCGACCTCTGGGTGAGAGGATATCACCTGATTGGTTTTGTCTGCAAAGCTGCTTCTGTCAGTTCCCCAGGCAGATTGCTCGATGTTAGTCTCTCCTTCATCAGACCCACCTGGGAGTATCTTCATCGTCTTCTCCAGCTGAAATCTCTGATCAATGCGCTTGAGGAAATATCCATACATCACTGAAGCTGCATACACCTGTCCAACTCTGAGTTTACTTATCTGCATAACAGATGAGGGGTCACCCAAACGGGTACCAAGAATGAGGGCTACATGGTTCTGAATCATCTCGTAAGCCTCAGGGGAGTGAAGCCTCTGTAGTTGCTCCTCTTGGACTGGCCAAATATCAACCCGACCAGATGGGTCTGAAGATGAGTTTATAGATGGTACCAATGAGACATTTGCATCCATGAACTTCTGAACTACCAATGTATACAGAATTTCCTCCAATGCTCTTCTTCTGTCAGTTGCCTTCACCTCAGCAATTCTCCTGAACTCCAGGAAAAAAATACTCTTTCAGAAGAATGTCAAGACCTATATGACCTCTAGAATCTTCTCATATCTTCCATTTAAGTTAAAAAAAATGGATGCTTAAACACATACAATAGACTGCTAGTCTTGTATAGATCCTAGTGTTCCATTATATCTTAAGGTTCAACTAATTAATAAATATAAAAACTAATATCAAAGCCCGTATTACATACAAGACAGAGATCATCAAGTGCCGAAGAGTCTAGAGATAGAAAACTTAAGATCACTTCTTTCAACAGTTGGTCCGAAGAATAGCGGAAAATAAAGATGATATAGTTGTCTAATCCTAAAGGTAGGTACAACAGAAACAGCTGATCAGATGAGAGAAGAATGAAGATAACAAACCTGTAGAGAACAATGTCTGTTCCAGGGACTGAGGATGCATCCTTCTTCTGTTCCTCCACATCCCGATCGATTTTGAGCTGCTCAAGCTGCTGTTCGACCGCTGCGGGCACAAGATGAGGGTGGTTCACAAGTATCTGCGTCAGAAACTGGCCAACGGGGGATTCCAACTGAAGCGGCGCAATCGGGACGGATGAATCAGACGAATCAGCAGCAGATGCTGAAGCTCTGACCACAAAACTTCTTCGACCTCTACAACCCGTGGTTGCGCTTTGCAATGGTCTCGCGAATTTGACAAAAGGATTCTGCTGCAAGCACAGAAAATGATTCAGCACACTCGATTTTGATCAGGCCTTGATTGTACACGAGACATTTCTAGGAGAAATCAGGCCAAACATTCAGCGTTTGAAGAGAATATTCCGATAGGAGATCAAACCATTAGATTTCAATAGATGATATGGTACTTCTGAGAAGGATCCAGCTATCGTCGACATTTTTGGAACAGGATATCGAGGATTCGAACAGAAATCAATTGAATTTAACTAGAGATGGTTCAGAATAAACCATGGACTGGACATGATTATAAGAGACTCGAATCACGGAGAGCAAAAGGATTACCTTGAAGCGAAGCTGAGGTCGGGCACCGAACTGAGGAGCGGTAGGCGTCAGGAAGATGGATCCAGCCGCATCGGCGGGAGTTGTGCGCAACAAAACCGGAGGAGAAGCCAAAGTCGCAGCGATGGCGTCCATATTATTCACCAATAACTATGAGAGAATGATGTAAAAAACGTGCCTTTGGTAGAAGGAGAAAGGAACCCTAGAGAGGGAGAGAGAAAATGTCGTGTATGGTGAATTCCATGTCTGAGAGACCCGATTTGTTTATTTATAATAAAAGTAGAAAACAAAACATACGTAGATGGTCAAGTATACGATTTTCAATATTGACCAGAAAAATATATGTGAAATTCTAAAATAAAAACAAAAAGGAAAATACATTTATATATTATTTTATTTTTATATATTAATTTAAAGTTCATATATAAACTATGATCATTATATATGTATATGTTAATTGTGACATATATCTATATGGATTGGTATAGAAATAAACGTTATGATTCATATTTTATTTAAAGTAAATATACATGTCGTTATGAAATTTTTAGTGCTAAAAAAAGTAAACAGTTTACTGAGACTGATTAGTCAGATAACTAATGCTGATAAATGATCCACGTTTTCTTTTGGTCGAGACAAGAAGAAAAATCTAGGTTGTCAAATGTCCACGTGACATCACACTCGATATTGGGCCCAAAGGCCATTATATATATGTTTAAAAGCCTTTAGGCCCATGAGACTGCTGAGATTCCGTGACGTGTACGTTAAATTTAGATTGATTGGTTTGGGAGATGTTAAAATGAGCCGGTTCAGTTTAGGTTCGTCAAAATATAAGTTGGTTTAGCTCGATTTATTTTAAAACGAATTGAAAAAATTTCAATTCAGTTCAATTCGTCTTTAATTCGTCGAAAAACGAGTTAGCTCATAAATTAAATTATTTAAAATAAAAAATTATAATATATTAATATTATATATTTTTTTGACAAATCAACTAAAATATATAAAATATAAAAACAATAATTTGAATACAAAGTTATTAAATATAAAAAATATTAATTTGAAAATAAATATATCAAAAATTAAATAAAATATTGAATATATAAACATATTTTTTATAATAATTATTAAAATATTATATTTCTTTATTTGTTGATAAAATTATATTAATTTGATATAAATAGAAAAATAATATTATTGTTATATGTAAATAATATATTATTTTTCTTTTAAATAATATTTAATAAACACAAAGAATGTATATAATATATAAAAATAAGAAAATATGTTTTTTTGTACTCAGTTCATAAGTCAGTTCGTCAACTCACGAATCAATTCACCTAAATTTTAATTCGTTTTCGATTCAACTCGTCAACTCGTTTTTTAAACGAATAAAATAAATAACCAATTCGACTCATTTAAATATAATCCGAATTAGAACTAGTTCGCGAGCGAGCAACTACACCCTTTATGTTAATCCAAGTAATTTACAAATATGCCCTATAATTACGAGAGATCTCAAGTATTCAACATTTTCCGGAAGTCATAATGATATACGTTTGAATTATTTTTCGTGCGTGTGGAATCCCCCAATTATTCCTCTCTCAACTTCGTCCGTTTCGGTGAACCATTGTTATTATTATCTGTATGTGTTGTCTTCACGTGTTACTTACTACTATTCCGTATTTATTTATTTAATTAAAAAATCACATTATTAAATGAGATCATCATCTTTCATTACCCATCAGTTTCACTTCTTCGCAGAAAATATTTCTACAATTTCCTCTCATCTCCGATCATGGCTTCCATCAGTTTCGCATTGGCTCGCTCCCTGTTAGGCTCTAAACTCAGCTCCGCCGCCGAAATTGACTCCTCCGGTCGCCCTCCCCGCCGTCTACGTCTGTCTCCACCCTGCCGCTTTGGTCTGAGGATCTCGGCTTCTGCCGACGCGGTGGAGCCCGATCTCAGCGTCACCGTTAATGGCCTCGAAATGCCGAATCCGTTCGTGATCGGGTCTGGTCCTCCTGGTACCAACTACACCGTCATGAAGAGAGCCTTTGATGAAGGCTGGGGCGCTGTTATTGCCAAAACCGTAAGCCTTCTCCGTTACTTTCTCCTGTCTGCTTTTTGAGATAATCGAAATTTGACTTGAGAGATAACATCCTTGGATTTCTCTGTCTGAATTTCTTAGTGATCGCAGATTTTTGGTATAGTTTGACTTCGGACTCATACTGATTGTAGATGTGATGATTGACTTAAGTAGATGCTATTCAAAGTTAGTCTGATGAATTTTGACTTGATTCTCTTCCCTCTTTTTTACGATCTTACTCTGACCAACAGGTAATTCTACTGTGCATTTACCTTTTAGGATTGATGATTAAACCTTCGATTGAAATAGGTTTCGCTTGATGCTGCCAAAGTTATTAACGTAACCCCTAGGTATGCCCGGTTACGAGGCGGATTAAATGGCTCGGCAAAAGCAGATATAATTGGGTGGGAGAACATAGAACTCATCAGCGACCGCCCTCTCGAGACCATGCTCAAAGAGTTTAAGCAACTGAAAGAGGAGTATCCTGATCGGATTCTCATTGCGTCGATCATGGAGGAATACAACAAGGCATCCTGGGAAGAACTCATCGATCGCGTGGAGCAAACTGGAGTAGTGAGTTTCTGAGTTTACCCTGATCAAGTAGATCTTAACCCTTCCTTTTACTTCTCTCTCTGATATCGCAATCCTCCATAATGTTGTGTAGGACGCCTTAGAAATTAATTTCTCATGCCCTCATGGCATGCCGGAGCGCAGGATGGGTGCAGCAGTTGGACAAGATTGTGCTCTTTTAGAGGAGGTCTGTGGATGGATAAACGCTAAAGCTACTGTACCCGTATGGGCCAAGATGACTCCCAACGTCACTGACATAACACAAGTATGACTGCTGTCTTTCACTTCTGCAAAGTCAACTTCATCTCCTGTCGGTGAATCTACTATTAGTTCTTGTTAGTCTATAATTAGACCGTTGTCTTTTAGATTTATTAACCTTGTGTATGAGACATGAAAGGGTTTGTGTCAGTTTCTGCTGAACTTTTTGTTAGCAGTTACATACTACTCAGCCTTTTCCACGGATAATTTCTGAAATTACCCTTTAGGTATCGACCCATGGAATAGTAGTGCTGAGGCTGGACTAATGATCAGTGCAATTTCTTTCTTTTTGTGTAGCCAGCTAGGGTATCTTTGAAATCAGGATGTGAAGGAGTAGCTGCCATCAACACCATCATGAGTGTCATGGGGATCGATCTTAAAACGCTGCGTCCCGAGCCATGCGTTGAAGGGTTAGCAAGGATTCATATGCTGTTGATTTTGGCAATCTATGTCAGCCTTAATGTATCTGAATCAAAGAGTACTGAGCATTTTAATTGTTTACAGCTATTCGACTCCAGGAGGCTATTCCTACAAGGCTGTCCGCCCTATTGCACTTGGAAAAGTGATGAACATTGCCAAGATGATGGGATCTGAGTTCAATGATAAAGATTACTCGCTTTCAGGTATCGGAGGTGTTGAGACGGGATATGATGCTGCTGAGTTCATTCTCCTTGGGGCAAACACTGTACAGGTATATGACCTCCTCTAGTCTTCTCAATGCTATTCTTTGACAACATTGATCTGCATTTGTATCATCTGTCATGGCTTATGAAAAGAAGAATATCACATTTTTGGACTTAATTTTATCATGTAACTGTGCTTGGAAACCGTCTGTATTGCTGGGCACATTGTGTTCTATCAAGTATCTATATGAATTTGAATATTATGAGACTACGCCGCAATTAGCTGAAATGTTTGTCACTGCTTTTGGTTGAAGGTATGCACCGGCGTGATGATGCACGGTTATGGTCTTGTGAAAACACTCTGCAGTGAGCTTAAAGATTTCATGAAACAGCACAATTTCTCATCGATAGAAGACTTCAGAGGGTATGTGTTCTGACAGAATAAGGTTTTGATTGTCTTTCCGGTCAGTGCCAGTGGGATTGCTGAGGATTTTGGTGGTCTTTGTGATGTTAAACTCAGGCATTCGCTTCAGTACTTCACCACACACACGGATTTAGTTCGGAGACAGCAAGAGGCGATACAACAGAGAAGAGCGGAGAGGAAAGGATTAAAGTCAGACAAAGATTGGACCGGAGACGGGTTTGTGAAGGAGACAGAGAGCATGGTGTCTAACTGAGTTTTAAAGAAAAGGGTAACTGATAAGCCAAAGTTACATTGTATGTGCTTTTTGTCTGGAAGTGAAATATTTGAAGGAGGAGAAATATTGTGTTTTTATTTGTAGCATGATAATGATATGGCTTTCCAGGTTTATACAAGAAGGTTCCTCTCTATCAGATAAGTGTTGCAGAGCACATTTTAGTCTGCCATGGATGGACTCTCAATAAAAGCCTTGCGACAAATTGGTCCAATTCCATCTGTTAAATTACACATGGTGTAGCGTAATTTGCCTCTTCCACTATATGTATCATGACTGCTGTCACGTTGTTATTTCTTTACAGACGCATCTTGAATCCATCACTGTCTAAAGAATATCTGTTTCATTTCATACTATGTTTGAATTAATTTGGTATTATTTAGTATTACTTTTTTTTACGATTTATTGTTTTGTTTTTGGTAGCCTGGTATATATTTTATAAAATAGGTATTTATTAGTGCATTGTATTATTTGATTTAAATAGATATAAATTATGTTGTTTGCAAAATATTTTTTAATCATTTTTTATGTACAACATTTATTTGTTGTAACATTGTTGATCCTCTTCGGGTTCAAGAAAGCGCTAGGCGGGCGGAATCTAGGCGGTGTCTAGGCGGGTTAGGCGGATATATATAATAGAATATTAATCCAAATGTTTAATTTAAAACATTTATAATCATTCAACTTTTTTATATTCTTTATTGAAATGTTGTTAATCAAATTCAAACTATATGTTAATTTCTTCTTCTTCAGAATCAAAATATGATTCATCAAACTCTCTATCTATAAACAAATCATCCATTTGATCGATCTCTTGAACATTCATACGTCAACACATTTTGGTTTGATCCTTCATATTCTTCCATTGATTCATCGTCCGTTTTTCCGTTATCAACAATCCAATCTTGAAAATGATACAGATCATTAGATAGAAACACATTCAAAGTCTTGTTCATTTATTTTTATTTTAAACCATCAACCTCATATTAAGTTAAAAATAAACAAGATTATTCAACCTTTTACTATCAAGTCGGTTTCGTCTTTTGTGCATACCTATTTACAGAAGAAACAAATGATTATTTTTATAACTATAATGAAAACTAACGAAATGAATTTTGTAATCATTTACTCATTCTAAAGTATTCTAATTTCGTTATGATATTGATAAACTAGTTGTTAAAGTTTTTTTGTCTAAAATTTTATTTTCTACCTTTAAAACTAAAATACCGCCTAGGCAGCCGCCTAGCCCGCCTAGACGACCGCCTAACGATTAATCGTCCGCCTAGACTGCCTAACCCGCCCAGGCGTCCGGTCCGCCTAGAACCTCCGATTAGTGATTAATCGGGGCGCCCGACCACCGCCTAGCGCCTAGGCGCCGTCTAGACCGATTTTTAGAATAGAGGTCTATATAAATCTTTATAGTCTTAAATTTCTTTTTTGATCTAAGATTTCAAACGAATGTTTGCTCATTTTTTCTTCATATGGCATGTTTTACATAATTTGGTATGTTTGTTCAACTAATACTTTTCGAAATCAATGGTTATCTTTCATTTCTTAAATAAATATATTAACATAGAAATAACTAAATATAAAAAGCATATATTTTTAAAAAATGATAATAACTAAATATAATGTATACATATTCAAGAACATTTGATTTTTTTCTTAGTCTTTCATTATTTGTAGAGCTTCACCATCGGGTTTTTTCATATTGACGAATGATATATATTATTTTTTATATCTATAAATATTTGAATTTTAATATGTATATGTATATATATATATATATTAATTATGTAGAATAGAAAATCTAATGAAATTCTATAATAAATGTGATAAAGGATAAATTTATAAATTTTATATTTATTGGTAAAGCAATATTAAATTTATAGATTAAAACCTAACAATGTTAATATAATAAATTTTTTTAAAACTATTTTCATTTTCAAAGTTACAATTTTATTTATTTTATATGGTTAATGTAACTAATTTTGAATTTACACCAATTATAAAAACAATATTCTTTAATATTATAGTTGTATTTTTAATATTTTTCACCACTTTAAGGTTTCTTGTAAAACTAGACATAGAATAATTACATAACATTTATTAATTTAATAATCCATTTCCACGTTGAATAACATGATTGATACTTTCAACTTTAGAGACATCGATATTAAATCTCATGATAATCTAAAAATTATTAATTTTTTTCTATCAATTTGGAGAATTGAATATATTTAACCTTTGTTTTTCTCTTATCTTCGTTCAAATGGTTAGTTTGGTTGCATGTTTGGTTGTATATTAACCAAACATGTTAAATTTTACTCATTTGTTTAGACCGTCGAAGTCTTTTTTCTTCAAGTAATTGCTCAAATTTTTCCATGTATTTTTATATCTTATGAATTTAAGTGTTCTTTTCATATATACAAGAAAAAGAATCATCATTTTAAAAAAATTAACAATAATTGCAATTGTGCAAAAAAAAAAAAATATATATGCATCCTAAACTTATCAAAGATTCAACATCCTGCAATCCACCTTCTATTTTAGAGACTTTTTTTATTATGTTGCTTTACAATTTAGCATGAACTAATAGATCATGGAGCTTTAAACCTTGAACCTCTTACATATATTAAAAACCGAAACCCATGGCATGAGTAAAAAATTAGCATTCAACTCGTTCAACACATAAATACAATGGTAGAACTTTGGATGTTTCAAGTAGAAACATTGTGTGCAATATCAATTTATTTACATGTCCAATAAACCTATGCGGTCGTAATTGGAGTTTTTTCGCAGAGGTCAACTATTTCCGGAAGCAAGTTTTTTTTTTTTTTTCGCAATCAGATCTGTTAATGAGTTAAGTTCTTTCGTCGGTGAAAAATTATCCACGATAGTCAACTATTTGTTCCTTGAAATATCTAATTTAATATGAGACTGGAAACTTTACAAAAGTGGTGGACAACTAAATAATAATGATTTTTTTCTTTAATGTTAGATGTAGTGGGAGAGTGACGTGGTAATCGAGTGAAAGAGCGTGTAAACTTAAAAATACATTTATTTGTTTATTTAATTAGATTATAACGTGTTATGCATGATTTGATTATATAATTATTTTATTATTTAAGATTTTTATTTAATATATATAGGCGGAATATCAGATATACCCTTGTAGGGCTAAAACGCTTCAAAAATACCATTCCCTAAAATAATTATTTAATCGGAAAAAAAAAC
>CM071875.1:18350702-18378934 GCA_036759665.1 Gynandropsis gynandra
GTATCAAAAACGTCTCCTAAATCGTGCAAGAAATACGTATGAAAACGAGATGATCACGTACCTGCTCCTCCGTAACACAATCTCATCGGCTGTAAGTGGGTGTTTCGTACCAAGTATCTTCCTAATGGCTCTGTTGACGAGTACAAAGCCCGACTCATCGCAAAAGGGTTTCACCAATGACCAGGAGTGGATTACCATGACACATTCAGTCATGTCACCAAGCGAAACAACTATTCGTCTAGTTCTTAGTCTCGTAATTTCTCGAGACTGGCCTCTTCGACAGTTGGTCGTAAACAATGCTTTTCTACCGAACACATTGATGAAGTTGTTTACATGGTTCAACCTCCGGGTTTCAACGACAAAGATCACCCCACACATGTCTGCAAATTAAAGAAGGCTTTATATGAACTCAAAAGACCCCTCGGGCTTGGTACAATGAGCTACATGAATTTCTCCTATTAGTAGGGTTCACTAACTCCACGAAAGACACTTCACTTTTCACTCTCCAAGCAAGGTAACATCAAGTGTTTCTTCTGGTTTACGTCGATGAGATTGTCATCACGGGGAGCAAATTTAAACTAATCCAACGTCTCATTGATCAACTTGCAAATCAGTTCTCTTTGAAAGATCTTGGCCAACTATCATTCTTCATCGGGGTAAAGGTAACTCACACATCTTGTGGTTTTCATCTCAGTCAGCGTACATACATCCGTGATTTGCTTCAATGACTTAATATGTTAGGCTCCAAACCTGTCTTTATACCCATCTCCCTTGGCACTTCACTCACACTTCTACAGGGAACGACTCTATCTAATCCAATTGAATACCGCATGGATGTTGGAAGCTTAAAATATATGTTGTTTACAAGGCCAGACATAGCCTTTATTGTCAACAAGTTATCTCAATTCATATATCGTCCAACTATAGATTACTGGGCAGCTGTAAAACGTGTTCTTCGCTACTTGAGTGGAACACAATCCCATGGAATTCGTTTGTCTTGTACCAACTCTCTCCAATAACATGCCTTTTCTGATGCATACTGCGCTGGAAACAAGGATGATTACTCATCAACACCCACATATTGTCTTTCTTGGCACATATCCTATATCATGATCATCAAGAAAACAAAGAACAGTCACGTAGTCCTCGACTGAAGCTGAATATCGCTCTGTAGCCTCTACAAGTTTTGTACTTCGTTGGGTCTACAATATACTAAGTGAGTTTGGTCTTGTTCTACCAAAAACCCCGGTGATCTATTACGACAATGTGGGAGTAACATATCTCTGCTCTAATCCTGTTTTTCACTCTCGCATGAAGCACGTCGCATTGGGTTATTACTTCATCCGAAATCAAGTTCAATTTAGCTTTCTACGAGTTGCTCATGTTTCCTCTGCCGACCAACTTGCTGATGCACTCACAAAGCCTCTCACTCGGGCACGAACATAGGATCTATACTTCAAGATTGGAGTTCATCAAGGACCTCCATCTTGAGGGGGCATGTAAAGGGAACAACAACAAATCCTTTTCCTTAAACGAAGGATCTTACGTTTTCTTAAATGGAGCTTCGATCTCTCCCAAATTGTCTCCTAAATTGTAGCTCATTCTAATCACTTGATTGTCTCCATGATTGTAGCTAATTCCTGTAAATCATCTCATTGTATCTAGTATATATTGTGCACTCATCACATCAAATAAATACACAACTTTACAATCTATTATAGAGCTTTTTCATATCTCTTTTATTCTATTTTTACTATCACTTAAAATTACAATATTTAATATATTTTTTAAATAGTTATACATAGTTCATGATAACATTGAATATTTTAGTAGATAATTATTTTTGGATAAATAAAATTTTTTATATTATATAACACTACGAAGAATTGATGCTAAAAAACAATTTATGAATAATATTAGATTTTTTCTTTTTGCAATAATTAAGTTAATATAGATTAAGATTAACATTTTTCAGTTATTATTTTAAAATAAATTTATTAATAGGAAGAAAATTTGTTTAACACAAAAAATTATAATTAACGAAAATTTAAAAAATGACCAACAAATAGATAAACATTAAGTTTTTTTCCATTTTTTTTCCTATTCTGAAGTTATAATCTTCAAATTATATTAAAGGAGAATGATTAAATATAGGAAAAACATCTTATTTTCCGCTCAAAAATACTGTTTTAATCCTATTCCCCATTGATTTGACCCTCATCCTATTTCCTCCTCAATTTTTAGTTTTCATCATATTCCCCCTCAACTATAAAAAATCTGTCTAAAGCTCTCTTTGTTATTTATTTATTAATTATCCATTAACCGTCCCAGTTGACTCGAATTTGACCCGATTTGATCCAATTTTGACTATACCCAAATTTACCTTAATTTTACCTTATTGTGACTCAATTTTTACTCGATTTAACCTGAATTTGTACTTAGTTTTGATTTACGTTAATTATTTAATTTAGAAAAAATAGTCTATTCTCCCCTGAATTTTACCATTTTAATTATTCCCCCTAAACTTTTCTGCTCATCCTATTCCCCCCTGAACTTTAAAAATCCATCCTATTCCCCATCCGTTAACTTTCTGTTAATTTTTCTGTTAAATATTTTTAAAACAGCGTATTCCCCCCAAACTATATGATTTCCAGCCTATTCCCCCCTGAACTCTATGAATTCCAGCCTATTCCCTCCCCCTCCCCTTCCCTCGAACTATATGAATTCCAGTCTATTCCCCCAAACTATATAAATTCTAGCCTATTTCCCGCAAACTATATAACCTATAGCCTATTTCCCCGAACTATATAACATATAGCCTATTTTCCCCCGAACTATATAACATCTACTCTATTCTCCCATGAACTATATAAACTCTAGCATATTCCCCCGAACTATATGATTTCTCTAAAAGTGATATATTTTTTAAATTTTAATGTATTATCATATTACAAAATATTAAAATAAAAAATACTTTAAATTCTAACGATTACAAAAAATTTAACACGATTTCACCCAATTTTAACCCAATTTCACTACCCGATTCCACCCAATTTTAATCCGATGTAACACAGTTTTTACTCGATTTCACCGAATTTCAACACGATTTCACTCAATTTTTATTCGATTTCACTCAAATTTAACCCGATTTCACCGATTTAATCCGATTTCACCCAATGTTAACCCAATTTGACCAAAATTTAACCTGATTTCAACCAATTTTAATCTGATTTCCCCCAATTTTTATACGATTACACCCAAATTTAACCCGATTTCACCCGATTTAATCTTATTTAACCCAATGTTAGCCCAATTTCATTAAAATTTAACTTGATTTAAATTTCAGTGAAATTGGGTTAAAATTGGGTGGAACCGTGTTAAATTTTAGTAAAATATGGTTATGTTAAAATTATGTTACTATTGGAGAAGTCATATAGAATTTTTTGTAATCGTTAGAATTTAAAGTATTTTTTATTTTACTATTTTGTAATATAAAAAATTTAATAATACATTTAAATTAAAAAAATATATTACTTTTAGAGAAATCATATATTTTGGGGCGACATGTTAGAGTTTATATAGTTCATGGGGGAATAGAGTAGAGGTTATATAGTTCGGGAGAAAATAGGCTATAGGTTATATAGCTTGGGGGAATAGGCGAGAATTTATATAGTTCGGGAGGGGGGAAATAGGCTGGAATTCATAGAGTTAGGGGAAAATAGGCTGGAAATCATATAGTTTTGGAGGGGGGTAGGCTGTTTTAAAAATATTTAACAGAAAAATTAAAAGAAAGTTAACGGAGGGGGGAATAGGATGAATTTTTAAAAATCAGGGGGGAATAGGATGAGTAATGATATTTTAGGGGGAATAGGATGAACATGAAAGTTCAGGAGGGAATAGGATTAAAGTGGTAAAGTTCAGAGGAGAATAGACTGTTTTCCCTTTAATTTAATTAATTTGGTATGTACCCGCGCGATGCGCGGGAAGATATAACGAATCCTCTTGAAAGAAAGGGGTGCCTTCGGGAACGCAGACACAGGTAATGCATGAAACAATGTAATTTTTAAAATGTATATAATTATAATCATTAGTTCAATAACAAAGTTTAAAACATGTTAGTGGTCGTTTACAAGCTGTTTGCGCAGACAAAGGCAAAAACCATTTTCTGTTTTTACACACCAAAACAGTTTTAAAAATATAACCTATTTAAAAAAAACAGTTTTTAAAATTGTTATAAAGTGTATACAATAATCCAACTTTATCACCATTAAGACAAATTCAATATAACTTTGTTGTGTACTAAATTGACAACTAAAAACTTAGAATCATAACATTTTCAAAATTAAACCAAAGAAAAAACATGATATCTCATTTACCTTAAACTTTCAAACAACTGAAGTGAGTATGCATTTTCAAACAACGCGAAGTAGACAATTCCCTCTAATTTATGCATCTTGATATGCTCCAAGGTCGTGTTCGTCTGGTGAACCCTCTGTCATTAATATTTTTCATATTCGTTTTACAAATCAAGTGTTTGTACATAACTCATGTCTTTATCAACATCTCCGCAATTTGGAACGATGTTGCATTGGCCTCCATGACTAGCCACAAAACCAGAGGTGCACCAATCTCAAAGTATGTGTCATCATGTTCAGGTAATAAGCATGCATTACCCGATTGTATGTCAATGTTACCACGATTATTTGCTTATGTGGCAACAAATCAAAATTACCCATAACTAAACTCATTGTTTACCAAACATGAGTCTTGAAGAAAATAACAATTACAAATAAGCAATGAAAGCAAAAAAAATCGAAATCTAGAATCAAATCCCCATGAGTAAAGTTTGAGAATTTACAATGAAACAAAAAGTAAATTCATTGACTACAATATCCGCCTTTTATAGCAAGCACACCCGCCATTACATGGTTGTGTCCATCTAAATAATAAAATTGAACTTGTCACTTAACAGATGAAAAATTCGTGAAATTGAAAATACGGTGGAAAAATAAATTGTGGCTAATTTTGGAAGATTCAATTGGATAAGATCTAAAATTGAGAAAAAAAAATAGACCAACGTAAAGTTGTTGATAGTGTAATAAATTGTTTTCTTTATATAAATATATAAGTTTATTCAAGATTATGTATTTATATACTATTTTGTCTTTTATTTTCTTCATAATGTATTTTTCTCTTTTGTGGAGACTAAAACGTATTTGATATGTTAAGAAACCTTTAATAAATATATGGAATCAATATATCATAATTTTTAAACTAAATACAAATAATCTTATTGAAAATTTTTAAGCACATTATGAATTCATAATTAGATATCATAATTTCTACATTATGCCAAAATGATATAAATATATAAGTTTATACAAGATTATGTATTTATATAATATTTTGTCTTTTATTTTCTTCATAATGTATTTTTCTCTTTCGTGGAGACTAAAACGTATTTGATACGTTAAGAAACCTTTAATAAGTATATGGAATCAATATATCATAATTTTTAAACTAAATACAAATAATCTTATTGAAATTTTTTTAAGCACATTATGAATCCATAATTAGACATCACAATTTCTACATTATGCCAAAATGATATAAAAATTCTAAATTACAACAATAATCATGCCACAAATATCTTATTCCAAGATGATTGCATTTTTTTAAGCAAAATGGACTTGCTTAATGAATTCTTTCATTTTCATACCAATATCCATTACCATAAACTTTAGACATATATTGACGTTATTAAGAAGATTTGATGTCAATCCTATTTCATGATCAAAATGATATTAAACTAAATTATAAAGCAAAATTGAATCACCAATATATCTGCATTTTGATTAATAATCCTAACACATTCAATATTGAAAAACACGACATATGTTTGGCTATGTTAGTCCAGATTTATTATACATAATAGATACTAAAAAATAACTTTTATAATTTAGTTTAAAATTTAGATTGTTATTTTCTTTTTACCATTTGATAAATTTACTTAATAACATCAACAAAATTTAAAAAAATAATAAATAATTTGTTATGTATGAAATAATAAGTTATTTGATCATTGATCTATTAAATATATAATTTTAAGTATGAGTTGGTTATGTTATAATAATTATTTTTCATTTTAATTTTCCTTTAAACAAAACCATTTGAGACTACAAAAAGTTGAACGAATAAACGTTATAACTTTAAGAAAAAAATTTAAAACAAGATTAGAGTTTTTAATCTAGAGGTAAGATATACGTTTTTTTGTTTACTTTATTGAATCATGTAAGATCTATCTTTTATAATTTAGATCTAACTTTGATATATAAGTATAATTTTTATATATGTACATATATATTTTTTATATCTTATAAATATATTTATTTTATTGATCTTATATTTTAATTTAAATTTTTACAGTTTAATTTTAATTTTAAATAATAATACGATATGTAAACAAATACATTATAAAAGTGATTATCTTTTAATAAAATTTTGGATTTTTTTGAACATTAGTTTTAATAATATCAAAAATCAAGTATTAAAAATACATAATTAATAACTTATAAAAGACAACAATAAAAATATAATTCTTATAAACAAATGTATAATATATAAGAAAATAATGTAGATATAAATAAGATCTTAATGCAACAATTCAAAACCACAATGTGTATAGACTACAAATCACAAAAAAAGAGCAAGAAGACGAGTAACCACACGAGATGAAGTTTCATCACAACTAAAAATTTCAGCGAACACCACAATCCCGTTATTACTTTGGGTCTCGACATCAAGGGTAACATCATCATCACACCGGTTTCTTCTATTGGTTGTCAGTGCCTTGGATTCGTTGCCTACTTCTTCAATTCGTCACCAACGGAAAGGTAACCACACATACACATATAATAAACGTTTTTGGGGTTTCCATCGCAACCAACATATCCGATAGACACCTAAACCCCGTTGTGATTTTGGATGTTGTTTGTCAGTACAAAGCATCACATCATTACCATTTTTCGTATATTGGGTCAATCAGTGTCTTGACGCCATCATTGCTTGCCTCCTCCTCCAGTTCGTCACCAACGGCCAAGGTAAGTTAAGCATGCACACACATATTATATATTTATATATATGTGTGTTGCATGTGTCGTCGAATATCAAACGACAGAAGGAATAATGATGGAGATCGTGGTGACTGAAAAATCCAAAAGAAACGTTAATGTATTAATATGACTTCAAATGGGTAGCTAAACCCATAAGAGATTTTTAGCAACGAAAGAAAAAATAGAGCATTAAAGTAAAATATAAATGCTAATAAATTTTAAATTAAAAAAACAAAAATTATTTGTATTATTACAAAACATAAATGCTAACACGTTACATATGCAAATTATTAAATATATTTTTTAAAATGTATCCCTTTAGTATATAGATTTAATTTAATTGTAAATTTAAAAGACTGATAATTGTAAATTTAAATTATAGATTGAGAATTGGATAATAAATTTAAATTATAAGTTATTAGAATTATTGAAATTATAAAATGGGATGGCATCGGATTTCAGCAAAAATCTAACTTTTAATATATAAGATTTATGTAGTAGTGGATATTTTTAAAGAAAAAGTAAAATCATTTAAAAAAAATTAATTAATATATAACTAAAAAATAAAATAAAAATACACATTTATCCTTTTTTGTTTGTATTGAATGTATAATATAGTTTTGATTGAAATATTAATATAATAAATACAATTATATTAATTATTTTTATTAATTATTAAAATGTTTAACTAAATTATAAGTAATGCTAATAAATTTGAAATTAACTCAAACATTTGGCAACAATAAACAAACGTATTTTCAGACCAAATTAAAAAGAAAACAAAAATTATTTGTATTATTAAAAAACATAAATTCTAACACGTTACTTACGCAAAATTAATTAAATATATTTTTAAAATTTATCCCTTTATTATATAGATTTAAATTAATTGTAAACTTAAAAAACCAAATAATTGTAGATTTAAATTATAAATTGGGAATTGGATAATAAATTTAAATTATAAGTTATTAGAAATTGTTGAAATTATAAAATAGGACTGTATCGGATTTCGGCAAAAAACTAAGTTTTAATATATAAGATTTATAGAATAGTGGATAATTTTAAAGAAAAAGTAAAATGATTTTTAAAAAAATTTCAATTAATATGTAATTAAAAAATAAAATAAAAAATACACATTTATCTTTTTTGTTTGTATTGAATGTATAATATAGTTGTAATTGAAATATTAATAATAAACACAATTATATTAATTATTTTTATTAATTAGAAATGTTTAATTAAATTATAAATAAAACTTAAAAATATAAAAAATATTTAAATGTTGCTGAGGTGACGCACGGAGAATGCACCATATATCCTTCTTTTTATATATAGATTTACTTGATTTAATTGATTTCGAGTAAAATTGAGTATGTTTTTACTTGAAATCAATTTTTACCCAAATTCGATCCCAATTTTGATTCAATTTTAACCCAAAATCGATCCAATTTTGACCCAAATTGTGACATCAATTTTGACTCGATTTTAATCCGAATTTTTACTTATTTTGACCCAAAATTTACTTAATTTTAACCCGAACATTAACAATAAATAAAGTTAATTATTCAATCTAGTTGATTTCGAGTAAAAGTTGAATACGATTTTGTTAATTATTTCAAAATTGGATCAAATCGAGTTAATCAATTTGCCCCGATTTTGACCCGAATCCGATCAAATTTTGACCCAAATTGTGACCCCAATTTTGATCCAAATTGTGCCCCAATTTTGACTCGATTTTAACCCGAACTTTTACTTGATTTGATACAATATAATTTTAAATGTTATATTGTAGTAAATTAGATGTGAATTTACTACACACATAAACAATAAATGTTAATTTTTAGATAACTTCATAAAATTCAAGCTACTTATTGGATTTAATTAATTTCGAACCAAATTTGAATACGATTTTGTTAATTGTATCAAAATCGGATCAAATCGAGTTAATCGGACCATTTAATTGATTTCAAGTAAAAAATCATAGTCAATTTTACTCGAAATCAATTAAATCAAATAAATCGCTAAAAATGAATAATTAACTTGATTTATTGTTAAAAATAAGTAAAAATTCGAGTCAAAATTAAGTACAAATTCGGGTTAAATCGAGTCAAAATTATGTCAAAATTGAGTCAAATTCGGATCAAAATTAAAGTCAAAATTGAGTCAAAATCGGGTCGGAAAAATTTTTAGAAAGATTTTTGATAATTAAAGGGAAATATGATGAAAACTAAAAATCGAAGGAAAAATAGGACGAAATCAAAAGAATATGATGAAAAAAATGGGGATTTTTTTTTATGGTAATTGATGGGTCACTTCAAGTTCAACATATGAAGGCCCACTTCTATGAAAGAAACTTGGGCTCTAGAATCAAGACCAAGCTCGGATGGGTTTAGTCGTTCAGTCCATATGTGCTTGTGTGTTGCAGTTTAGGGTTTCGTTAGAAATTGTAGAGCCTTGTAGGCGTGAATTTATATGGCGATTATGCGGCTGCGTCTTGGTTCAAATTCATATCCAGAGTTCGTATATAGCTGTATATGATGGCAGAACATAAAGCTTGCGTGAAGAGCTTGGATGAGTTGGTGGGAGGAACGAGGTGAGTAAATGGTTCTTTCTTGGTCTCCTCAAGGTTCTGTTTGGTTTTGGGTTCTGTTTTGTCATGATTCAAATGTGGATTGTCTAATAAAGCTTAGATAGTGAATGAAGGTGGCGATGATGATAAGAAAAAGGCCGGACTTACGGCTGCTACTCAGTGGTAGTAGAATGATGCTAACGTTTTAATAAGGTTCCTTGTCTGAGCCTCTTCATCTTTCTTCCCATTTTCTTCTCCTTCAACTTTCACAATATTATTTTTATGATCATACATTGGCTAAGAATGCGATTAATGAAATGTTTTGATAAAGGCCATGAGCACCCTCTTTTACAAACTAGTTTTTGGGGGTGAGATCTATATCTTTGTAAAGATTGATTTGAGCATAGTATGTAATAGCATCTTATCAGATTTCTAATCTTTTTTTTTTTGTTTGTTTGTAAATATGTAGTCCAAATAACCCTCATGTGACTAGGAAATAGAATAGCTATGGTGATGATCAATGTCTGTCTAGGAAATATATATATATATATATATGCATGTATGTATGTCCGTCTTCAAAGGGTTTTCCAGGATTGTTCTATTACCAATTTTCAAATAGCCATTGCATTGGTTTATACATTAACAGATCTCTATGAGATGACACTGTCTAGGGAAACATTTCCAGGGTTTCTCCCAAGTATTTTTTTACACTGTCTAAACATTTATAGGATTTTATCTAAATCTTATATTTTGTAACGATATATATTTTGTTCAACATTTTTTCTATTAATAATAGTAATGGATTTTTTTATTAATTTTATAATAATACTTTTGTATTTTGAATAAAAGTGAGAAATGTAATGGTTTAAAGAATGATAATAATGATCATCTGAACGTCAGACGTTGGATCACAGTAGTGGTTTTTTAAACAATGATACACATTAGAGACAATGAAATTGGAAAGATTTCTAATTTTAATATTTTTTTTACACTTTTTAAAAGGCAAAAGGAATATGGCGAAGTAATAAAAACACTGAAATCCGGAATTTGTTAAGAGTGTGATACTGGTGATAAGATTTTGGATCAAGAACTAAAGATTAAAAATAATAATCAAGAGGTGTATGGATATCCTGTTTTTTTAATCGTGTGGCATGAAATTGTTGCTCTCTCTATCAAGTGGAAAAGGTCAACGTAATGGCCCAGTAAATAGAGTGAAATCTGAAATCACAACTGAAAATGCGAGACAATCGGAAATCGAAACAAACAAGATTGAATAATCCTAGAAAATCGCTTATATAGATTTCTACATACTAAATATATAAACGTAATATTGTGTTATATATATACATATATAGGGGTAGTTTTCCACTGAAGAAGAAATCGAGAGAGGAATTATGAATCCTGAAGAGTCACGTCGGCGTTGGGGTGACATGGTGACGATGATACACAACACCCTTCAGGCAATTATCTTCATAGTAGGGTTCATCGTAATCATAACATTCTACGCAATTGACAAAAGTTTAAACCCCAGAGGAGAAATCACATGCTCAATAATGGCTTTCCATGTGATCTTCCTCACCCTTGTGAGAGCCATAGTGCTTTGTTGCCTCAAGATATGCATAAGGCAATCTCCTTCGGAATCAAATTCATCTCCTCCGGTCGATACCACCAATTACGTTGTTCATGTGATATCATACGAGTATAAGGATGTCAAAGCGGCAGCTGCTGCATCTGACTCCCTTTGTGCCATCTGTCTTGAAGTTTTCGAGGCAATCCATAAGGTTGTTCCTTTACCAACGTGTAAACATGTTTTCCATCAGCATTGTATTGAGTCGTGGTTTCGACAGAGCAAGTTTTGTCCTCTCTGTCGTGCCTCACTTGATAATGTTTGAGTTCCACTTGTAATTCATCCTTCTTTTTTCTTTTCTTTTACGACTCCTACATTAATATCTTTACCTTCCACATAGTCTCAATCAATATGAATTTGTTCTACATTGTACATCATTTGATTTGTTTTTATAGATTATATATGAGTTCTACTTTCAAGTTTCTTGTATAGTCTGTCTGATTTTCAACTCAATCTTTTTTCTGTTCGTTAAGTAGCACATTGATAAACTACACCAACGCAGAAAAAACAATGACAAAATTATATAGATTATATAAACCTTGGGGAAAGAGAACAAAGTGCAGATTTAAATAAATGAAAATAAGTACAAATGCATTTAAATTGGGAGAATTAAATAAACAAAGTTCAAAAGAATGCATGATGTGGTTGGTGGCAACCACCCACTTCCTAAGTCAAAACTCTTTTTACTTTTCAAAATGTTGCTCAGCATTTTCGAGAGAAGAAAACCAATAAACTATAATCACATAAAATATAATATATGTGATACAAATATTCAAAATATCTCAATTGGATATTCAGATCTTCGAATATAAATATAAATTGTTGAAATGAATAATTGTTATAAATAAATATTATGTTTAAATATTTAAATTATTATGTGATTAGTAATTATTTAATTAAATAAATATATAATTATATATAAAATATCAAATTAAAAATTATTTCCAAAATGATCAAATATATCTTTAAAAAAATCTAAATATTTTATATTTTTTTCTAACCCTAAAATAAAGATCTACCAATTTTAAATACTCGGCTCTTTATTAAAATTTATTTTTTCGGCTCTTTATTAAAATTTAATTTTTTGATTTTGCTTTAACAATTTTTGAATAAGAATACCAAGTTTTGATTTTTTTAAATACAAATATAAATAATAAAATTTAATATATGGTGAATGAAAAAGAATACAATACAAAATCATGATATCCAATTTTTGTCACTCTCTAAAATATATAATGTACTACTTTTTTTTCAATTTAACATATAAATTATTATATTGATTCAAAACAATTACATATTATTATTAGAGTTAAAAATAACAATAAAAATACATACCAATTCTAACACTTTCAAACAAATTCATATATTCGTCTTTAAAACCATATAATATTTTGATAACAATGTGATATGTGTATCTGCTAGATTCACTGTTAGGAAAGCTCATACACAAACCAAACCTTGAAATTTGGCTCGTTATTTAGCTGTTGGTGTGCATATTTGGTAAAACATATATTCTCTATATGGAACTAGTAAATATCTTTCTTATGAAAAGCCGATTTATATGTAAAATGGGAAAAAGATAACAACAATAGAAATCCTGATAATTATTTATTCACAATAATAATAAATAATAATAATTTATAATAATAAATATCAGAAGCCCTATAAAACAGACCGTAGGCAGGGGAAGTGAAGCGTTGTTGAACCTTGGATACTGGAATCATCTCATCGTCTTCCATGGCTTCTCTTCTTTCAGATCTCATCAACCTCAACCTCTCCGACTCCCACCAGAAAGTCATCGCCGAATACATATGGTTCAATCCCTTCTCCTTTTAATTTCCTTCGTGATTTTTAATTTTTCCGGTCACGAGTATTTTGTTATGAACATGTTGCATCTCAGGAGTCCCACTGTCTTGTTTCGATTTCATTGATGGCATTATCGTATTATTGTCTCTGTTTTCTCTCTTGTTATCTTTATTTGATCTTTACATTGTTTCTTTACATCTGGGTATGTGTTTTTGGGTATAAACATGACGATAACCTTTGAATGATCAGGGTCGGTGGATCTGGAATGGACCTTAGAAGCAAAGCCAGGGTAATATATATGCATACATACGCACAGAGAATCTTCCAGTATATTCAAACGTCCTTCTCTTTTCCTGTCGCTTTTTGTCACAATAATTTATTGATCCCCGGTTTTTTGCACCTTTTAATTATAATTATCGGAAAAAAAGACTCTGCCAGAGCCTGTAAGCGACCCAGCAAAGCTACCCAAATGGAACTACGACGGTTCCAGTACTGGTCAGGCCGCCGGAGATGACAGTGAAGTCATTCTATAGTATGTTCTTCTTCTATATATGTATACGCACACACCCACACATAGACGCAAGAGTCTTATGAATTAAAATGTCTTACAATCTGTCTCTATTTTCTTTTGTGTCGATAAAAAGCCCTCAGGCGATCTTCCGGGACCCGTTCAGGAGGGGCAACAACATCCTGGTGAGATTTTTGTTGTGATTATAATGAGGCTTTATTCTGATTTGATATCCATTTTGTTGGCCATAATCCAAAGTTGTTTGAATGCACAATCAGGTGATGTGTGATGCTTACACACCAGCTGGAGAACCTCTTCCCACCAACAAGAGGCACAACGCTGCTAAGATCTTTAGCCACCCGGATGTCTTAGCCGAAGAGCCTTGGTATGCTCTATAACAATCGTTCGTTCTTCCTCTGTGATCGTTGAAATTGCTCGTCTATGTAAATCTGCATGCTCGCTTTACAATTACCATTTGCCTTAAATATCCCAAGGTATGGGATTGAGCAAGAGTACACATTGTTGCAAAAGGACGTGAAGTGGCCCTTGGGATGGCCTGTTGGTGGTTTCCCTGGCCCTCAGGTGATCTTCATTGATCCTTCTGTTATTTGAAAACATTACTATGCGTAGGGAAGAAATGTTCATTGTGGGTTGGGATGGATAAACAGGGACCATACTACTGTGGTGTCGGTGCCGACAAGGCCCTTGGTCGTGACATTGTGGACGCCCACTACAAGGCATGTCTCTATGCTGGGATCAATGTTAGCGGTGTCAACGGAGAAGTGATGCCTGGCCAGGTGGAGCAGCTTTGTATCCCTTTGTTTGTTCCTAAACATCAAATTCAGTTAAACTCTGCATAGAGATGATAATCATTAATGATGTGAATGTGTTGTATCTTGCATATGTAATTGTAAAATTGTTCTCTCTCATTTTCAGTGGGAGTTCCAAGTCGGCCCTGTCGTGGGTATCGGTGCTGGTGATCAATTGTGGGTGGCTCGTTACATTCTGGAGGTAATGCAAATACACAAGTAGTTCAAACATTTGAGATTCATTGCGTTTGTTGGATAATTTTAACATGCGTTGTGCTTTGTTCTTAACAGAGGATCACCGAGATTGCTGGCGTTGTTGTCTCATTTGACCCCAAGCCAATCCAGGTTCTAATATATTATTTACCTCAGAAAACATCCTTGTAGTTGAATATGAATCGTAAGTCGTTAATTACGAAACATTTTGAGCCAATGTTTATTGCCAGGGTGATTGGAATGGAGCTGGTGCTCACACAAACTACAGGTAAAGGACTGAAATTTTGAAGATCAAAGTGGTCTGTGTTTTATGGTTGAAGCTTGACCTCTTTGTGTTACATTATGCAATGTAGTACCAAGTCAATGAGGAATGACGGAGGAATAGATGTGATAAAGAAAGCGATAGAGAAGCTGCAGCTGAGGCATAGAGACCACATTGCTGCTTATGGAGAGGGCAATGAGCGCCGCCTCACGGGCAAGCATGAAACTGCAGACATCAACACTTTCTCTTGGGTACGTCGCTTGTACGACCTCAACAAGTTTACAAAGTAATGTTTTGGGGTTGGTCTTACGGGTAAAAATGGTGCGGCTCGCAGGGGGGGGCGAACCGTGGGGCGTCAGTGAGAGTGGGAAGAGACACAGAGAAGGAGGGGAAAGGGTACTTTGAGGACCGGAGGCCGGCGTCCAACATGGATCCTTACGTCGTGACCTCCATGATCGCTGAGACAACCATCCTTTGGAAGCCTTGAGATTATATAATAATCTCATTTTTCTATTGAACGAGTTATTGATTGCTTATTGAATAAATTGAGTTGACTCGTTAGCTTGTCAATCTCCTTTCTATGTTTCGTCCAAACCCATTGTCGGTGAAAGTGGAACTTTTAGATATCAACAAGCATAAGAAGTAGAATGGATTTCCAAAATCTACATGTCCTTCTGGTTCGTTTACTTTCATACCTACTGAGTAGCGAATAAATTGTGGATTAGTGTTATTATTCAGATCTTTTACATGCCAAAAAGTTTTTCGAGGTACAAGTGGCAAAAGATTCTCTGAACAAGCGCCATGTGATGTACTTTTTATAAGATAGAACGAAAAAAAATTATCATTGATTATAATCAAAGTACGTTGTTATTATTGTCGTTCCAAAGAGATAGGTTAGGTTACAAGCGCCATGTGATGTACTTTTTATAAGATAGAACGAAAAAAAATTATCATTGATTATAATCAAAGTACGTTGTTATTATTGTCGTTCCAAAGAGATAGGTTAGGTTGGTGGCAACGAAGTGCGGTGCACGTGGTCATGCCTCGAAGTTCGGACCTTTGTTATGATAAGAACAAACAACCCTTTTGATACTTTTTCGTCATTTTATATGCGCTCCACCTCCTCCTCACGATCATCTCCTATTTCCTATTATCTCTCTTTTTATTATTCTGTTCGTCCGATTAATGTGATAAGCTTTAGGGGTGGATGTATTATCTGCATAAGTTGATATTTAGATTGGGTTTGTGTTGTTTGAATGTTTAATTCTAGTTTTTAATTAAATAAATTTATTATAAAAATATACATTTAAAATATAATCCATTATATCAATTATTAGAATACCGATGTTTAAATAATCTTTTTATGCTTAAAAATAAAATAAAACTGTACTTCGATTGAAGTTTTTTTGAAACGTTTTCGTTTTGTCATATACACAATTACTGAAATTACCAAATAATATATAGACAAAATTTTATTGGCAAATAAAAGTATTAACTTTCAATGTATTTACAAAACTTATAGTGAGACGTTAATAAAAGTATACAAATGTTGACTATTTATTATCTTTAATGCTAGTTAGAAGAGTATTCAAATAAAATTTTAAAAAGGATACATATGATAAGAAATTTTAGTTTATACATTATTTGAAAATGTTACAATGAGCCATGTTGTGAATGACAACGAATGCTACCATCACCGATATTAATTAGAGTAGTGTGGTGGGTGGTTAGGATCTCGACCTGGGGAGCAAGCAATGATGCGTCTGGCAGTTCAACTGAAAATCTTCCTTTGGATGGTCACTGTGGAGAGCATGCGGAGAAGGATACCAATGGCTGGAAAGACCACGTCTATTTAGCCTTGTTTAGTTTTTATATAGTTGTTGATAGCATATTGGGTACAATAGAGGTCAAAACAGAGACATCTTCTTCAAATGAGAAGAAACAAAACATTACAAGAGGAGCTGTTACAGCAGGCTCAAGTAACTGTAGAAGGGATTTTCAACTCTGAAAGCTTGTTAAGCGATTTCTTGAATTATATTGAGTTTGTTGTTGGTTGTTAGACAGTTATTCAGTTTGTTATTTGTTATTTTACAATTTATTATTTTAGTTGTAGCAGTAGGCATTTTAGTTGTATTTTGCTTTTCAGAAATTTTATTCTAACTTTGATTGATATAAATATAGGAGTTTGATAATTGTTATTGTACACACGATGATTATTAGTGTTATATTGAAGAGATAATTATCGGGTGAATATCTCTCCGTGTCAATCCGTATAATTCGAAATCAAAAGATAATTTTGTGAATAATTACAAGTTAGATATTGATTTATAATTATTAAAAGTTAAAAGAATATATTCAAAATACATGTCTTTGAGCTTATAATTTTTTTTATTTTTTTAAATAAATCTTTATTTTTGTTACAACGAGACAATCACCACAAAAAGATTCAAAAAAAAAATTATCTTATATCATCAAAGAGAATATTAAGAAGAGGTGGATGGATTTGATATTAGAAAAAAAATTTAAAATGTACCTACTACAACATAGAAAACTCAAATAAATACTGTTTATATTGTATTAGTTGATTTAATTATTCTATTATCGATTTATTTCCGCATTTAATTGGATCATAGAATTGAAGAAAATTTAATTTACATTTGATATCAGAATCGAATCATAGAATATTAAACGCAGTGCTTATGAAAAATTACTTATTGAATTTGATTAAATTACAAATTTAGGATTCATGAAATATTTTATTGATTTATATTCAATTAAATGAAATTCGAGTATAATTGAATTAGAAAAAAACAAAAAACAACAACGAGAGAGGAAAGTTTTCCCATCCTCTGTAACAATTCATTTTTATCAAACCACTGAAGCCCTCGCTGTCCACCGATGCCCTTGCCGTCGAAAATTCGTGGGAATGAACTCACGGACGACCACGGTGACGAACCCTCGTGTGCAGTAAATGTGTCGGTTCATTATCGACGGTATGGGAAGTATTTCGACATCGATTCGTCGTGTCGTTTCGCTGTTCGTCCGTGACAAAGGTTGCGGTATCGTTGGTGGGTTGCTCCTCCACATTTTGGCATTTCGGAAGAGGTGACGATGGTTTCGACGTCGGTCACCGTCTTGTGGTGGTCGGAATTGTGCACGACGGATAAATAATGGTTCAATCGATGAATTGTTGCTTCAAATTTCGGTGGTTCCAGAATCAATTTGGTGCGTAGGCACTCTTTAATTTTCTGAATCAATTTCTGGGTTGTTGAGGGAGATACATACAATACTGTATGTATCTGCTAAAAAACACTTATGCGGACCCAAGACTCTAACCGATTTCCTAGAAGCAATATATGATACACCATTAGGCCACGTCTCAAATAAAATATGTTGCTATCCTGTTTGCTATATATATCATACATACAGAAATAAAATAACAGAACCAAATTGTGGTTCAAGGGAGATTCGAACCAAGATTAAGTGTGTAATCAGGATAAAAATCGCCACTAAAGAAAAACCAGTTTATATTTCATTAATGTAATGAAATTATTTTAAATATATAGACACACAACATTTTTGTAATAACCGAATTTTAGGTATGTCTTTCTTTTAGATTATATAATTTAAGTCATTAATATTTTGTGAGTGCGTTAGTCATCAAAGTGACCCATTCGAATTCATTAATGATTTAAATTATGTATATAGATGTTTAACTTCATAATGAATGATGATAAACATTTATTGTTACGAACATGTAGTTATATGGTTATCCAAAGGTAGATCTTACTCATGTTTAATAATAATGAAGTCGATTATAAAATTTGTTTAATTAACATATGTTGTACATCCAAGATGGCTTATATGTTAAAATAACATTGTGATTTATCTTATATAAGTTGTTTGATACATGATTGTGTTTATATTTAGCCCAATGGTGAATCTAAATACAATATTTTAATATGTGTCATATAGTTTGAATTATTTTTCGAATTCAAAGCAAATTAAATATGAGATGTGAATATTTTGCAATGGTCTTCACTATGTTAAATATGACTGCCAATAGTATCAAGTTTAATGGGCATAATTATGACAATTAGATCACATATGTGAAGCTAAATGCTAACTTTTTGGGTCTCGATTCAACTCTCATTATGGATGAGCCCACTAAACCGACTGATACAAGTACTTAGGCAGGCAAGAAACTGTGGGAGAATTGGGACATGTCGAATAGGCTTATGATGAGCTTTCTCAAGGTTATCACATCGCCTATTCCTTTCCAACCTAAGACTGAAAATATGTGAAGGAATTCCTTATTGAGATAAAAAGTATGCTATGACATACATTGTGGATAAGTCTATTGTCACTGCTCTTATTAATGATTTATCGATGAGAAAGTACAATATATCTCAATCTATGGATTAACATATCACTCATATGGTGTGATAACGTCTATTTTGTTATAGTATTTTAGTCTCTTTTTATAGTTAATTTCATCATTCATTTGAACTTTACCAAGCATTAAAGCATCATTTAGTCCTCTTTTAGCGTTTTCTCGTATTATTGCAGGAAATAAAATATCGGGATACAAACACAAGTGAATGAAGCAAAACTAAGCAAAAACACTCTCCTATCAGCTATGCACGGTCAGCATCCAAAGAATCATACACTGGAGAAGAGAAATAGAAGCAATGGCCGCTTAAAAAAATGAAAACAATGACCGCTTACAAAAATGGAAACTTTCGGTGGATGGAACAAAAATGAAAAATTTCGGTTGCTAGAACAAAAGTAAGAAGAGCACGGTTGGAACATGAAAAGGAAACATAGTTTACATAAAATAGAAGCAAGTTGCTGGAACAAAATGTAAACTTCCAACTGCCTACACAAAAATGGAAAGATTGCCGCCTACACGAGAATTGGAAACTGCAACCGTCAAAGATAGAAAATGTAAATGACTGCTGGAACAATTAATAGAAATGCAAGAATAAGAAAGAATGCAGCAAATCAAAGAGGAAAAGGAGGAAAAAAGAAAAGGAAATCATTGCTGCACAAGAGGAAAAGGAAATACAAGCTGCTGAAGAAAATAGAAACCGAGAAAATGGAAACTAGCCAAAGAGGAAAGGAGGACGAAAAGGAACGTGCTGGCTGCTTAAACCAAAAGGAAATATGGTTAGAGAAGAGGAATGAGAGCTACATGGGTGGAACATAAAGAGGAAACATTGACAATTACACAAGAATGGAAAAACAAGAGATGGAAAACTCGGAAAAGGAAAACTGCAGTTGCTATAAGAAATAGGAAATTCCAGCCACTAGAGAGGAAAGAAAGGGGATGACCAAAGAGGAAAGAATAGAGGAAAGTAAAGAGGAGAAAGAGGGAAAAAAGGAGAGAACTTCAGCAGCACAAGACGTACACAAAATTAGAGAGAAAACAGAGCACACGTAGAGAGAGTAGAGAGAGAGCATAACGCACACACGAAGACAAGGACGAAGCGATGAAGCCGGAGCACGGAAGAGCTGTTGAAGACGTTGGTAATAGATAGGGAGGGATTTCATTCGTTATCCATGTTGAATATAGTTATCTTTCATGTTTTGTTTTCTAAGTTCATGTCCGAGTAGGTCCATAGCCATGGGTTAGAGAGCTTTGCCGATATGTAATGAAGTTTTGTTCTTAATGCTTTGTTATAATATTTGTTCGTTTTGGATTGATTGGTTGTTCATGATGCTTTCATTCTTATTGGTAGCTTGAATGAATGTTTATAAAAGTCTAATTGCATTGGGAGATGAATTGGATTTTGGAACGTAGCCATGATATGAAGTCTGAATTGATTTAGAACCTTGACCGGTCAGTTAATTGAATTTAGGAATTAGGATAGCGATCTTACTGCATCTAGTAGGTGAGATTACACAATTGGGAGATTGGTAGTACGCATGCTAGATAGTGGCTTTAGGCATCGGGAGAGTCATTCCCTAGGAAAGAGCTTGAATTTCCCGAATACACGTAATGATATCTATAACCATGATCTTGTTAGAACTTCGTTGCATCATCATGCATCTATCGAAACCTGTAATGTTTAGTTCATTGAGTTTAATCTGATAGTTAGTTGGTTAGTTTATCTTTATTCGTATTCCAACCACTTATTGATTTTACACGTTCTATTCATTAGTTACTAGCTTTAGAGTTGCATCGATTCCTCGTGTTCGACCCTGGTACTACACGATCCGTATTCTTGCGGAAGCGTTAGTCTAGGCATTTTATTACTTGAGATTAACCACATCATGGTGAATACCTACAACCGGATCAAAAGTTTGGTTATTGATCTTGGTGAGCGTGTTGTTAGTTGAGTTCATGTTGAAATCGTGCAAAGGTGATGATTTCAAGCAATTTCAGAGAACTTACAACCAACTCAAGGAAAAATGATCTCTTTCAGATACCAATTCCATGCTCATGCAAGAGGAGGCAAAGCAAAAGGAAGACCTTAAGGTCAAGTTTTTCCAATCCAATTTCGCTTATCGTGGTCACCCAAATGCCGGTTCAAGTGGTGACAAAGCTCCAAGTAAAAAACGAAAGAATAAGGGTAAACAACCATATAAGGTGCAACCTAGTAAAGGACAAAGAGATACTGAAAAAGATTCTGAAATGTTTCTTTTGCAACAAACCTGGGCACAAAAGGCTAGTTGTCTAAAAATGAAGGCATGGTTTGAAAAACGAGATATACATTTCGTTCAGTATGCTTCGAATCAAATCTAATTGAAGTACCTTCTAATACTTGGTGGCTTGATACTGGTGCGACCAATCATGTATCTAATGTTATATAGGGTTTCCTAAATTTCCAACTAATTCCGGAAAGTGAAAGCTTTCTATTTATGGGAAACAAGATGAAAGCTAGAGTTGAAGGTGTCGGGACATATAGAATTGTGTTATATAAAAACTATTGCCTGGATCTAAGAAACTATTTATATGTTTGTGACTGTTCTAGAAATCTTGTTTTCGCTTCAAGGTTGGATGTATTAGGTTTTGAATTTAAGTTTGGACATGGTTGTTTTTCATTGTATCGTGGTAAAAATCTATGTGTTACTGGTTTATTATTAGATACTTTGTATTATTTCTATTTAAGTTCTACATTTATTAATTCTCTGTTTCATATTTGTGTTGAACATGATGTTGGTATGAAAAAGAATGCACTTAATGAGTCGTCCGCTGACTTGTGGCATAAAAATCTTGGTCATATATCCAAAGAGAGGATTATGATACTAATTAAAACTAACTTTTTTTTAATATCTCAATCAGATTTTACCAATTTGAATGGTACTTATGTAGATTGCATTAAGGTAAGCAAACCAAATATGTATCAAAACATGCTGCCACAAGAAGTAATGGGTTACTCGATCTAATACATACAAATATATGTAGTCCTTTCGATGTACCGTCTTGGAACGGTGAAAAGTATTTCATCAGATTCATTGATGATTATTATAGACACTGTTACCTTTATTTACTGCATGAAAGAACTTAATTGGTTGATGTCCTCGAGACATTCATTTTGGAGGTTGAAAGGAAATTAAAGAGTAAGGTAATATGTTCTGATAGAGTTGCTGAGTATTATGGAAAAACATCGGAATTTGGAAAAATTCAAGGTCTATTTAGGAAACTCCTTAAATCTAAGGGCATTTATGTACAATATACAATGCCCAGATTGCTGCATCAAAATGGTGTAGCGGAAAGGGGAAATCGTATATTGATGGAAATGGTAATGAGTATGATGAACGATAGTCCTCTACCTATCTCATCGTGTGCATGGAAAACATCTGTATACATATTAAACATGGTAACTAGTAAAGCAATTCCTAAGACACCTCATGAACTGTGGACATCTAGAAGCCTAGTTAAGACATCTTCAGCTGTTAAGCCGAAGTGATGATATATAATCCTCATAAAAAGAAATTGGATTCCAGAACCATTACTGGTAATTTCATTGGATATCCAGAGAGGTCGAAAGGGTATGGATTTTATTGTCTAACCATAGTACGAGAATCATAGAGTCTGGTAATGCTCATTTCATTGAAAAGGACAATATCTATGGGAGTATGAGAGCACGTAATGTAAAGATAAAAGAGTCATTGATGGACCAAAATCCATCAAGTGACCCACCTCATGTTGATGTTCCCACTATTGTAGCACAATCGAAAGGTATGGATATGGAACAACAACAAATAGATGCTCATGACCCAATTGTGGATGCCATTTTTCAAGAAGATGAGGACAATACAAAAAAATAGCGATTTTCAACGGATATATTCGTTGGGAATGGCCCAAAATCTGTTGCAAAAAGCGATTCCCAACGGATGACAACAGATCTAAGCCCGTTGGAAAACACACGTTACAAATTGGGATCCGTTGCGATTTCCAACGGCTTTCCAACGGATAATATCCGTTGAAAAATTGTGACGGACGCCTAACGGTTAGACTCGTTGGAAAATTGTAACAGACGCCCGTTGAGAAATTTGTAACGGATGCCCGTTAAAAAGTTGCAACGGACGCCATTAAAATATTGTAACGGAAGTCCATTACAATTTTCTAACGGTCGTCCGTTGCCACACCATCGCGAAAAGAAAGAACGGGAATTCAAATTTTCCAATGGGCATCCGTTGCAAACTGGCGGGAAATGACAACAAACATCCGTTACAAAATGGCGGGAAAGGGCAAGGGGTATCCAATACCATTTGGCGGGCAAAGAATTCCAACGGATGCCCGTTAGAATTTCTAACGGGCATCCGTTGGAATGTTGTTTAAAAAAATAAAAAAATAAAAAAATTTTTACAAAAATTTAAAAGTTTTTAATTAAACTAATAAAAGTTTTTACAAAAACTTAAACCTAAATCTATTACAATTCATATAATTTGGTTGGTCCGATATCATCGCCGGGGTGACCAGCACCTTTGGAAGGCGTTGCATCCGAATCTATACCCGGTTCTTGCTGCGGTGTTGATCCCCTCACCTGGCTGGATAGCAACTCTATGACGCTCTCCATGTGCTGCACTTGTGATCGTGTTGCCTGCAGTTGGGCTTGAGTGTCTCGAAGTTATACTTCGAGATCCTCGATCCACCGTTGCTATATATTTTCAAGTGCCCCGAGACCATATAAACGCACTTGATACGGTCTAACCGACTACAAAACAAACAAATTAGAGTTAGAATTTTTTACAAAATTTTTTATTTATAATCGAAAGATAAAATACTAATTTTTTTTACCTCCAAATAAATTGTCCTTTTGTAAAGGATTGAGGTCGTGCGGAGTTTAACCGCAAGCTTATGATTGCTGTGTAATCTTTTCCGTCACAACTTTCATGGTTCTTTCCGCTCGAGGGTCGACGAGTTCGGGTTCGTTGCTCTCTTCCCCGACGACCGACTTCTTCTTTGCGTGGGTTTCCACTACAAGCTCAAGAAGAGTCGGTTCTCTTCCTATCCGTTGCATCCATGATATAAAATAAATTTTAATTAGATAAATATAGAAAAAAAACCAAAAATTTAAATAATAAAAAATTTACCAATTCTTTCTTTCTCTTCGGGAATGATTTTGATCCCGAAGTATGGCGATGCAGACCATCTCCGGGAATCTTCTCGCTGTATCGACATTGTTTGGCCTTCTCGCTCTTGGCCTTGAAGTCTTCAGACTCCCAATGTTGAATAAGTTGATTGAAGACCTCGTCCGTTGCCCAAGTCGGTTTTCGATTCTTGGTGTAATAGTTGCGCTTGGCGTTGTTCATCATCAAGCGCAACCGAACCTGCATGTCACGCATCCATGCCATCTAGATGCGCATCGTATCCTTCTTCCGCCATCTATATGCGCGCTGCAAAATAATTTATAATGAATTAGTTTATAACATATATAAATAATTATTCTAAATAAAATTGTAATTTGAAATACACTTACGATAAAGGTGCACCACCATCAGCGGCGTATGACTTCTGACATAACTTGCCAGGAATAATAAAGTTGGTCCTGTAAGGACCCTTGGATGATGTTATTGTTCGTATGCTTTAGAAAATCATCCACATAAAACCTACACATGAAAATTAAATAACTAGATACCGTTTATAAAGTAAAACAATATAAAAGTATAAAACATTAAAGTTACCATAGTGTCCTGAGAGAATGTTCAGGATCGATAATTGGAATGGTGGGACGTCCGTCGAAATTATTGATTAAGGAATCGATATCCACCATATGGTCCTCTTCATCAAATATCAGCGGTGCCAATATTGGTGAAGGAGGACGATATGGTGGCGGTGGAGGCGGGAGAGGGTTCCCATGGAACCGGCCAACATACCTCCCAAACCTATAAATCGCCCAGCCCTCATTTTTGTATTTAGTGTTTGAAGGTGTGATTTTGTGTGTTGGAAAGTTCTGTAGCCTAGAGTAGGCATCATTACACTTGCAACGGACATCCGTTACAAATTTGTAATGGATGCCCATTAGAAGTGGTAACGGATGCCCGTTAAAAATTGTGACCGTCATCCATTACCCTTTCTTAACGGATGCCCGTTAGCATAATTGTAACGGAAATCCGTTGTAAATTTCCAACGGATGCCCGTTACAATTTTGGAAAACTTAGAAACTTTTTCTAAGTGTCGAAGGCGATTTCTTGTTCCAACGGGCATCCGTTAAGAATTGCAACGGATGCCCATTGGGATTAGATCATATGTAGGCTAAAAACATTGAACATCATTTATATATACTCCGATTGTATTTACATTTCGATTGTTCGATTACACATCATCTACATTATATTACTCATCTAAAAACATTGAACATCATTTATATTACACATTATTGTATTTACATTTCTTCTTCAGTAGATTCATCGATTGGCGAGTCTTCCTTCGATTGTTCATTGAATTCATCGCCATTTTCATCTTTAGAATCTTCCGGTTCAACGTCTTAATAATCGCGTATGAATTCTCTTTCTATGTCAGTTCTTGCGAGAATTTCCTCTCGACTGTCTGTATCAATTAAACGAATCGACTGCAGATGATCGGGTTGCAATGGATCTTCTTTATCATCTGAGCTTATGATTCCTCGTGGCTTGATCTTTACTACGACCCACCACTCCTCTATTTGACGTTTCAATGTTGTTGGATATTTCACATAACATACTTGATCTGCTTGATCTATTGTGATGAATGGATTATACTTACCATATTGTCATGCTGGATTGATGTCAATTCCTCCCCATCGGTATTTTCGTATTCCACGTCCTACGGTTGGGTCGAACCACTGACATTTAAAAAGCATCACCTTCAACCCAATGAGACCAAGATATTCCACTTGTAGGATTTGGTGTAAAATGCGTAGAAGTTATCACCCTCTATTTCACTATTAACGCAAACACCATAATTGTATGTGCTTCTATGTTTTCTGTGTTCGTACATGTGGAACGTGTAGCCGCGAGTAAACAAGATTGGCCAACACATAACAATTCATGCAGGACCATTAGTCAAATATTTTAACCACGTTAGAAGTCTTTCAGAACATTTCACCTGTACGTATAACATAAAAACCAATGATTACTTTATAATAAATGCAATTAATTTTAATAGATGTGTACACGAGTACTTGCGTAATCTCTCAACCACGAGCCATAATGTTGAACTTTCATGTCTGTGAGTTCATTTGCGTTTGAAGGAGGATATGTACCAAGTATTTTTTCATCAAATATCCTGTATAATGAAAATACGTTAATATTGTATATATATACATATATATTTAAAAGATTGAATAATATTATTTTGTACCTTTCGAACGGTAATAACTCTTGACAATTTAGTAATATATATGTGTGGACATGATTATACTCCTCTGGTGTTAACCAATATTCCTCGGATTTACCTCCTGTACGTCCAGTCGGTGTACACATCTCAGGAATTGTGCCAAACTACGGATTATATTGATTAAAATAGTTTGTGTGATCATCCAGTGCACGTCGTTCTTTCATTTATATATGCGACTCGAAATAAAATGTGCTAAAATATGTGATTTCTTCAGCAAGTATTGTTTGAAAATAGATCCTCCGACCACTGCTTTGTTTTTTGTTTTTTTCTTTAAATGAAAGAAAAACCTTTCGAAAGGATACATCCATCTGAATTGAACTGTCCCACCGAGTATTACCTCATCTGGTTAATGTATTGGAAAATGCTCCATGACATCAAAGAACGCACCTCTTCACTCCTCTAAGGTCGCGCAACCTTATGAGTGTGCCATAGGCAGCCTGGGTCTAAGTAGAAAGCCATCCCTCTTCGACTTCGACGTCCTAGGAACAAAGCGTGGATCTAAGTACCGAAAAGAAAAGAAAGAAATGCATAAGAACGAGAAATTCACCTCCATTATCAGAATAAACTGTTGAAATGTGTTTGTCGAATTTGTTTTCAAGAAGTGATTTGAATTGAATGAATGTGTCACGGACTTGGGATTTGGTTTTGAATGGATACAGCCATGAATAACGTGTAAAGTGATCTACGAAAAAGACATAATATTTAAAACCATCAACGGAATAAATAGGAGATGTCCAAAAATCGGAAAAGATCACATCAAGTGGACGAGAAGTGATAAGAGTAGAAGTTAAAAATGATAATTTGTGGCTTTATTACGACAACAAGCATTGCAAAACACATAAGGGGAATCCCGAGACAACGGTAAATGATAACACTGAAAGTGTATCAATTTTAGGATAGGTTTTAGTGTCATTTTCGCATATATTATATATAGAGATTTACATATCCGATATGATTATGCATTTCACACACCCGTTTTGTTGGTTTTCAGGTTTTTAGGCGACAAGGCCTAAATGAGCTTTAAAAGACAGATTCTTGAACAAAACCACGTACTTTGAAGATATATCTACTCAGAACCAAGATCGAGCTTTAGAACCCAAAGGAACACCCGAGCAACGAGCGGAAAAGAGAAATTTCAAGGGAACAAGGGTGTCCGGTCGGGCACCATAGACCACCCGCTCGGGTAAAACCTACGGGGTTTTATCCGCATACCTTGCACGACCCGAGCACGAAGGCAACGAGATCGGGTAGCCTTACCCGATCGGGCGCAAGACGTATACCCGCTCAGGCATTAATTCATCCCAAAATTCCCCGAGAGTTTGCACGACTCGGGCCGCTCAACCACGCGATCGGGTACTGATGCCCGATCGGGCATTATGAAGGAACACGACCGGGCGCGCCTTTGCACGACCGGGCAACAGTGGTGCCCGAGCGGGCCGCATATTTCGCAACAACTTAGATCTTGCATTCAAACGTCCGAATTTAAAGAACAGAAC
>CM071875.1:18420394-18447975 GCA_036759665.1 Gynandropsis gynandra
GTGTTATACTTGTGGAAAACTGGGTCACTTCTCACGAGAATGAAAGAACAAATGACCCACGCAGAATCAAGTACACGTAAACCAGCAAGAAGAAGAAGAAAATTCATTGTTCACGACATCACACTTGACACATGAAGTTTTTGAAGACGATGTGTGGTTAGTGGACAGTGGTGCTACAAATCACATGGAAAAACACGAAGGGTATTTCACAACTCTAGATAGGTACTTTAGAGTACCTATAAAGGTTGAAAATGGAGAAATTTTAACCACTACCGATAAAGGGAACATTCAAGTTAACACGAAGAAGGGAGTTAAAATTATTAGGGTCGTTTTCCTTGTACCGGGGTTGGACAAGAACCTGCTAAGTGTGCCGCAGATGGTAAGAAATGGGTATGAAGTAGTGTTCACAGAACATAAGTGTTTGATTAAGGACAAGGTTGGTGCAAAGGTGGTTGAAGTACCGATGATTAAGAAGGCGTATCCTCTCAACTGGAGGATAGTTAAAGAGGAGGCTAGAATAGCCGAGCAGAAGATGAGTGGCTTAGACCTATGGAATAAGAGGTTAGGTCATACGGGAGTTCATAACTTGGAAACGTTACAACGAAATAAGATGGTGAAAGGGTTACCACAAATTAATGTGGTGAAGGAGGTATATGAGGGGTGTGCTAAGGGCAAACAACATAGACAAGAAATTCCTAAGAGCTCGGAGTACAAGGCGAAACAAATTCTGGGTCTTATCCACACAGATTTGTGTGGACCTATGGACACACCCTCACTAGATGGGAGCGTCTATCTGTTAACTTTCACAGACGAACACTCCCATATGACTTGGGTTTATTTCTTGAGACTCAAGTCAGACGTGTTGGCAATATTTAGGAGATTTGCAACACAAGTGGAAAATCAAACGGAGAAGAAGATAAAGAAGCTACTGTCTGATAGAGGGACTGAGTTCAACTCTAAGGAGTTCTCAGATTATTTGGCCGAAAAGGGGATAGTAAGGGAGTTGAGTGTGGCATATACGCCACAGCAGAATGGGGTGGCTGAACAGAGGAATCACACCCTGATGGAAATGACTAGGTGTATGCTGAAGGATAAGAACATGCCTAACAAGTTTTTGGCAGAGGGAGTTTTTACTTCAGCTTACATACAGAACAGACTGCCTACAAGGGCACTGGAGGACAAAACCCCCTTGGAGGTTTGGAGTGGGCACAAGCCCTCTATTGGACACCTACGAATCTTTGGGTGTTTGTGTTAAAAAATGGCGCCTACACAGAAACGGGTAAAGCTGGACGACAAGTCATAAGTCCGTGTCTTTGTTGGTTACAACAGCCAGAATAATGGCTACAGGTTTATGTGATTGAGACGGGAAAGGTAGAGGTGTCTAGAGATGTAATATTTGATGAGGAGAAAAGCTGGGATTGGGAAACTAAAGAAGGGAGAAGGAAGTACCTATACCAATGGTATTTCTGAATCAACAGAATTCCAATAACCCGGAGGGAGCACCTATGACTATGTTTGAAGTGGGGAGTATCTCAGGGCAGCCAAGGGCAAGGGACAGTGAGAGTAGCACGAGGAGAACACCTCCAGGTAATCCTCTGCAATTTCCATTGTCTAACACTCCATCATCCCAGGAGCCTAGCACTGGGAATACCAGTGAATCATCCCGTGAAATTCATAGAACATGGAGATTGAGCGATTTATTATCGGATTGAGGAGGACACTGAAGTGATACAACCAGAAGAGAGTTTTTATCTAGCCGTGATGGAACCTACCTCATATGAAGAGGCTCTAAAGCACCCAGAGTGGAAAGAGGCGATGGGCGTTGAAATGCAGATGTTGCATAAGAACAAGACCTGGTATCTAACTGAGAGACCGTATAATAGAAAGTGATTGGGGTGAAGTGGATATACAAGGTTAAGACAGATGAAGAAGGGAAAATTCAGAAGTATAAGGCACGACTAGTGGCACGAGGGTTTACTCAAACCTACGGGCTAGACTATATGGAGACGTTTGCCCGGGTGTCAAGGCACGATACAATACGAACCTTGATAGCCGTGGCAGCACAGAAAGATTGGCCGCTTCATCAAATGGATGTTAAGTCGGCATTTTTAAACGGTGAGATAAAAGAAGAGGTTTACGTTGAGCAGCCACCAGGATACGAGGTAATTTGATCTGAATATAAAGTTTTACGTCTTAACAGAGCTTTATATGGGTTGAAGCAGACACCGAGGGCCTGGGATAGTAAAATTGACACATTTTTCTTACAAGAGGAGTGTGTTAGAAGCCATTGCGATGTGACAATGTATATTAAAGTGAAAGGAGGTAACATCTTGGTGATTTGTTTATACGTAGATGACATAATATTGTCTAGAAATTGTTTTAAGATGATTGAGGAATTTAAAGCCAAGATGAGCTCGACATTTGATATGAGTGATTTGGGTTCATTGAAGTTTTTCTAGGATTTGAGGTTAAGAACCTCAAGAATAAAATATTTGTAAGCCAGGAAAAATACGCTACCCAACTTCTTTTGAAGTTTGGTATGACTAACTCTAAAGGAGTGAGTACTCCTTTGACTCTGAACTGCAAAGTAAGAGATGACGGCGAAGAACTTACCGAGCAGACAGAGTATCGGAGTATTGTGGGGGGTATACTCTACCTAGCATCCACACGGCCAGACTTGGCTTTTGCAGCATCGTACCTATCAAGAAGTAACACACATCCGACAGTACAAAGTCTACAAAATGCTAAACGTGTACTACGGTACATAAAGGAAATGAAGGATTATGGTTTGAAGTTTGAACGGGTTGAATACTCAGAACTAGTAGATTATGCAGATGCAGACTGATAACACGTAATCCGTTGTAGTATTTACGTGATTCTTAGGTCTAGTTTTGAGTAGATTACTTAGATTTCACTCATTTATCGAGTTTATTCGAAGACTTCATCTACATTTCGTGTTTTGTATAGAAAACAAAGACATGAGGAGAAACACGAGAGATTATGGCGATTTAACCCCGAAAACGTAGCTGAATGACAAGGTTCAACTTGTGTAAGGCCATGGATTGAAGTGAACACTCAAACACCGAGCGAAAGGAGCGGAAGCAACAATTCAAGACCTGCACGCTCGGGCATGGAAGGTGTGCCCGCTCGGGCATTGAGGGCAAAAGACCCCCGTAGCTTTGCACGACTCGGTCGCTCAAGGAACACGATTGGAAAGGGAGTGCCCGCTCGGGTGGAAATGGAGTGCCCGCTCGGGCTAATTGTGGCCAAAATTCACCGCAAGTTTTCCCCACTCGGGCTGAAGAGCCACACGCTCGGGCATGAGTGCCCGTTCGGGCATAAAAGAGTGTACACGATCGGGCATAAGGCCTACACGAGCGGGTAGAAGCTGTGCCCGCTCGGGTCCTTGTTTTTCTCAACTAATTCCTAAGTTTTAGAACGACCAAATAAGGAGAAATCAGATCTAAAAAAAGAGGGGATTCGAACCAGATTGAGGAGGAGATCATTCAGAGACATTAGAGGACACACTTGGAGAGATCGAGAAGGACAGAACGAGGGATCCGAAGCATGGAGGATCTATTGAAGACGTCGGTATATGAATAGGGAGGAATCTCATTCTCTATCTATGTTGAATTTAGTATTCTTTTGTGTTTCGTTTTATGAGTTCATGTCCAAGTAGATTTATTGCCATGGGTTAGAGAGTATTGCCAATATGTAATGAAGTCTTGTGCTTAATGAATGGTGGATCTTAATGCTTTCATACTTGTACGCCACTTTTTCCGATTGATTGGTTGTGTTTAATGCTTTCATTCTTGTACGCCACTCGAATGGATGATATTAGAAGTCTAATAAATCTACGCCAGTACATTAGACTTTGGAACTTAGCCATGATTTAGGGTATAATCGATTTAGAATCTACGCCAGGTCAATCGATTGAATCTAGGGATTAGGATAGCGGTCTTAATGCGTCTATGTATGTGAGATGCGCAATAGATATATTGGTATACGCATGCTAGATAGTGGACAAGTCTACGCCAGTCAGTTCCTATAGGAGAGCTTCAATTCCCTGAACTCGTGATAGTATCTAAGACCAATGATCTTGTTAGAACTTCTTTGCATCGTTGTGCACCTCTCGATACCTATGTTGTTTAGTCGTTGAGTCATTCCTTTCATTAGTTTAGTTTAGTTTGCATTTGCATTCCCATTCACATATCGATTTCACACGTCTTATTCATTAGTTACTAGCTTTAGAGTTGCATCATTTCCTTGTGTTCGACCCTGGTACTATACGATCCGTATTCTTGCGGAAGCGTTGGTCTAGGTAAATTATTACTTGAGATTAACCCATATCACAGACCTAGCGGGGAGCCTAAGTGACATGAGGAGCACGAGCGGGTTCTGTTTTACAATCGGGAGTTCGAGTTTTAGTTGGAAAACACATAAACAGTCGATTGTAGCACAATCGACCGCTGAGGCCGAATACATGGCCTTAAGCGCGGCAACGAACCATGCAGCATGGTTATCCAGGCTATTTCAAGAGCTAGGGTTTTGCATGCAAGGGGGAGTTCCGATATTCAGTGACAGTACGGCCGCAACCGCTATCGATAAAAATCCGATAGACCATAAACGGACTAAACACATTAAAATTCATTTTCATGTGGTTAAAGAGGCACAAGCAGAAGGAACGGTTGACTTACGGTTTATTCGAGGGGAAGACCAGATCGCCGACATCCTCACAAAGCCGTTGTCACCGGGGAGATTTTGTGAGCTACGGGAGAAGCTGGGCGTCGCACCATGACCGGCAGGAGGGAGACTGAAGAGGCTGTCCGGCATGAGAGCGAAAATATGCAAAGGGAGGCTCGAGGAGAACCTTCTGGAGAGACTAAAGAGGCTATGCGCGGGAAGGCTGAAGGAAATAGGCGACTGGGCCGACTTCATCAGGCAAGGCCCAACAGCGCTCAAGCCCAAGGAGAATCATTAACAACCCAGCACGAAGAAGCCCAATGCACAGAAGCCCGGTCGAGAAGCCCGAGTGCATATCAAGCCCATGTTTCAACATCAACATGCACGGGTGAACATAGGGGTTAGACGACAAGAAAACATTTGAATACAACGGGAATTAATACTCTGGGCAAGACATATGCAGCAGAGGAATCAAATGAAGTTTCTACATAGTATAGCTATTTAGGGGGCATGTAAAAACATTTTTGGTAGAGGTTGTTATATGTTACAATCTCTCTTTTGTAAGAAGGACGGTTTATATACTATCAAGGAAGGGTGTAAACTGTATTACACTCAGAAATTATCAGAGAAAAACACCATTGCAGCAAAGAACACAAACACGTGAGGTTAGAGAGAAATGCCATACGAGACCAACAACAACACAAAACCATTTTTAAGTTTTTCGTTGCACTACACTACAACGGGAATTAATACTCTGGGCAAGACATATGCAGCAGAGGAATCAAATGAAGTTTCTACATAGTATAGCTATTTAGGGGGCATGTAAAAACATTTTTGGTAGAGGTTGTTATATGTTACAATCTCTCTTTTGTAAGAAGGACGGTTTATATACTATCAAGGAAGGGTGTAAACTGTATTACACTCAGAAATTATCAGAGAAAAACACCATTGCAGCAAAGAACACAAACACGTGAGGTTAGAGAGAAATGCCATACGAGACCAACAACAACACAAAACCATTTTTAAGTTTTTCGTTTGCACTACACTAAGAAGATCAAGATGAAGCTCATGACTATTATTCATTGATTCATGAGCATATTGACAACACTCGTAGATGTTGAATCCGAAGGCTCGAAGCTTCTTCAAAGACACAACTTTGTTCAACCGTGCTAACTCAGAATCTTCACAATTGTTGAAGTGGAAGTGGGTGGATGTGAGGGACGCCACAATGAGTGAGGCTGCTCATTGATATAGTCAAAACACTCTTCCTAAAACTTCCAGAGCTTTAGAGAAAAAGGTTGCATGGTTTCTCTTATCAAATAAGGAAGGAAATGAAATATTCTAAAACGTTCAAATAGAAATAAGAGAAGAAAATATTTCTTATAGCCGTTTGAGCCATCTAACGAAGCTCCGTAAGCTTCCCTTAGTTGTTATGTTCATATTTGGAAGCTTCTTGATCTCATCCAAGTCACTAGACAGACCATTTCAGGAAGGTCTTGATTTGAGTTAGCATGTGTTGGCCATTGGAATATTCTTCTTCTCCTGCCTTATTCTTTTAAGGCATGGTTATGCTTATGCAAAGGACCGTGGCTCGTTTTCACTGGCTATTGGTCGGTTCCTATGGTACTGGTTCGGTTGAGATCGTTGGCATGCCTTCGAGAAATTTGTGCATGAACTTGTTGATCTTTATTCGTAAACTTCATGCCCCTGTTTGTGTCAATGGTTGACCAGACATGGTTGGAATATTGACCTCTTCATTCAACTCCTGGTTTGTATTCTCCATCTCCCTACCTCTCGGTTCATCCGTTTGGTTAATGACTTCTTCATTCAACTCGTGGTTTGTATTCTCCATCTTGACCTATTCATTCAACCCTTACGAGTGTTTGTCTTCGAAATATTTTCACCTATATGTAAAGAAGATAAATCAATTACAATAAAAGTGATGGCTTCCTTATACTCATCGAGTAATTTGAGGCGGTAGGCTTTGTCATTGATTTTTTTCAAGAGATTTTCTTCAAGAGATGAAATGGTCCATCTCCTCGAGGTTCTATTTTGATCCTTGCTTGTTTGAAAAGTGTTATTGTCATACATTGAGCCAAAACCAAATCATCGGCCTGAAATGTGACCTTCTTACGTGTTTTTAAGGTTGCTTGTCACATTGTTCGGTTCAAAGAATGATGTTGTCCCATATCGTTTGAGCTTCTTCATAGTCTTTGCTTCATTTTCTTTGTCAAGGCGCATGATCTCATGGCATTGTAGCTGGAAAAAGTGAAATGATGTGGTTGGGTTGAAGCCATTGATAATCTCAAAGGGCAAACTCCAAAGTCTTTTCCAAAAGTAGCTCACAAATATCGTATTGTTTTCTAACATAATGCTCCTTTGTATCCATTGTAGGCTGATCGATTTAGAGAAAAGATCAACTACATGGCTTGTGTCGTCTATGTTGTGTAGGGATTAAAGTGAGTCATATTTGAAAACATGTCATCCACAACAAAGATGAGGATTATATTTTTTGATCTTTAAAAGAATGAGAACAAAGTCCACAGAAACATCAGTTCACAAATGTAAAGGTAAGTAGAAATAATAGGGATGAAAGCATGGCTTTGCTAGGTAGCACGTGAGCCTATTGCTTGTAGGGTTGATTTTAATTGCGGAAACGTATTTTTATCAACCCGAATTTTAAATCTAGTCATGTTCGGATTAGCTTTTCACGGATATTCAACGATGAAGAAATTAAGAAACAATTTCGTAATACCTGTCATTGAATGTGCTGTCGTCGGATGCGAGACTTGATAGCACAAGTCATCTACTCGTATCCACGCCGAGATCGGAATTGCTCTGATGTGGAAATCGGAAGAACGAAAACTGTTTTTCGTTCTTCGGGTTTTTCTCTTCTGACGGCTAGGGTTTCTAGGTTTAGAATTGTGTACTAACGAAACTCGTTTTTCGTTTATTTATAATTATTAACTCTTTAATAATTACGACTCAAACACATAACTATTGAAATATTACATAATTGGCAAAATACTTTCATTGCTCCTCTTTCGCAAGACTTATAGATGTCCCCAAGGTTGGGGTCGTCAACGTTTAACCTCTTGATGAACTGAAAGCCCATCATTATTGACTCCATGGTAGTTATTAGAACATCTATGTGATAATTTATCGCCACCTTGTTCTCCTTGTCCTTCTTGTAATTGGTATGTCTCCCTTTTAGATTAGTTTATCTCTGAGAGATATTTGAGAGAGTTTAATAATCGGTGTGGATAGCAAACTCATTTGCCAATATGTAATTTTCCATGTTTATAAAGCTCGTACAAAGGCATAGAGTTGCTTTTTATGTGAAGTATTTAGGTGTGACCCCACTTAATGTTTCATTGAAATACTTCATTGTTGTTTTTAAATTAAAAATGCTCCAATATTGATCTCTGATGCATCAAATTTTACATCGATATTCATGTCAAAGTTTGGAAAAGTTAAATCATGTGCGGTGTTGAGGCTTGCTTTAAGCGCCTAAATTCCTTGGTTCGTGCTACTTTCAATTCGATGGCATTGTCATTGTTTATAATCGTGGTGAGAGATATGACTATGCTATTGAACTCATTTAAAACTGGTGATAGAAACTCACTAACCCATGAAAGATTTTAACATAGGCGATATTCTTCGATGTGGATCATTCTGTATTGCCTTGATTTTTTCCTTGTATGCATATTCCTTTTAAATTTATACAAAGCCTAAAAAGATGATTTCATTAGTGTAAAATGATCAATTTTTAAGGAATGTATAGTGCTATTCTGTTTAAAGCATTTTTAACATCTGCTCAAAATGTACTATGCGATCACTTAAACATTTGATATAGAAAGAATATTACTAAAATAAAAAACGATAGATTTATCAATATAAGTTCTATAACATGGTTCATTATGAGTCACTCTTATAAGCCATGCTTTATTTGAAGGATGTCTTCCATTCATAGCCTTTACGCATTGGGACTTGGTGATAACCACCCTTGAGGTCGTTCTTTGAAATGATGGTTGCTCTACTTCATTCAGCGACATGTCATCCAATCACATAATGAAATATCGATATTTGATCGTGATGTTGATGACTTGAAAATTAACGTCCTTCAAGTTTTTTCCTTCTTAGGTACCATTATTATAAGGAAGGATACACATAGTTATGTCCATTAGCTCTTGGAATTATCATTGCAGCTCCTTCACCTCCTCAAGGTTCACACCGTATAACGGTCAACCATGCGATGGTGAGATAGGGATGAGATGAATTTGTTGTTCAATACTTTGTATTATTGGTGTTCCATTAATTATGTGAAATATGATATATTCTTCTCATTGTGATAGTGCTTCTGGATTTCATTAGGTATGTGAAACATGATGTCTTATCCTTGTGGATTCCATCTTAGGTTTGTCCCGTATAGAAATAAATTTCCAAAGATGAAATTGATGGGTGGTTTTCTTGTAAGACTCAAGATTTCTTGCTAATGTTTTAAGTGTTATAATGGTCCGTCGAACTCAACTACTTATGGCTCATGAATATATCTCCAAATATGAGGTCTATGGAAGGTTCTTCCCTCGAAAGTGAAAAGCCTTAAACTCATGTGATTGCTCATCCATGCAGTAGCTAGCTCCTTAGACAATTCCTTCATACATATCCTTAAATACTTTAAAGCCTAATAATTCATCGATAGCTCCCGACTATTATAAAAAAAACGTAAAAGTGTTACTATTATCAAGATAAAACTAAATTTATTGTTATTTTTATTATCTTCACCCATTTATTTTGCATATCATGTATTTTTTAAAGGACTAAAGAGGGGCAGGAGGTATCTAAATCCTTTTTATGGGCGAGTGAGTCATCTTACAATCATACATCATATCGCGATAATCTTTCCATGATCTTCCTTAAAAAATGTGACAAGATTGCATGTGTACCACATCATATATAACTTCATTCTCGTCATATTTGCATGTTATTTTAATTTGAGCTCTCCTTTATTGTTCATGAATCCCAAGACCTAACTTATTCACCATGTATATACTTGCCAAATTAGTGTCTGAACCACTCTCAATAACGAGGTTTCATACTTATCCTTTATCATGCGACAGATGCGGTAAGAGTGTTTCNCTCGTTGATACCTTTATCATGGTTCTTCAAAGGTACTTAAAAATGGTCTAGTGATAAAAAGTCATCCTTTTCTGGTATACTATCTCTTCCTTCATAGTTTCTTCTTCCACCACATCCATTGATTCGTACTCTTCTCAATCATTTATGAGCATCACTCGTAGGTTGGGCAATTCGCGAGCCATGCATCCTCGCCTTTTTCATTTGAAAGGTAAAATTTTACAAGAATGAATGAAAGTATTTGATAAGGACGAGAACGTGGATCCAACACAAGTTGCACAAGGACAAACAACGAGGAGAAAGAAAATGAGCTTTACGAAAGACTAAAAGGGATCCCTACAATTAGAGCACGAAAACGTTGGACCCAAGCGTTATCTGTGGGTCAATATACTTATTTTTTTAGATTTTAAGGTGAAAACTTATGTGGCGCTCGACAAAAAAATCTAACCGCTTGATGGAACGATTTTATTGAGTTTTTTTAAGTCAGCTTATTTTATTCAGTTTTTCATTATTGTTTTTTTTAAAGATATTGTTTTATTTGATAATCCTAGAGATTTAGCTCTCGAAATTATGGAGAGATTCTTAGTTGTTTACCAATTTATCAACACTAGATCACAAGTATTGTGACATCATTCCTTGAGTTTGAGGTTTTTTAGTCGTCATTTCTTGAGAATGATAAGTTATAGATTCTGTTATCAGATTACTATTGAATTTTAGTCTATTTCTATCCATCTTAGTCTAGTTTTATATTAATATTTATAGAAAAAGTCTTGTTACCGTCATTCTCTGTTTTGGGCTTTGTATCTGGTGCCTTTCTCTTACGGGTCTTACTCCTCCACCTTGTTTCTTTTTATGGTCGTGTTGTAGTATGAACTTTGAGTATGGGTTTGACTAGTCATGGCCTACTTCTTCTTTATTTTCTATTTAACTTTAATAGAAATATGCAAATGTCTTGCAAATTATGATGATAATTTTTTATACCATTCATACAATTCTATCATGCAACCTATCAAGAAAATTAGTCATGATAGTTTTTTCATCCTTAACAAGTTGTAGTCTATGATGAAGATGCTAAAATGTTCGAAGTATTCCTTAATGGTCTTACTTTATTGGAATTTCTTTTCATATCAATTTTTATTTTAGGATAGAAATTTTGGGGCACATACCTCTTTTTTTATTATAAATATTAGTTCTCTCTTGGCTCTTTATGTGCACATCTACGATCATCCACTTATCGGTCTCACCACCTTATAGCATTATCAATAAATTGAATTACCACATTTTGAACGCTTCGAGAATGTACTACAATAAAAAAAATTCCATCTACCTTTTCTAATCGAGATAAAGTTTTAGGTCAACACGTTCATCAAATGTCGGGTTGTTTAATTTTAATGATGTTACCATCTTGTGACTCTCTTTGAGGACGGCGCGGTGATGTGTCGACCACAATTTTCACCTTTTTTTGTACTTAATGATGTATCAAAAGACTAAAAGAATTTCATCCATTCGGAACGTCTCCCCATTAGATTTATTAGTCCATTGCGATGCTTAAGAGTCTCATGACTGGTGTGAATTATGAATTCTTTTGCCAATAGGTAATGTTGCTTTATATCCAAAGCTTGGATGTATTAAGTATAAAAATCCTTTTATCCTACCTAAGTATAGCTCCAATCCTAATCTTAGATGCATCACACTTATTCTCGAAATCTTATCATAGTTTGGCAGTGTGAAGATTGGTGCAATTGTTAAGCTCCTTTTTAGAGAGTTGAAGGTCTTTTATACATGAATAAGGGAAAAGAAGGGAATCATATGTGTATTTTCGGTTGTAACACACCAAATGTTTGTTATTGATTTATAGATTTATAGGGAAATCTGTTGGGAGTTTTCTTATGTGATTTGCTATACAGATTGGTAACCTTTCTTAGAAAATGGAGGAAGATTTGGGAAGTATTTTGGGTGATCTTTTGGGAGTTGTGAGATCTCCAAAAACATCCACAACTTTGTTACCTATTTCTACCATTTTTTATTACGATATCATATTTTGAGGAATCGATTAATTGTTTCACTAATTTTTGTCTTCAAATCAGTGTTGGATCTTATAGAGTCAACAAAAACACCATCAATCTTTTCTTGTGATTCTCCTTATTCAAATGACCTATCTTTTTTCATAACTTCGACCATAGGTGTGACTATTGATACGCTAAATCTAGGTGTGATCTAAACTTTATCACATTTTACAATTTATAACCTAGACTAGACATTTCCAAGGATACAGACATTGTAGTACCAGGGTCAAACTAAAAGACTAAGTGTGACTTAATATAATCGTCTATGGAAACTAGGGCCAAGAAAATATATAAAATGTATGTGTATGTGAATAGATAAATTAACCTATGCTACTATCTATGTGCGAGTTGGGAAGATGCTGTTAGACTCATGTATTGTTTTACGTATGCAAATTACCTAAGGATTTGAGAACTATCCTTCTTATTTATTCATGGAATTCAACATCGTAAGTTGATCTACCTGTTGTCGTTGTGAAAATCCTGAGCTACCAACACTCATAGTGTAGACCCTATTTGAGTGTACAGACTACTAACATACCCTCTTAACCATCTATACATCGAACGTAGTTATTGACATACCTACTATCATAGTGCAAACTCCTATCCAATATCTAGACACATTATAACACGATGTCCTCACTCCTAGATAATTAATCAATTGTCAAATGATTACTCATATCTATCTATTGCACTATATCTAGCCTGATCCGATGTCTCCATGTACACTAAATCAATTGACAATCAATTTACGAGATCCTTCATAAACTGAAAGAATAAAGTATGCAATAGACCGTAGAGTTAAGAAAAGGATAAGAATCACATACACAATGCTTTAATATTCAAGAGAGATCAAACCTATAGATCTACATAATGGAACTAAATTACAAATAAAAATGGAAAAAGAAAAGAGTTAGAAATGCTAAGTCGATCTATCTCGATCTGTTGCAGCCATGATTTAGCTTTCAATCCGTTTTTACTAGTCATCCCAGCTCTTGGTGTGATCCGAATAGCTTTCTTGACTCTTTGGGTATGATCCTAAAGTGTTTCTCACTTTTTGGTTGCTCTAAAGTTGTTTTCTCTCGTCTCGATCCGTCCTCTCGCTCTCTTAAACCATCCTTATTTAATAGAGAAACACCTTCTTTCTTCAAAAATTCAAAATTTGAATTCTTAAGTGGATTCAATAAAACACTCGGAGAAGCAAGCAATTGCTCGAGCCGAGCGGTTGGTTGTTCTGCACCTCTCTTGTGGAAATAGGCACCGTTTTGACTGATTTAGATGGATTTCTCGGTCGAGCAGCCTTGCGCTTGGGTTGAGTGTTATCTGTGGACAAAACAAATACCTCCTGATGGATGGACGCTTGGCCGAGTAGCCATCAGCTCGGGTCGAGCGAATCCACTGGATGAATTTTCAAGTTTCACAGCGATCGAGTGAATGATCGCTCTATCCGAGCGAATTCTCTGAATAATTTTGAGAATGAACTTTAGTACGCTCGACTGATCACATATACTGTTCGGATTGAGCGTTTTCACTGCGTTTGTCTCGAATGCTTGTTCTCATGCCGAAAGTTTCCATGTTTCTCCTAAATGTTCTACTTACTCTTTATTATCTGTATGATCACAAAATGACCCAAAAAAGGTTTAAAAGGAACTACAAAGATGAAAAATGATATAGAAACGTATGCCATATCATAGAGTAAAATAAGTGTTATCAAACCCACAGACTTGGTTTTTACTCATCTTCGAGCAAACATCGTCTATGAATAGCTGTTTAAGGGAGTAAAAGTAAAACGAAATCCGCAAGGATTGAGGAATATCTATGCTCACGTATCCTATGTTAATCGTGAACGAAACGAAAGTAGTTTCCTATAGAGTCCTCTAACCCTAGAAAGATCTTAAATTGTGAGATTTACACTAACACTAGACATATTTAAAAAACAAACTTGAGATCCTACCAATCATGTTTTTGAATCTATTGATCACTGAGAAGTATTTTTTGGTCCAATTCATTTAGGTAAGGCTCGCTAGATCATTTTTTAACAAAATTTCTTCTTTTTGAGACTTGACCTTTTTATTCCTTTTTTTATGTCGGAATTTTGACCTTTTTGGCCATTTTCGTCTCTTTCCTTGCTTTCTGCATATATGAGTTTTGGTCATTTGAAAAAGATGAAGAGAACACCAGTGCTAACTATCACACGTGATGATTGCGCCACCTCGAACGAGGTTCTCTTTTTTTGAGTGAGAAATTTTATATAGTAACTCGAAAACGATAAAAGGGCCTAATACTCAAAAGGATGGAGAACAAATCATTGTAAATTGTGTTAACTTGGAACTAAGACTGTAGCACGATCCTTGGATGACTAAGCGTTGATCTATCACACAAAATATTACAATAAGCTAAGCTAGAAACCTCTAGGTGAACCATGTTCAACAATTCGTTCAAAAATACTTAATCACACTAAGTTCGAAATACGTAGCTATTTGAGCAAGAGAGATTCTTTAATCTCCTATCATTATTCGACTACCTTGTACCTAAGATCTTAGCTAAATCTATGTGTGTATCGTATTGGATTATGAATGAAAAGAAAAGAAAAGAAAAGAAATTTTTTTCTTTCTAAAAATACATCTAAACTAACTTATGATGCAACCTAAATAGTCATAAATGACGGGTATGATGTCAATCTCTGCCTATTTTCTCCAGACTTAGACTCGACATCGTCCACGATGTCAAAATAATATGTGAGAGACGACCCAATTTGATAAAGAAAAGGAAAGATATGAACAAATAACCTCATTATGATTGAAAATAGTGATATGTTCTTGCACATATTTTTGCTAGGCATGTTGTCTGGTGTTCCATTTCATATCCCATTATTTCTGCTCGCGGTCTTTTAATGTTTCTCTCACTCATATGAGGAACTGATATCACATATAAAGAGTCTCGAATATCATACATCAAGATAAACATCAAACATCTTATTGGATAAATAAAAAAAATAAAAATGAAGAGTAAAGAGATGGAGAAATGTCACAAATGAGAGTGCCAGTGCTTTTTAAGTGACGAATGTCTCGGTTTGGTGAAGTATCTCATGAAAAATATTCGTACTTGCTCCGGCGTGAAAATTTTTGGTAAATCATAAACTCGCTTGACCAGAGATAACATGGCCGAGCTGATAGGCATTAGCGTAGTTTTTCTCAGGCACTTGTTCACCAACGTCTTCTTTCCTACAGAAACTAAAACGTAAACTAATACGAGTAACTCGAAAAAATTTAAAGGAAAAGAGGAGAGCGTGAGAGTAGTTTGGTTACTAGGCTCCTTTGCCAACAAAAATATTTTATCCGATGCCAATGCATGCACAAGTACTTTTTCATTCGAGAGAGCTCATTTTTGTGAGATAAACCATTTATCTCAACCATTACTCGATCGAGCATTTACGTGGTCAAGGTCGCTCAGGTCGAACATTCTCTCTATTTACTTTTTCATTATCTGAAAAATTGTTGTCCACAGTTCCTCTAATTGATTACGCAAATATGGCTCTATAAAATAACATGTTGAAATAAAAATAAAAGAAACCCCAAGGTTGAAGGAAATAGGTCCAAAAAAAGGTTCAAGTTGCCTCTCGGAAAACCCTTGTTTATGGTCTCGAGCTGAACTGTGTTGGACCCTACTCGCGAGGATTATGATTAGGCTTCCTTGGAAGTGTTCATACCGCTCATGTTGTGGTCGTGTTAAGTTAGGTTACATGTGTATCCAACACTTTGAGATTAGTGTGCATTCCTTTAATTTGTTGTCGGATCGTCCATCATCATAAATGTTCATTCTCCGGAGCTCCATATTGTGAGTCTTATGCTCTCGTATTAGCTATGAGAATATAAACTTTATCTGATGGTCCGCCTCTAATTGGTGTGGTGCCAAAAGAGCTCCCCATTGCTAGTAGACTGGGTTGTGTTATGCCAGTCTATTTTGGAAGTTCTTGTTCTGAGGTGGCTTTGGAATGGTTGAGGCTAATAACTCCTCTGCGGTGTATTCTACATGTTGGTGGTATTCTTTTAGGAGAAATTGGGGTGATTCCTCCAAACTGGATTGTATGTGTTCAAATAAAGATTAGTTGTCCCGTAACTAGCTTCTTCCGCCGTATAGACTTCCGATTGATCACCCTGATGCCCTTGAAAATCCGATGATGTTTCTAGTCCATGCTTCATATTAGCTACTTGTAGCTTCTTTTTAGCCAACTCGGCTTGGAGGGTTGAGACCTCGTTCTTCATTTCCTTTTGTAGGATTCTCCTCGTGTACTCACTCGGAGCATTTCGCTCGTTCACCACTTTTGCTATTTTCTCCTCAAGCTAGATGAAATGGAGGTCATGCAATGTTCCTCCACGCACTACACTGAACCAAATGCAAATACTCTCTCGGAATCCCTCAATGAATCTGAAGATAAGGGATTTCCAATCAATCCTATTGTGTGGGTATGCGCACTGGTAGCATTTGAAACGCTTTCAAGCCTCGTATAGAGTGTCATTATCCTCCTAGGCGAAGAAATTTATCTTGTTCTTCGACTTCTCAAGCCGACTCCATGTGGTAATGGACTTCGACGCCAGTGAGTAGAGTCACTCCTATGCTCAGTCCATGAGAGAGAATAGAAAGGCTACAAGCTTGACCGTCTCGTCTATTACTACCTGGACTTTCTTGACAAAATCACACATCATCTTGAACCTCGTGAGATGGAGGTTCGAGTCCTCATTAGGGTGTCCTCTAAATGTGATCTGGTTCAACATCTGCGGAAACGATGACTGAAGCTCAAATTGACTACGACCAATGTTCGAGCGCAGATGCAAACAAGAGTTGGGTGTGCTTTGGGGTTGTTTATGCCCTATAAGTCTCTTCCTCTGGAACCACATTCCTAGCATTGTTTGCCATCTCCATCCTCTTTGATTGTTTGCAAATTGTTTTTGTGGTCCTCTCAATTTTCGGGTTAAGCGTTGCAAGTTCAGACCTACCAGTACTACGAGTGATACACAAAGTGCCTCCAATCAACAAAAAAAAAGAGATGTGAGTAGTAAACAGAAAAAAACAAAAAGAAATTACAATGATACAAATAAAGATACAAAAAAAGATACAAAAACAAATATAACCTAGATTCATGGATTAAACCAGATAAGTTGCCATTAGTCTCCGATAACGGCTCCAAAACCTTGATGTGCTAAATCTAGGTGTGATCTAAACTTTATCACATTTTACAATTTATAAGTTAGACTATACATTCCAAAAGATACAAACATTGTAGTACCAAGGTCAAACTCAAGGACTAAGTGTGATTTAATCTAATCATCAATGAAAACTAGGGTCAAGAAAATATCTAAGGTGTATGTATCTGTGTATAGATAAATTAACCTAAGCCACTATCTATGTACGAGTTAGAGCGGTGTTGTTAAACTCAAACACCGTTTTACATATACATCTAGCTAAGGATTTTAGAGCTATCCTTCTTATTTATTCAGAGAATTCATAATCTTAAATGGATCTACCTACTCTCGCATTGCAAATTCATATCTACCCAGTCTCGTAGTGGAAAACCTTCCGAGTGTGCAGACTACAGATGTCCTCGCCTAACAACCTATACATTGAACGTAATTAATGAACCTACCTATTTTTGTAATGCAAGCTCCTATCCAATATTTAGACCACTGTGCGATGACCTATATACTGAACGCATATCACATAATGTCCTCACTCCTATACAGATTAATCAATTTTCAAATGATTACTCATGCCTATCTATTGCACTAGATCTAGACTAATATGATGTCTCCATCTGAATTAAACCAATTGACAATCAATTTACGAGATTTTTCATAAACTGAAAGAATAAAGCATGCAATAGACCGAAGAATTAAAAAATGATACTCGAATTTATATTTGTAAAAATCACATACACAATACTTTAATCTATAGTGGGGATCAAACCTACAGAACTACATCATCAAACAAAATTACAAATAAAAATAGGAAAAGAAAAGATTTAGGAATTCTCAATCGATCTATCTCCAACTATTGCAGCCATAATCTTGCCTTCAATCCAGTTTACTAGTCTTCCAACTCTTGGTGTGACCCTAATAGCTTCTTCACTCTTTTGGCTTGAATAATTTTTTGTTAATTTGAGATGAATTCCGGGTCGAAACGAGTTCTTTGAATAATTTGTCTAACCCTATGTGGATAAATCATATTTAAATATGTTTGATGCGGCGAAACAACAACAACAACAACAACAACAACAACAACAACAACAACAACAACAACAATGACAACAACAACAACAACAACAACAACAACAACAACAACAACAACAACAACAACAACAACAACAACAACAACAACAATGACAATGACAACAACAACAACAACAACAACAACAACAACAACAACAACAACAACAACAACAATGATAACAACAACAACAACAACAACAACAACAACAACAACAACAACAACAACAACAACAACAACAACAACAACAACAATGATAATAATAAGATAACATGGAGGAATGCACACATTAATATAAATGTTACTCATTGATATAAACTAGATGATACCCGCGCGTTGCGCGGTATTATGATAATTATATTGTATGTTTTTAAATGTTGTATATAATTCATTAATTAAAACATTTTCATGACATTTGAGATATATATTCGTCAATACAAATATACGAATTCTAATTTTCAGTGTAAAAGTTTAAACAATAACGACCCTTTCTGTCCTTTCTCGAGCTTCAACGAAAGCTCTTTCACGGGCTTCACAGGTAGCTTTTTCTACCATATATTTTACATAATTCATTAATTTAATTGTTATGTTTGATATATGTATCGCTCAATACAAACGCACAAATTCTGATTTTTAATGTAAAAGTTTAAACAATAGTTTTATAAGATGTTTTCATCCTCACCCCTTTGTGGGCTGTCGTAGATAGATAGGTTATAGTGAAGAAAAAGATCAAAGAGGTTGAGTAGCAGTATCAAAGCTTACAACGGACTGAAAGGAGAGGCGTGCATGAGGTCTCGATAAACTTTATTATCCATTTTGTATTTGGTTTGATTATGATTTTATACATTTTCTTCTGCGACATGGTTCGAACCATTCACAAGTTGAAGTAAAAGTATTTATTTTATTCTATAATTGTGTTTGAGCGATGACACCTGTAGCCACCTCTTGTGGGTGATGCTTGACACTCCTAGACCCGAGGTTGTTCCGGGATGGAGATGTTATAAAAAGCATAGTATCGGTTTGATTAAGGGCATGGGTTTTACATTTACACATAGAGAGAATGTCTTTCAAATGGTTTCACTTTCGAATAGTATACTCAAATTACTTTCACTTAATGATATTTATCCATATATGATCTTATTTTAAAATAATAAAGACGGTTGAATAAATAATATTTAATTTCATTATCATTATTTCGATATTTACTCTCATCTATCGCTAATAATAGAAAGAATTGATAAATAAATAAATAAATAACATATTTTCACCTATTTTATTAATAAGAAATTTTAAATTAAATTACCAAATAATAGAAATGAACAAATAAATAAATAATATATTTTCAAGTTTTAAATTATTAATATTTAATTAAAATATCAATCGTTATTTTAAACAAAACTATTTTTTAATTTTTCATTCATATTTATCTATAAAAATTTAATCGAAGATGTATAACTAAGATCTAAAATTTATTGGAACGTAACGATTTAATTGATTTTCTCAAAACTAACCGTATTTTAGATTAGTATGTGTATTATGTGATGAGAAATGTGTTGTAAATCTATGTGATGATAATTATATAAACCCCACGCCACGTTCTGAAGGCGTTCCATGTGGATCATACTAAACCATTCCTAGACCATTGAACTTGTTTTGTAACATCGTGACCCAACTTTTTCGTTAGGCTGCTCAATTATTCTTTAAGCGCGCTTAATAAGCCTTATTTTACATAGTTAAAAAAAAATAAATCCACAATTATATGTGAAAATAAAATGGTAAACAAAAATATTCACGTGAACCGACTGATCTACCATAAATTGTTATTTTTTTGGTAAAATAACGAAACTCCGAAACACACAATACACGATGAGTGACCCAATATAGTATGATATAAAATTTCAAAATCCATATACAAAACATGTTTTTGCGGTGGTTTTCAAGCCTATAACCATTTTATTGCGATGGTTTTTTAATCTTTAACATTATATATACAATTTTGCTGAGCAAGAAGGAAAGTCCCATTAATCTATACCGTTTCGCCTTTACTCACTTTCTCAATAGCTGGTAAAACTTCAAGGATGATCTTCACATGTATTCTTCACATGGCGATGAAGTTAGAGTTGTCAAGAAACCGATGCTCTCAGCCTATGATGACATCAAACACTTAATGAGTAATTATAATTATATACCGAACGTGTGACCATGGTCTCAACTCTTTAAACCATCCTTTTTTAGTAAACTTTTTTGTAAAATTTAGGTGTTTCCAATGATATGGGATAAACTACCAAATTAAAACAACAAATTTACCAATGAAGCGAAAAACAGAAACTAAACATACCAGAGGCAAAAAAAATTCAAAGTTGTTCTCTGGTTCACTTTGGATCAAAAGTCCAAAAACAACTCACCAAATTCATAAGAAAAGAAAATAATCAAAAAAACTTCTAATGATTTCTATGTGTGCCATACTGAAAAAAAATAATCAAAGCAACTTCTACTATTTCAATGTGTGTCATACTGGTATAAATCATGCACACCAAGTAGCATTGAATAAATAGAACTATAATGTCCATGATTATAACTTCTAAAAACTCACCTCTAATGTCTCACCTATATTTTAACATATCAATCACACATTGATAGAGGAAAGTCTCAATTCCCATGCCAGCAATAGTTGTTGTGTAGACCTTGAGACCATCACAATAGTTTCCAACCATCAATTTGTACATATAGATCAAACGAATAACTTTAAACAAAATTGCGTAAATTCATCTGGGAAGAATTGAACGGTGCTGAAGAGCCAAGTCGAAATTGTAATGTCACCCAAGCATCGACCACATCATACAAACCCGAAATTGAAACACAGTGAATGGCATAAAAATTAACCAAACCAGATGAAATTTACAGTGATATCGAGGAAGCATGAACCTTTTCAGAGCAGAGGCAGGAAACACAAAGACCAGAAGGAGAGCACTGGAAAGCAACATTGCTTCCTCGAGGAGTTCCCTTGAAACCTAGAGAAATCTATGCCCAACGCTCTTGATCTCGCCATCTCTATCTCTGAAGAATAAAAAAAGCGTTTCAGGAAATTAAAGATCCAAATTAGAATGAAATGAGTCCTAAACGCTAAATCTGAAATTAGAACGAAATCAAATTAGATCAACAAACAATGAACTCATAGAAAATTGAGAATACACACTGTTCGTGGGCTAAGACACTAAAAGAGACCGATGTAGCAACTGTAATGAGGAAAATAATGAAGAACAGTGGAAGACCTACAATCACCATTTGTCCTCTTTCTTCGGCATTGTCGATGTTGCCGTCGCCATCTTTCTGTCGAGGAAAAGACACAAATGATGACAACGACGAACTGAGAAAGGCAAACTCATATGATGTCACAAGTGGTTGTATAAATGTAAATAATATTGTGTTTTTTTTGCAAACATATACACATTCACCACATCATATACGCAAACATGAACACACAAACACATAGATCAATCATATACCGACCGCTCACCTCTCTGCTCAATGCGGTCCCTTGCCCCTGATTATGGCGGTCTCTTCGCCTTTAAGGGTTAGGGATTCTTCCCATATTTGCTTACCTCGCCTTGAGGTTCATCGCCTTTAGATAGTTCACCTGGAAGAAAAAAAGGTTTAAGTAGTAGCAGTGGACAGATTACAATTAAGTCTCGGAGGTGTCGTGTGGCTTACCTCCTTCATCTGGTAGGTCTGAGGTCCACAATATGAGATTATGTCTGAGAAGCTGCATAATAAGGGTGTTGTGTTGGTAAGATTTCTCATTAAGGATTTCGAGCTCAGCGATGTTCTCTTCAAAAGCTTGGTTTGCCAAGAGGCATGCTCAGAAAATCCCAGGAATGGACAAAATTGTTCAGAGTTTAACATTTAATCGAACAAAGGGATATAAGATAGAAAGATTGAGACTATCATCTGGGGATAGGAGTACCGTTCTAGGGAATTCAAGTGTCGTAATAGACACAGAGAAGGGCACGGTAGTGCAGTGGAGAAGGGCACGGTAGTGCAGTGGATTGGTGGACTGGTGGACCTTTGGGATATTTTTATTAAATTTATTAAATGATCGTGCAAAAATAAGTTGTCTCAGTACCATGCCCTTCTTCTTTGATGATCTCTAGAGCCAAGCACTGCACCACCATCTCTGCAACATTGTCCACGAGATGCTTTATAAGAAACCATCTTTCTTCTCGAGCTGTCTGCAAACATTAACAAAGAAAACCTTAAAGGTAGACTTCACCGTATCTGGAAAAAAATGCACGCTCGATATAACCAATTCGACATTGACAACCAACCTAGGCATTGAACCCTATAAGATCGGGTTTCATTTCTTTTTAAGACAACATACATATCCATTCCACAAACTGTAATTCTTTTGCAAAGCTGGAACATTATCAACAGCGACACAAGGCCATTCATGCTTCACAGTGTTCAAAAGGAAAGGAGGAAAAAAGTAGGGGGTTATGATTATTTTCTTGTCTGATCCATTGCATACCCCTATAGATATTTGGATCATTGAAACCCAATAAAAATCGTAATGGTGAGCTCAATAGGAGAGGATGACTGCAAAAAAGCATTTTGAATAGAGGATGACTGCAAAAAGCATTTTGAAGAAGTGTTTCGTAAATCAAATCAGCTATAATTGACCCAAAACTCGAGTAAATATGTGGCCTTTCGAACCAAATCTAGGATATAAAAGAACTTGTAGTGTAAATATGCAAATTCAATCGACAAATAAGAAAATGTAGAAGAGAAAACTCACCTTAAGGTAGCACATGAAGCTATAAGCATAACAAAAGCATCATTTAGCAATTTTAATCGAAGCTGAAACCGTGTTTGTCTTCCTCCATGAGATACATAACCCTTCTGCCTCGACATAGGTGGAGCTCCCTAACCACTGAATCCTCAAGATCTTGTCGATGGAGGCTCCTGAGCTCTTGAGTTGCAAAAGCATGAAAGGAAGAATGAGCGTGCATCAAGTACGTACTCCAAAAATATCCAAAGGTTACTATCGAGAGATGACTTGAAAAAGCTACCTTGTTACGATCTGGCATGATAGGTCTACCAGCAAGCAACCCGACTAAAATGCAGCCGACGCTCCATAAATCAATTCCCACACCGTACTCAACGACACCTAGGAGAAGTTCTAGAGCTCTATACCATAATGTTACGAGCCTATTAATCATTTGTTGCTTGCGGCTTGGATCAAAGAAGGTAGCAAGCCCAAGGTCGCCCAAGCTAAGTACTCCTTCTTCATCTATACAAAGATTTGACCCTTTGATATCACAGTGAAGCACACCTCGGCTATGACAATGCTCAAGCCCCGAGATTAGTTGTTGCATATAGCATTTAACCTGAAACAACAATCAATATGTCAACTATTAACAAACAAAGATATTTAATATTATCAAATAATATACATATATACAACTTGAAAAGTTATGATAGAATTGTGAACATTTCTTTCGGTATGTTTCTCATTCGCTAACCAAACATTTGTTTACATTTAAAAAGAGTGCAAAGAATCATGAGAAATTATCAAACTAACCACTTGTTTGATCATTCTCAAGAAGTATCCGATATACAATCCCAATACATTCTTATAAAAAAGATGAAACTCAAACCCTTACCTGAACTTTGTTTCCTTTATATAACAAAATAAAATATATGGTTTCTTCCTTCTTCTTTTTTATTTTAATATTAATCTTTATAAGCCATTTTATTTTTAATTTTATCTCTTACAATCAGTTTTTTGAAGGGCAAAAAAACATTATCTTTTTGCAATAATCATGCAAAGTTTTTTCTGATTGAATGGAAGATGTATCCTATATGAATCAGTCGAAATTATACATATAACTTGAAATAAAATCTATATTCAGAAAGGAAATGAAAAGGTTTTTCCTCAATTTTTGAATGTATGATATTTATAAACACGTATGTGGTGAAATAAATTACCTCGTGCCACCAACTCGGAAAAGACATTAAAAGGATGAGCCACCTTTGGAAGAAGCATAGTGAGATGCTTCGGAAGAAGCGTAGTGAGATGCTTCGGAAGGAGCATGGATTACCTGACTGAGGGGAACCATAGATCAAAGAGGAAACCGAGTGGCCGGAAATTGACGGTGGCAACGTGAGTGAGCGAGAGGAAATGAGGAAGGAGATTTAATGTGAGAGAGGGTGGCTGACCTGGGGATTACGGGGAACCAACGCTCGAAGAGGAAAGTGAGTGGCCGGAAATTGTCGATGGCAACTTGAGGGAGCGAGAAGGGAGGAGAAAATAAACATAAGGAATAAAGAGCCATTTATCCTTCCTCTTATGTAACCTTTCCTCGTCTGCAATAATCACAAGAGGAAGGAGAATTAATGTGAGAGAGGGTGGCTGACCTGGTGATACTTTAGGATTGGTACGAATTTAGGATTGGTACTTTCCTCTTCTGCAATAATCAAAGGTAAAATAATCATGGAGTGCAACTCGGTTTGCTCTGGGGTTCTGAGATTACCGACGACAATCGAGGAGCACAACTCAATTGCCTCATCCTTTTCTTTGTCTTGAGATTGTCGATGGCTTGCTCCGGGGGCTTGAAATCGTCGACGTTAATCCAAGAATGTAGCTCGGTTTGCACTCAAGACAGTGATTCGTCTTCTCCAACCTCTTCTCAAGCCCCGGAGGAGTCCTCGTTCTGTAACCTTTTCCAGCCCCGGGATGGCAGTCATTTATTCTTCCTCTTCTGCAATAATCATAGGTAAAATAATCATGGAAGACGGTTCGATAGCTTTCGTTTCAACCCATCTCGAATAATCATAACCCTTGGTCTCCTTAACCTTTACGTCTTGGGTTCCTACAATCTCTCCTTCATCGAGCCGTCATCCTCTCCGTTGAAGCCATGGTTTCTTCCTCTCCCTCTCTCTGATCTTCGCCGATGAGGATTTTATCTCAATTTCTTCTGCAAAGTCTTTCAGTCAAGAAAGTTCATAATCAATAATTTAGTAATTACAAATGCAGATTTTATTCCAATTCCATATATAATGAAGTTGAACATGAATCTTATGTAGGTCAAATGTAGAGTGACACTTACCATATCGTCGTCCACGATCTTGAGAAGGTCACTCCGTCACTAAGGAAAGCCTGCAGGTTCTTCTCAATTGCCTCGTCGATTCCTCCCCGATCCCAAACCTACCATGAAGAAGAAGTCTCTCTGCCTTATTTCTTTCCTCTGCCTCTCCCACCGCGATATCTCCTCTGCCCAGATGGCCAAAATCATTACCCACATAAAGAAGGCGGTTGGGTAGGGCATGAAAACCTCGAAATTTTCATCATCGATGATGCAATTGGGTAACATGGGGGTTGAGGGGGAGAGATATGGAGGTACTTTTTCTTACCCGAGTCAGATGGTAGCGAAAAAGGGAGGTACGATAGCTTTCATTTCAACTATCCCGAATAATCATAGAAAACCCCTCCCCTTCGGACCCAGTGGCTCAATTTGGGTATGGATTCAAAGCCTCCTCTTCTCTAGCCCCGGAGGAGTACTCGTGCCCTTTCGTGTGAAATCCCCAAGTGGATCAAAATTGTGAGTCCCCATAGAAGCTCTCGAGCCCCGAAGAAAACCCCTCCCCCTCGGACTCTATATCCTTTATTCGGACCCGTAGAATTTGGGTATGGCTTCAAATCGTCCTCTTCTCTATGAGGAAAGGCAAACACTTTCATGCGGTGCGGAGGAGACTGGTTTTTTAATATTGGGGGTTGTCATGAAGGAGAAGATAAATATGCTTTGATAGACATTAATCAACAGAATAAATTAGGGTTGACGATAAAGGGAGGTTTTTCCTCTCTGGCTGACGTGGCAGCCTGAGAAGAGAGGAAAAAACTTCCCTTTTATGATGTTAATGCTTTGGGGATTTTGGTAGGAGAAACTATGTTTTCTTCACTAAACTAGGAAAAGAAATACTAGGTGGGGCGGTTGAAGCGATGCCCATCATTCCCCAATAAAAATTTTAACCGATACAGAAATACCCATTCTATTAATAATCTTCACATATTTTACTTTTATGTTAAGGTTTTTATAGACGTTACTTTTTAATAGGCGGAATTTCAGATATACTTTCATAGGGCTAAACCGCTTCAAAAATACCTTTCCCTAAAATAATTATTTAATCGGGAAAAAGTTTTGGAGAAAAGACAAATTTGCCCTTAAATTTCGAACGTGAAAAAACCCACGTTTTACAATTTTTCGATGTGAAAAACTGTCAAACCGTGTCCAAAGCAAGAAGAATAAGTGACTTCGAAGTTGAGAGGGATCGATTTGAAGTTGGCAAGAAGGAAATGGCTAGAATCAGCCGCCGTAGTGAAGAAGAGAGCACGAGTCAATTTTCAATGGCGTCAATAAGTGTAAGTAGATCGATTTCTAGGGTTTTGAAGGTTGTCGAGTCGCAACATGGTTTAATGATTTGAAATGGTGTGAGTGTCAGTGAGTCTGTTGAGTCTCAGTGAGTCGGTTAAGTCGCAAGAGTCGGTTGTCTCAGTGAGTCGGTTTGGGTCGCAATGGTCGCTTGAGCGTCGCAGGGGTTCTATGTGTCATTTGAGTCGGTTGTCTCAGTGAGTCAATTTGGGTCGCAATGGTCGCTTTAGCATCACGGGGTGTCTAAGGGTCATTTGAGTCGGTTGTCTCAGTGAGTCGATTTGGGTCGCAATGGTCGCTTGAGCGTCGCAGGGGGTCTAAGGGTCGTTTGAGTCGGTTGTCTCAGTGAGTCGATTTGGGTCGCAGTGGTTGCTTGAGCGTCGCAGGGGTCTAAGGGTTGTTTGAGTCGGTTGTCTCAAAGAGTCGATTTGGGTCGCAATGGTCACTTCAGCCACATGTGTCGGTTGAGTCGCATGGGTCGGTTGAGTCGACATTGGTCGGTTGAGTCGCATGAGTCTTAGTCAGTCGGTTGAGTGTCGTAGATGGTCCAAGGGTCATTTGAGTCGCATTGGTCGGTTGAGTCGCATGGGTCGCTTGAGTCGGTAGAAGTATAATGTATTCTTAATTGATTGGTCATTCTGCAGGTGGCGCCAAAGCCGAAGTTTGTGTATGAATTCAAACACATGGACAAAATGCCAAAGATCACCACCAAGTGTTATCCTCACGAGACAATGACGAAGCTGAGAGGAATCTTAGATGTATACGAGTTGCATTACTTCAAATGTCTATCCTCCTAAATCACTTCGTGATTGTATGGGACAAGAAGGAGTTTTGGTTCATCTTAAACGGTATTCCCATCCGGTACTCTATAGTGGAGCACAAACTGATTTCTGGATTGAAATGCGTACCATATCCCAAAGGATGGGAGTCCAAAAGGGGTGATACATTCAGGCGGAAGAATTTCGGCCGTGGAAAGGTGACCCCCGCACCAATCATTGGAACGCTTGTG
>CM071875.1:18489549-18499782 GCA_036759665.1 Gynandropsis gynandra
CGAAAACTAGGTTCGCACTTCCGGTATTTCTCATGCACAAGCTAGCTGCACAAGAAAAAGAAGATAAACACAAAAATCGCGTGAGTACCGAGAAGCAAACAAAATTGACTATAAACAAACAAACAAGCAAAAATACGAAAAAGAAACAAACAAGACTCCGGAAAGGACTATGTCTAAATCTAAAAGTTTCCTAACTCTAAAGCCGTAATCAATTCCCCGGCAACGGCGCCAAAAACTTGGCGTGCGTTAAACTCAAGTAATAATATCTAGACTAACGCTTCCGCAAGAATACGGATCGTATAGTAACTAGGGTCGAACACAAGGAATTGATGCAACTTTAAAGCTATTAGACTAATGGATAAGACGTGTAAATTGAATAATGATGGTGTTGGGAATGAACTAAACTAAACTAATCGACGGGATAAACTTATGACTAAGCACCATAGGTATCGAGAGTTGCATAACGATGTAACGAAGTTCTAACAAGATAATTGGTCTTAGGTACTATCACGAGTTCAGGGAATTCAAGCTCTCTTATAGGAACTGACTGGCGTAGACTTGTCCACTATCTAGCATGCGTATACCAATATATCTATTGTGCATCTCACATACATAGACGCATTAAGACCGCTATCCTAATCCCTAGATTCAATCGATTGACCTGGCGTAGATTCTAAACCGATTAAACCCTAAATCATGGCTAGGTTCCAAAGCCTAATCCCCTGGCGTAGATTCATTAGACTTCTAATATCATCCATTCGAGTGGCGTACAGGAATGAAAGCATTAAACACAACCAATAATTCTAAAAAACAATTAAATACCGAATTCATTCATTTCAAGTGGCATACAAGACTGAAAGCATTAAGAACCACCATTCATTAAGAACGAGACTTCGTTACATATTGGCAATACTCTCTAACCCATGGCAATAGATCTACTCAGACATGAACACAACAAAAGAAACACAAGAGAATACTAAAATCGACATAGATAGAGAATGAGATTCCTCCCTATTCATAAACCGATGTCTTCAATAGATCCTCCTTGCTCCCGATCCTTTGTTCCGTCCTTTCCTCCTTTTTCAATCTTCCCTCTTGTCTCCGAATGATCTCCTTTCGAATCAGGTTCGAATCCCCTTTTTCCAGATCTCCTTTCTCATTAATTGGCCGTTCTAAAATTTAGGAGTTGGTTGAGAAAAATGGGGACCCGAGCGGGCACAGCCTCTACCTGCTCGTGCAGGCCTTATGCCCGATCGTGTACCCTCTTCCAGCCCGAGCGGGCACCCATGCCCGAGCGTGTAGCTCTTCAGTCCGAGTCAGGAAAACTTACGGCGAATTTTGGGAACAATTAGCCCGAGCGGGCACTCCCTTTCCACCCGAGCGGGCACACCTTCCTGATCGTGTTCCTTGAGTCCCCGAGTCATGCAAAGCTACGGGGGTCTTTTGCCTCAATGCCCGAGCGGGCAAACCTTCATGCCCGAGCGTGCAGGTCTTGATTTGTTGTTTCCACTCCTTTTGCTCGGTGTTTGAGTGTTCACTTTCAATCCATGGCCTTGCACAAGTTGAACCTTGTCATTCAACTACGTTTTCGGGGTTAAATCGCCATAAACTCTCGTGTTTCTCCTCATGTCTTCGTTTGCTATACAAAACACGAAATGTAGATGAAGTCCTCGAATAAACTCGATAAATGTGTGAAATCTAAGTAATCTACTCAAAACTAGACCTAAGAATCACGTAAATACTACAACGGATTACGTGTTATCAGTCACTAATTATGATTATTTGGTATTTCAATAAATATGACTCGTTTAGACTCGTTTTCAATAAACGAGTATTATATTGACCTAGTGCTTCATATCTCGCAAAAGAAACAAGAAAAACACAAGAGAAACACGAAAAACTCATTGTACATACCTAGTTTTTCTGCGATACGTGCTTAATTGCAAGCTTCTTTGTTGACAACAAACGATTTCAACCTATTGGTAGCGAATCTGATGCCGATTTCACGCTACTCTCGTCGAATTTGTTCTGGTGTGAGAGAACAGTAATTTTAGCGCCACAGGAGAGAGAGAACTAGAGGTGCTCTGGAGGAGAGAGAAAAATTGTCGACAAGGGTAATATGGGATTATCAATATTTTAAGGGTAGATTTGAAGTTGAAACTTTGTTTTTTCAGAGAAGGGTATTTTTGAAGCACTTTAGCCTTCCGACGATATTTTTGAAGTTCCCCCCTTTTTAATAACATAAAGTGTACGGAAAAATTAACTATCCAAACATGTAACCACAAACAAAAAAACACAACATAAAGGGAAGCGTGTACGTTGTCACACTCCTTGCCTTCCTCAATACTGAGAACACCCTTTCCTGCCCGATGGTTATGTGCTTTCTGGATCGTCTCATACCTTGCAATTCGTCCTTAATTTCAAAAATTATATCGAGATTTTTCAAACACAAAGGATTTACTTATTACTAATATAGGGTGTTGCTCTTCGCGAATCCCAGCATACCCCTGGTTGGGATGGGTAGGCCCACCACTTAACGTCTAAAAATGCCAAATAACTTTGAAGACGGAAGTTATCCTATAGGAAGGAGGCCCTCCCTACTTCAATGGAAAGGGGGGAATCGCCGTTTCACAGCCGTTCCTCTACAACTACCTTTTTATAAGAAAAAATAATCATTTTTTTAATTGAACTGATAAAGAGTATTTTGAGTTTTTTCTTTGGATTGAAGTCCCAACTAGTTTATTTAGTTATATTTTTCATTGTATTATAGGAAAAAAATAGAAAGTACAAAAGTGAATTTTTAAAAATTTTAAATAACTCAGATTAAAAATTTTAAAAATTTAAAAAATACATATTTAACATTAAACAAGTTTTTATTTATTCAGTCGATTGTAAATTGCATTGAATTCACTTTTTTTATTCAAAATAAAAATTTTCTTGACGATTCCATAAAAATTTGAAAACTATTATCCCCACGCGAAGTTTGTGAATAAGTGATTGTCTGATAATGATCAAGGGTTAAAAATAATAAATTACTATTCTCATTAAGAAACTAACTAGCAGCAAATGAGAAAGTGCCGCAATTCATCACCATTTTGCCTGCTTCTGTATGATGGCATGTTATATTTATGTTTTCATTTCTGCATCCCGGGTTTTTTAAATACATTAAATAGTCTTTATATTTTGGATAGAAGGATAGATATGCCAATACAATAGTTATATGACAAGTGGGTCCTTTTATCGGGTAACTTCATCCTCGGGCGCAAGGTTTGAATTTTTTTACGGTATTTCCTTCGTTCACTTCAGCTTTACTAAAAACTAAATAAGTTTCGTTGAAACCCTTATTGTGAGTAGCATTTGCTGCTGCAGAATAAACCAAAGTATAATTTGAAATACCTCTATTGATGACTCAACCTCTTCAAACCATAAATCTATTTCAGCCTGTGATGCAAATCTTCAAGTTTGATAGGCACCAAAAACGTTCACGAGACACTTAAAAGAACAACATCAACATGTGACAAAAAACAAAGGCCCCGTGAACTTTCAATACCATGGAAGGCTGGACATAAGGATAAAGAATCAAGAACTAAAACTCTAGAATGTCCAATATCTCGTAAAAGAATTACCAAATCAAGAGATAAGAAAAATCAGTTCTAACCAAGAAGAACTGAAATGTTTAATTGCAATAACCGAAACATCGGCTAACAAAATTCAAAATCAGCTGGAGAGTCAAAAGCAAAGAAGGAAAGATGAGATTATCCAAATGTTTCAAAGAATGGAGATAAGAATGAATTGCTTCGAAGAAGAACACATAAGACTTGAAAACCAATCAACTTAACCATACACATAGATTTGGATGTTTCAAGGGATCGCGAGGCTCCAGGGAGGCACAAAACCTATGTGGAGGACGTGGAAAAACCGAACTCTCATCATAGATGGACGAAACATTAAGTTCAGCCTCAATACGATATTGAAGAAGAGGATCGAGAGTTGCCCTGTCGATCACGGCGTCACCACATTGTTCGCGAGGAGGACCATTTCGATGAAGAACCACCTTGTAGAAAAAGACACGACCATGACAATAACATGAAGTTAAAACCACTTACTTTTATTAGACAGTGTTGCGTTGAGAGCCTATCTCGATTGTGAAAGAAGAATAAACAATATTTCTGATTGTTACATGTACACAAAGCAAAAGAAAATACAATATATAGTGGTGCAACTGATGGACAAAATCTCTTATTTGGTGGGACCTAGAAATAAACAATCAATGATACACATGTCTTGATCAAGTAGACACATGGAAAAAATAAAAGCCTTCATCCACAAGAGGTATGTACCACATCACTTCCATACACATTTGCAAAGAAGGTATAGAAAAGTAAACCATGGAAGTAAAATTGTTAAGGAGTATATATTAAAAATTTAAACATTTACAATAGGTTTTCGCGCGGGGGACCTCATTTAGGCGAGAGGAAGAATTTACCTCTACCATCACTTGATCGAGATTTTTTGGATGAAGGTTACTCAGGTGAAGCGTTCTCTTTATTTCCTTATTGACTCTTATGAAAAATTATTATCCACGGTTTCTACAATTTACGCAAATATGGCTCCATAAAATAAATAACTCCAAAATATAAAAATAAAACAAATCCCAAGGTTGAAAGAAATAGTTCCAAAACAAAGAGAAAGAAAAATATAGTCCAGAAATAGAAAAAGATTCGAGTTGCCTCCGGAAAAGTTCTCATTTACGCTCCCGAGCTCGACTATGTTGGCCTCTACTATCGAAGATTTTGACTAAGCTTTCCCATGAGTGTTCATGCCAATTGTATCGTGGTCGTGGCAAGCTGGGTGACTTTTGTATCCAACACTTTGAGATGAGTGTGGATTCTTTCTATTTGTTTTCCAATCTTCGACTTGAATTCATCGTGATAAGCCTTCATTCCCCACAGCTTTGCATCGTGAGTCTTATACTCTTTCATCAGCTATGAGAATATATACTTTGTCTCTTCGTCCGCCTGCGATTGGTGTGGCACCAGAAGAGCGCCCTCTACTTGTAGACCAGGTTGTGTTGTGCCAGTATATTTTGGAAGTTCCTGTTCTAAGGTGGATTTGAAAATGGTTGAGGGTGATAGCTCTCATGTGGTGGATTTTTCACGTTGGTGGTATTCTTATAGGAGAATTGGAATGATTCCTCCAATCCAGATTGTATGCGTTCAAATAAGGATTACCATGTAACTATGTGTGTGGATACACCATGTTCGTGAACCTTGTCTGTGAACATAACTCGTGCTTGTACGTCCATTCACATATGGTATATACCTAAATGTATGTGGTATATACCGTTCATCCGTACCATATGAATAATAACATATTTTGTTTGTTCGCTGATGAACGTCTATGTACAAAGGCACTTCTATCCATAAGTTTAATTTTTTTATGAAGTCTAAACATATTTGGTTGCTTGTGGAATTGTTTGAAGATGTATAAAAGTTGATTCACACTTGATGAAGTCTAAAAATAAGAAGTGAAAAGATCTTCAAGATTACTCTAGCTCTCCTTATTAAAGAACCATTTTGCTTCAAAAAACATGACATCTTGCGAGACCAAAACATGATTTTCTATAGGATCATAGCACTTGTGTCCTATCGAGGTTTGGAGTGTAGCGATGAACATGAATTTTTTACTCTTTGATTGAAGTTTATCACATTTATTCTCCTAGAACCAAGGAATAATAAACACATCTGATGATTTATCTCGTTGGTGTTTAGATTTGTTGAATACATCATAAGAGGATATGTCTTTGAGACATCGAGTAGGTAATCTATTGATGAGGTAGCACACACTCATGAAAACATTCCCCAAAAATGTTTTGGAGCACATCTATGAAACAAATATAACCAATGAGACTTGTTGCCAAACTAATAGAATCATATAGTCCCTGCTGCCAAGCTGCTCCACCAAAGAAGAGGTGTCGCCATTTATTCCACACCAAAACAAAAAGTACAAGGTGAAACAATTGATTTACAAGTGATGTTCTCACTTGCCCTTACAATCCCAACCTAAATATTTTCCAAGATAAGAGCCTCAAATGTAAACTGCAGACCTATTAATACCTTTTTCATAGTTTATAACTACTCATACTTTGGTTTACAAGAATTATAGCCACTTTGTAAGTGTCAAACTATACTCAATACAATGCTTATTAAGTTCTACATCTATATTTATTTAATATCGAGTTAACACTTGATTCTTCTTTGCTTTAGCTCATTCTCATTTCTTGCTTCGGCTTGTATACTGTCAGAAGACTTTATCAATACTCCCTCTAAAAACGTAGCTTGTCTTCAAAATGGAACTCAGAAAACTGTTTAGTCAAGTTCTGTGTGTCCTTCCACGTCGCTTCATAAAATGGTATCCCCTCCAATGAATTAAAACTTCCAAAATTCCTTTAACTGGATAACATGAATCTAACAACTTTTCCGGAGTAACTGCCAAAGACAAATCAGATGTAATTGCGAAGGAATTGGAATAGAATGACCCTCATTACGTCAATTTTCTTCAATTGTAACACATGACAACCCGGGTGAATCTTGCAATCCAACAACAATTTTAATATTTAAGCAACTTGCTCCACCCGATTCAAAATATCTTATGGCCCATATTAATGAGCAAAAAGTTTGCTTGTTTGGTCGAAATTTGATATACATCCAATCACCAACAATAAATTTCATATCTCGATGAGACTTATCAGCAAACTTTTTGATCTGCTGTTGAGCTCATAGGAGACTTTGTCATATCTCCCGCTACATTGCATCTCTATCTTTCATTTCTTAATCCAGCTCAAAATTGGAAGTGGAACCTTCTTCCAAACGAACCAATGATGGTGGCCCCCTTCCATAAACCACCTTAAAATTGAATGGATTTAAGCACCGAATGGAAAGAAGTATTGTACCAAAATTCTACCTAACACAAACTTAGACCATGTCCCCATATGATTATTTGCGTAACACCGCAAGTATGTCTTAGAACAACGATTCAAAACTTTAGTTTATCCTTTCATTTGTGGATAAAAAGTTGTGTATAATTTCCATTTATTATGCATCAACTTGAATAACTTTTTAAAAAAATGACTCATAAAGATTTTGTCTCTATCCGATGTAATCAAATGAGGAAACCGATTGTCCGCACTATCGCTTGAATGAAGAATCTAGCAATATCAATGGGTGAAAAGGATGTTTCAAAGTAATGAAATTTCCATATTAACTCAACCGATCCACCACTACAAAAATGATGTTATAACCATCTAATTTGGCAAACCTTGAATGAAATCCATAGAAATATCATCCAAATTCTTTGTTGGTATTGAAAGAGGTTGTAACAGTCCCGTAAGAGATAGCGTTGAGTATTGTCTTTTTAGTTTGACATACCCCACATCTAGCACTATAAAGTTGTATGGTAGCTTTCATGCCATCCCAGTATAATGCCGCCGATTGACTGTGCTTTATTGTTTTCAACACGTCTGAGTGACCACCAAACTGTCCATCATGAAATTCAATTAGAATGATAGGAATTAAATCAGATTGCTTTGATATAACCAATATATCTCTGAAAAGTAATCGGTCTTGCACCAACCGAAAACCCAATGGAGCATCCTTCCCACTTTGTAGTGGACAATTGTGAATCATCTTAAATCTTTTTATGTATATCAGAAAATTTGTAAATTTGTGGGAATAGAAAGAGCCCACAAGTCAACCATATTATAACCACTACTAGCCTCTAAAAACAAAAGCTGATGCATTCTCGATAACCCCATCTGCAACCTTATTATCTTTCCCCGCCATATATCAAATTTTGAAGTCATAACCCAATAATTTGGTGAGCCATTTTTTATAATCTGCACTAACTTCTCGTTGTTCAAGCAGATATGGTAAACGTTTTGGTCTATACAAACTATGAAACAACGTCCCAACAAATAATGACACCACTTCTTAATTGCCAACACAATGGCCCTCAACTCCTGCTCATAAACGAGCTTTAACCTTTCTCTTTCGGTCAAGCATCTGCTGTAAAACGCAACAGACTGATGGTACTGCATTAACACCACACCAAGACCCATCTCGAAGCATCTGTTTCAAGCACAAACCTATCATAAAAGTTCGGTAATCGCAACACGAGAACATAAGAAAATTTCTGATTTAAACGTGTTAAATGTCATCTCCGCTTTGTGATTCCACTTGAACCCATCTTTATTCAATAAATTTATCAATGGTCTAGCAATATAACCATAATTTCTCATGAATCGTCGATATTACCTGTGTGACAGATAAATCCTCGCAAATTCTCGACACTTTTAGGTAATGCCCGTTGATGCATCACTTCCACTTTACTTAGATCAATAGCAACACTACTCTTCGAGGTGAATGCCCCAAATACTCCACTTGTGACTGCCTAAAGAAACATTTTTTCCCATAACACACTTCAAATGTTGCACATTTTTTTATATCTGAATTATAAACAAATATATCATCAAAAAATACCAAGACACATTGTCGCAAGTATGACCGAAATATCTCATTCATCAATGCTTGAAAGGTTGAAGGGGAACTAGTTAAACCAAAAGTAATCATGAGAAACTCATAATGTCCATCGTGAGTTTGAAATGTCATTTTAATTAGATCTTCCTCTTTCATCCTAATTTGATGGTTGAAGCAATTGAGCAGCTTGAACATTCAACATTCAAGAACCTGCAGTAGCTTAAGGAGTTGTGGATCACATGACAAGGAGACAAAGAACATGTCCGGGACAAGTTGGAAAGAGGAGCTGGACGTGGAGCTGGTGCAAGAGCCGCAACAAGACAGTGAGGACTGGACTGAGACATGAAGGAGAGGCAAAGTATGAGTCTGAAGACCCTGGAAAGAATATTACTAAAACATGGTAGAGAATAGCTTTTGTAGGAAATGTCTTGTTCAGAAGATGTTTTCCTTTATTTAGAAAATGTTTTACAACGGTTTGTTTAGCATTAAAAAGGCTAACAATGACATTTACATATATATTAATCTTTTGTACTGAAATGAAATACAAGTGAATATTTTCAAAAAATTTGCAGCCGTGTTCTTTATTTCTTCCTCTCTTCTCTTCATCAATTTTCTTGCATTGCTGAAGTTTGTTAAGTATTTGAGTTCTTTTACTTTCTGTTTGCACAATCTTGGGAATGAAGATGATGTTTAGGACCATTTCATGCAGTGTTATTACTGCTTAGTGTCCTAGTTTCAACAACATATTGGTATCAGAGCCTTATCGGTTCTCAAGGTCGTAAGGTAGCACAAAGGCACAAGAACAAAGCACAAGTTTAAGCACAAAATCTGATATAAGAAACAGCCGAGGTATTACTGATAAACCCATTTTAACATTCTGAAATTGTTGCTGGAGAAGATGCAGAACCAGTTTCCTGTACCTGTGTTTGATGGTAAGAATTACAGTTTATGGGTTATTAAAATCAAGGCCACCTTAAGGTCAAAGGGGCTTTGGAAAGTTGTGACTGAAGGCATGCCCAAGATGCCTGAGTTGGGTGGAGAACCTACTGAGGAACAGAAGAAGGAACTGTTGTCTTGGGAAGCCATTGAAGAGAAGGACCAAACTGCACTTCAGCTTCTTTACAGTGCAGTGACAGAGGAGATCTTTGCAGCACACTTGGCAGTATGTGATACCTCAAAGGCTGCCTGGGACCTATTGAAGGAAAGGTGTCAGGGTGATCCGAAGGCTGCAATGATAAAGTTGTAGAGGTTAAGAGCTAATTATTATGCTCTTAAACAAGGAGAGAAGGAGACCATCAAGGAGTTTGCCAACAAAATTACAGAGTTGAGTAATGAAATGAAAGCATTTGGTGATGATATTAAGGATGATGCCCTTGTATCCAAGCTGTTGTGTTCTCTACAGGAACGTTTTGATCCCTATGTGGGAGTCATAGAACAAACTAAAGACCTCTCTACGGTGACAGTAGGGGAGATAGTCATTGCCTTGCAATCCCAGGAGTTTAGGTTGGATGAAAGGAGTGGTGGACTGGAAGGTGCTTTCCAGGTCAAGTCTAAAAACCAGAAACATGTTCAGAAGGGAAATCCAAGTAAGAAGACATTTGGGAAATCAGATTTCAAACCCAAATACAAGAAGTTCTGTGAGATTTGCAAGAAGGATAATCATGTGGAAGCACAGTGTTACTTCAGGAACAAAGGGCAT
>CM071875.1:18500099-18546347 GCA_036759665.1 Gynandropsis gynandra
GATAGACAGTGGGGCAACTAATCATATGACCAAGGAGGAGGGGTTCTTTACCAGTCTTGAAAGATACTACAATGTGCCCATCAAGGTTGGGAATGGAGCTACCTTGGTTACTGCTGGAAAAGGTAATATTGATGTCATGACCAAGAAGGGGAGGAAAACAATCAGAGACGTTTTTCTTGTCCCTGGTCTGGATAAAAATTTACTCAGTGTTACACAAATGGTTAAGCATGGATACAGTGTTGTGTTTATAGAAGATAAGTTTGAGATAAGGGGAAAGGATGGTGAAAAAATTGCAGAAGTGCCCATGGTAAGAAAAGCATACCCCTTGAAATGGAAGATAGCATCTGGTGAAGCTAGAGTTGCTGGTGAAACAGGTCTTACAGACCTGTGGCACAAAAGATTAGGCCATGCAGGCCTTCACAACATACAGAAAATGCAGGAGAAGGATATGGTGAAGGGGTTACCTAGATTCAAGGTGACTAAGGAGATTTGTGAAGCCTGTATGCAAGGAAAACAATGCAGGGAGGAGTTCCCTAAAATTTCAGAAGCTAAGGCTGAAGGAATATTGGATTTAGTCCACACAGACCTTTGTGGACCTATGCAAACACTGTCTCTGGATGGGAGTGCATTTGTGGTTACATTTACTGATGATTACTCACATATGTTGTGGGTTTATTTTCTGAAGTTGAAGTTTGACACATTTGCTATGTTTAGGAAGTTTAAGGCCTTGGTTGAGACTCAGACAGGGAGGAAGTTGAAGCAGCTGAGATCTGACCGAGGAGGGGAGTTTAACTCCAAACAATTCATTGAGTTTCTTGAACAAAATGGGGTGCATAAGCAGCTCACTGTGGCATATTCACCTCACTAGAATGGGGTGGCTGAGAGAAGGAACAGAACCCTTATAGAGATGACCAGAAGTATGTTAAAGGATAAAGGTTTACCCAACAAATTTTGGACAGAAGGAGTCTTCACTGCTGCATATATACAGAATAGAATACCAACACGAGCTTTGAAGGACAACACTCCATTAGAGGCTTGGAGTGGCCACAAACCTTCTGTGAGTCATTCCAGAGTTTTTGGATGTTTGTGTCATGTGTTGGTACCCCAACAGTAGAGGAGAAAATTGGATGACAGGTCTGAGAAAGCCATTTTTGTTGGCTATAGCAGTATGAGTAAAGGTTATATGATTTATAAAATCAGTACTGGAAAGGTGGAAGTAGCTAGAGATATCATATTTGAGGAGGAGAAAAAATGGAACTGGGATATGCAATCTGAAACAAGGATGCAGATTGGTACTTCCAGTATTTATCCAATTCTGAATACTCAACCAGAGGAGTAGTGACAAAGGATCAAAGAATGATATCTACAGCTTCTCCACATGGACAGGAGGCTGGAGGGATAGAGAGGATTCATCACATTTCTCACCTATTCCGTTTAGTCTATCTGATACTCAGACCAGTAGAGGAGAGGCTTCTGGTAGCAGTGGAAATTCATCAAGATTGGTACACAGAATGAGGAGGTTAAGTGATCTCTATCAGGATCATGAAACTAATGGTGAAGAATCAAATCAAGTTCATGAGGGTTGTTACATGGCAGTTGTTGAGCCTGTAACTTTTGAAGAAGTAGTGACTGAGAAGGGCTGGAGAGAAGCCATGGATTTAGAAATGGAAATGATCAGCAAAAATGGAACATGGGAGTTAGCTGATCTGCCTGAGAATCAGAAGGTGATAAGTGTAAAATGGGTTTATAAAGTTAAGACAGATGAGAAGGGGGAGGTGCAGAAATTGAAAGCAAGATTAGTGGCTCGTGGTTTTACTCAAACCTATGGTTTGGTTTATGGAGAAACCTTTGCTCCAGTATCCAGACATGACACAATTAGAGCTCTCATTGCAGTGGCAGCACAGAAGAAGTGGGTGTTACACCAGATGGATGTTAAGTCTGCATTCTTGAATGGAGACTTGACTGAAGAAGTTTATATAGAGCAGCCCCCGGGTTACATGATAGAAGGTGCAGAAAATAAAGTGCTGAGGTTGAGGAAGGCGCTTTATGGGCTGAAACAAGCTCCTAGAGCTTGGTACAGCAAGATTGATTCATTTTTCTTGGCTGAAGGTTGCAAGAGAAGTGACTGTGATGTTGCCATGTACCTGCAAGAGAGAGAGGAGGAGAAGAAGTTGCTAATCATCTGCTTATATGTAGAAGATCTGATAATTACAGGAAACAATGAGGCCTGGATACTGGATTTCAAAGGGAAACTGAGCAGAGCTTTTGAAATGAGTGATCTGGGAAAACTCAAATACATTTGGGGGTTTGAGTTGAATTACAGTCAGGAGGGAGTTTTTCTGAGTCAATCTAAGTATGCACAGCAGTTGGTAAAGAAATTTGGTATGCTGAATTCCAAGAGGGTGAGTACTCCTTTGCCACACTATGGAAAAATGCAGAGAATGAAATGGAGTTGAGAGATCCTACAAGATACAGAAGTATGATTGGTGGGATGCTGTATTTGACAGCAACCAGACCTGATCTGGCATTTGCAGCATCATATTTATCACGGAGCAATTCAATTCCAACTGAGAGGAACTTGCAAGAGGCAAAAAGAGCACTAAGATACATTGCTGGAACGTTGGATTTTGGATTGATGTTTAGGAGGGAAAAAGAAACAGAACTGGTTGGTTATGCTGATGTTGATCTGGCTGGGAGTAAGAGCGATTCAAGGAGCACCACAAGCTATTGTTTCACAATTGTAAGTGCTGTTTTTACTTGGGGGACACAGAAACAGAGCAATATTGCTCAATCAACAACAGAGGCTGAATATACAGCTCTCTCTACTGCTGCAAATTATGCAATCTGGCTGAAGAGGTTGTTCACAGAGTTTGGTTTTGCTATGGATCAAAGTTTTACTATTTTCTGTGATAATACGACGGCCATAGCAATAGGCAAAAATCCTGTTGATCACAAGAGGACTAAACATATTTTGATCAAGTATCATGTGGTGAGGGAGGCTATTGCAGATGGGATAATTAAGCTGATTCATGTGGCTGGTGAAAACCAGTTGGCAGACATTTTGACAAAGTCCTTAGGGACTAGGAGGTTTGAGGAATTAAGGCTGAAGCTTGGAGTTATGTTGAAGGAGCTCAAGAGGGAGAATGAAGCAATTGAGCAGCTTCAACATTCAAGAACCTGCAGCAGCTTAAGGAGTTGTGGATCACAGGACAAGGAGACAAAGAAGATGTCCGGGACAAGTTGGAAAGAGGAGCTGGATGTGGAGCTGGTGTAGGAGCCGCAACAAGACAGTGAGGATTGGACTAAGACATGAAGGGGCGGCAAAGTATCAGTCTGAAGACCCTGGAAAGAATATTACTAAAACAGGGTAGAGAATAGCTTTTGTAGGAAATGTCTTGTGCAGAAGATGTTTTCCTTTATTTAGAAAATGTTTTACAACGGTTTATTTAGCATTAAAAAGGCTAACAATGATGTTTACATATATATTAATCTTTTGTACTGAAATGAAATACAAGTAAATATTTTCAAAAAAGTTGCAGTCGTGTTCTTTATTTCTTCCTCTCTTCTCTTCATCAATTTTCTTGCATTGCTGAAGTTTGTTAAGTGTTTGAGTTCTTTTACTTTCTGTTTGCACAATCTTGGGAATGAAGATGATGTTTAGGACCATTTCATGCAGTGTTATTACTGCTTAGTGTCCTAGTTTCAACAACAATGGTATCACGAACGCAAGTCCAATTTTGAAAAATATCAGCTCTATGCAATTCATCTAATAATTGATTTATCACAGGGGTGTGAAATTTATCTAGAATAGTGTTTTGGTTGAGAGCGCGGTACAAAAATGCCAACTCTTGTCTTTCTTGTTCAACAATAAAACCGGACTAAAAAAACGACACATCTTTGTCCAACTTTTCAATCCCCTCCTTGTGTGCATCAGGGTAACGATATGATCTCAAATTAATATGTCCTGCTTCCGGTTTAAAATTTATTCCATACTCCCTACCCCGCAAAGGAGGTAAACCTCTTGGTTCTTTGAAGATCAACACAAACGTATCCAAAACTTGAGTAATCGGTTCGGGTATATAACTAAAATGGTTTGTTCTACGCTCTAAACTCTCAAACTCAATCATATAATTATGATTCCCTTCCTCAACCGCTTTCCATAAAGTTTTCAATGAAACTAATGATTTATGTTGATTCAGATCTCCTGAAAGCATCATCCATGTCTTTCCCTTCAAGAACTTCATCTTTAACTTCTCAAAATTTAGGTCAACTTTTTCGAATGTACGCGAACATTAGGCACCTAAGATAACGTTCGCACTTCCCAATTCCAATGGTAAACAATCTGCTATAATTTCCAGATTCTGTAATTGTAACTCCATATTCGTACATATACCTTCCCTACGGACGATTACTTCGATGCCTAAAAAAACGCCATAATCCATAGTACATGACATTTCAATTTTCTGTACCACATCATTCAAAATAAAATTATGAGTTACACAATTATCAATTAAGATGACCACCTCCTACTGTTCAAAATTATCTTTCACCTTTAGAGTTTTTGGAGAAATAAAATCCTGACCACCGAATTCGTGGATAACTCAACCAATTCACCCATAAGTATGTGTCCATCCTCCTCTTGATCCCCTTAATCCTTCTTCTCTTCTGTAATTTTTGGTGAATCATGTATGAGTAAAATCTCCAATGTAAACTGTCAAATTATACTAAATGCAAAGCTTATCACATTCTACATCTATATTTGTTCAATATCTGAGTTGGCACTTGATTCTTCTTTGTTGTTGCTCATTATCATAAACATCATAGATCAAGTTCTGCAACCTCATTGTGTTGAGGAGTGTAGACACATGAGATTTGATATTAAATACCATATTTAGAGGTGAAGTCTTAGAATTGTTTGTAGACATTTGATAGTGGTTTTGTATTGTGTGTGAATATATTTGAATAACTTGAAAAAGGTATCAAAGAAACTACAATGAACTATATCGAAACAATTATCAGTAATCATTTTAGACACAAAAAATATGTTTCAACATTTTTGTCGAGATTGTAAACTTTACAAGTTCAGTGATAAAGTTTAACATAAGAAATTAGCAAATTGAGTGTCACAATCTATCATGACAAATGGAGTTAAAACCAAAACAATAATATGATTAAAATTTGTCCATCAAGTGGAGGTCATTCATGATTCATCCTCTTTCTATTTTTTGTGTGTGTTCGTAGAGTATACCATTATCTCTAAGAATTATTGTTAAGAGTAGTTTAAATATACAAGTCCAATTCCATTTTCCATTTAAAAACACTAAGACAGAACAATATTGTGATTAATTTGAAAATTTTGTAAATTATTCTGAATCTCTTCGATAGATTATATTTGTATCTCGTTTTAGTATAGTTGTATTTTATATTAAAATATACTTTAATTTAAATATATTTTTAAAATTTGCACCTGTACCCTTTTAAATATTTAAATAATTTATTAAAAATTATTTTTAAAAGAATTAAGTTGAAATATTTTTTTCTGGTAACAATTAAAAATATATAATTTGTCATGCATTTCTCTATCTTTCGTTTCTCTCTCAACTCCAACCATCACTATATCAACAAATTGGTTATAGTTGTGAGATAAAATCATAGTTTATGGTCGATTTTATTCTTTTTTATGAAGTAATGTTAGATAAAATACGATATAATGGGACATAACTATACCAGAAAACAATTTTAAATTGAAAATTTTAATGCGTTGTTTAGATAAAAGCTAATACATTTATAGGTAAAATGGTGAATAAGTAATATATTGTATTAATACAATGCAATCAAATACTAATTCATCTAATGAAGATATAAATTGAAATACCAGTTTATAAATAATTTTATTTAATTTTTAATCTAATGAAATAAAAAATACTCATATAAATGGATATTAATGTCATGATAAAGATAATAATGAAACCAAATTTCTTGATTTGGCAATATTCATTATTAACACCATAAAAATATATTTTATTGTATTTTTAAGTTTTTTGTTGTTGATGTTACGTGTTTGTAAAATTTTTAGTTCCTACGATTTGTTTAGATATATTAAATGTATTTTAAACATAAAAATCTGAATAAATTTTTCATTGCGAAACATTAATAATTAATTTGTTGAGTTTAATTTGGAGCATTAGCAACATTCTACTAAATCAATTTTGATGGACTATAAGTCTATCTCCTTTTTGAATTTCAGATAAATTTTTTGGTGAATGAGTAATAAATTATATTAATACAATGCAATCAATACTAATTCCTCTCGTAAAGAAATAAATCGAAATTGCAGTTTATAATTGATTTTATTTTATGTTTCATCTAATGAAATAAAACATACTGACATAAATAATATATATTTATAAAGATAATAATGAATCCAAATTTCTTGACTTGAAATAAACATTATTAACACCAGAAAAATATTTTTATGGCATTTTTGGGTTTTTGCTTTCAATGTTATGTGTTCGTAAAATTTTCAGTTCCTATTGTTTGTTTAGATATATTAAACTTATTATAAACATAAAAGTCTAAATAAATTTTTCATTGTGAAACATTAATAACTAAAATTGGTGCTGAGTTTAATTTGGGGCATTAGCAAAATTCTACTAAATCAATTTGATGGACTATAATTCTATCTCATTCTGAATTTCAAATTAAATTTTTATAGATTTTTTTCATTATTCAATAAATTTATATTTATTTTGTCTGGTCATATGTTTTATATTGTTCTATGTTCAATATATGTATTTTTTTCTAATTTTGGTATTTGAAGATCCATATATATATATATATATATAAATATTTTAAACTAATCCCACATAATGTACTTTTATTATTATATAGTTTATTTGTTGTAATATATTAGTTTTAAAACATATTGTCTATATATTTTCAATTTATATTATATCATTATTATTAAAGTTTAAGAATATTATGTAATTGTATTTAAGAAATAAAGTATGAAAATTATAAGTTATTATTTTCTATTTTATCCGAATATACAATAATTGATACCTAATGATACGATGATGTACTAATGCTTTATCTCTAGTTTTTGACATTGATACATTTATTTACAATTATATAATAATAACATATGATATCATTGACAACAAAATATCAAAGAAGAATTTGCACGAAATAATCACATTTAATTCTATATGCCTAATTTTGACATTGATACATCAAATTACGGTTTACATGTGATATATATCATAATTTTGTAAATAATGTTGTATTATTCGTTCATTGACATATAATATAATAGTGACGAATATATAAAATATATTTATTGACGTTAATACATAATTTTAACATATATTTATAGATTTTGGTTGCATCAAAATATTTATTTAATCATTTTCACTATTAATTTCGCTTTTATTGATCTCTAATGTAATCGTCGTTTTTGATTTATTTGGATCATTTTTATATGATATTTGATAACACTTAATCCGTTGTAGTATTTACGTGATTCTTAGGTCTGGTTTTGAGTAGATTACTTAGATTTCACCCATTTATCGAGTTTATTCGAGGACTTCATCTACATTTCGTGTTTTGTATAGGAAACGAAGACATGAGGAGAAACACGAGAGATTACGGCAATTTAACTCCGTAAACGTAGTTGAATGACAAGGTTCAACTTGTGCAAGGCCATGGATTGAAGTGAACACTCAAACACCGAGCGAAAGGAGCGAAAACAACAAATCAAGACCTGCATGCTCGGGCATGAAGGTGTGCCCGCTCGGGCACAAGTTGAGGAATTGAGGCAAAAGACCCCCGTAACTTTGCACGACTCGAGCACTTGAGAAATTCGATCGGGAAGGTGTGCCCGCTCGGGTGGAAAAGGAGTGCCCGCTCGGGCATTGATTGTTGCCAAATTCGTCATAGGTTTCCCCGACTCTGGCTGAAGATTTACACGCTCGGGGATGGTGCCCGCTCGGGCTAGATGAGGGTACACGATCGGGCATAAGGCATGCACGAGCGGGTAGAGGCTGTGCCCGCTTGGGTCCCCATTTTTCTCAACCAACTCCTTGGTTTTAGAACGGCCAATTAATGAAAAATCAGATCTAAAAAGAGGGGATTCGAACCAGATTGAAGGGAGGACGTAGAGAGACATTATAGGACAGATTTGGAGACATAGAGAAGGACATAACGAAGAATCCGAAGCATGGAGGAGCTATGGAAGACGTCGGTATATAAATAGGGAGGAATCTTTTTCTTTATCAATGTTGAATATAGTTTTCTTTTGTGTTTTGTTTTCTGAGTTCATGTCCGAGTAGATCTACAGCCATGGGTTAGAGAGTATTGCCAATATGTAACGAAGTCTTGTGCTTAATGAATGGTGGTTCTTAATGCTTTCATACTTGTACGCCACTTGAAATGAATGAATTCGGTACTTGATCGTTTTTCAGATTGATTGGTTGTGTTTAATGCTTTCATTCTTGTACGCCACTCGAATGGATGATATTAGAAGTCTAATGAATCTATGCCAGGGGATTAGACTTTGGAACCTAGCCATGATTTAGGGTTTAATCGGTTTAGAATCTACGCCAGGTCAATCGATTGAATCTAGGGATTAGGATAGCGGTCTTAATGTGTCTATGTATGTGAGATGCGCAATAGATATATTGGTATACGCATGCTAGATAGTGGACAAGTCTACGCCAGTCAGTTCCTATAGGAGAGCTTGAATTCCCTGAACTCGTGATAGTATCTAAGACCAATGATCTTGTTAGAACTTCGTTGCATCGTTGTGCGACTCTCGATACCTATGGTGTTTAGTTGTTGAGTCATTACGTTCATTAGTTTAGTTTAGTTTGCATTTGCATTCCCTTCCACTTATTGATTTCACACGTCTTATTCATTAGTTACTAGCTTTAGAGTTGCATCAATTCCTTGTGTTCGACCCTATTGCTACACGATCCGTATTCTTGCGGAAGCGTTAGTCTAGGTATTTTATTACTTGAGATTAACCCACATCAATATTCTAACCGCATTCAACAAAATATAAATCATATAAAACAATTTCAACATGCTTTGAAATTTAAAATAATATAGTATCTTTATTTTAAAATAAAAATAATGAAATTTGGTGCGAAAAAAAATATAAAAAATAAGTATATAAAAATTAAAAAATAAAGTAAAAAAAGGTGTCAAAGATAAAAAAGATTTGGATCAAAACCTTATTTATACATTAAAACATAGTCAAACATAGTAAAATTATTACTTAATTGTAATTATAAATTTTAATAAAAAATAAAATGTAAAGGGGACAAACAACAACACTAGATCTGCCTCTACTTACAAATAAGGCAAAATACAAAGAGAATTGGATCGTTGTTTGAAAGCATGCCCACAACTTCCTCTCCCTTTGCATTTTTTGGTGCACATCGAAGACACGTGACTTCATCACAAGGACCACTCGAGAGAACTTTCGAGTTATAATTTTGACAACATAAGTGTTTTATTTATAATTCAATGGAGATCTAGTCCGTATTTTTGTGATTTATACTTTTAAAAGTGGGATTATTACTAAAATTCCACTAACCTTTAGTGCTGTTTGGGATGGGAAACATGCATTGTCGATGATAAAGGGCCTCCAGAAGTATTCCACACTGAGATCGACTACATTGTCAACTATTTACATTGTTGGTGTGAGATCTCATTACTTCAACACTTAAATAATAGCTGATTAGTCTTATGAATCGTCTAATCGAAGTTGCATCTAACAACACTCCTTAACAACCAAATAGCGTGAATAAACATCATTTATTCAGATGAATTTCAGAGAAAGAGAAGTCAACATTTTTCTTTTGTCTTATTAGCTTTGGATAATGCCATGGTATGGTTTGACTGTCAAACCCCAATAGATTACCAGCTATGTTTTACATCTATCATAATCGTCCGTCGAATGGACTTGAGAAATGTTGCAAATGTAGAGCTTTGGTGTTCATATTAAATATTTAAGGCTCCAACTTCTTTGATAGGAACATTTGTACTATTTTCAGTAAAAACACTTCATGCATCATGTTTCTTATTGTAAGGCTTCTTTGTTTGTTTTTGAAATTTAAGAATTCTTACCAGTTTATTTTGTTGTTACAAGAGACTTCAGAATCTCTTGGTTCATTTTGAAGAGGGTCCCGAACTCAGACTTGGTTACAAACTCTTTGGTAGTGATTACCATGACTGAGTTTTGAGTGTCGTTTGTCCTTTCTGGCTTGAGATGGAGAACATTTGTTCTTTGTGTGCCCTTGTCTTGCAATGCTCACACGCCAAAAGGTTTATTTTAGAAACTAGTTTTGTGAACTATTTGTTCATTATTTCTTGTTGCGATCTCTTTATGATTAGCAGTTTCGGGGTTAAGTAGCCCTAAGATCTTTACATTCACCAAGGATCTCATGAAATCGTTTGTTATCTTGATGAAGATTTCTTAGCATCTTATTGACTTCAAAAATTTATTTGAGGTTAGAGACATTCTCGTATCATTGTTAAATATTACTTCATATGTAATACAAAATTAATAGTATGTTGTTTTTCAGTTAATTATAATAACAAAATAAAATATTCTTTAGTCTTGATATATGAGAGGTTGTGACAATTCATATTTTTTTTCCGCCATTGAAAACTATTAAACTCTAATGAAAATATTCATCATTTAAAAAAATGTGGCAATATTCATCAAGCCTTACATTAATGATGGAACAAATTTGATTTGGATATTATTGACACGGGACAAACCGAGTTTGTCGGTTGAGATTTGTTTGATCATAATTGTTACTGTCTTGGAGTTTTTTTAGAACTCTTAAGCATTTTTAATACATTGAAATTCAATTCAATTTACTGTTTAAAAAAACAAAGAATCTATAACAATTAATTACCTAAAATTAAACATTTTGGTGTTTAATCTCTCCGTTCGTAGTTTATCTTACATGTATTGATAACGTTAAATCAATTATTTTTATTCTTAGTTTCTTTTAAATTGATTGGATATATTTATTATAGAATATATGATTATCAGAATTGATTATTTAGAGAAAATTCATGAAATTAATGGTATTAATATGTATGTCTCGAAAATATTTTGTGTTAAACGATTGACCTACTCTTTTATTGGGAGCAATGATATCACTTTTGCATTTAAAATGATAGATAAAAATGGTAATAACAAATCTGCATTGCAAATCATTATTGGGATCATTTGATAAAATCTCTTTCAAAAAGGATAACAATCTCATAAAAAATAGTAATAATCCATATCATTAAATATTTAATAGAAAAATAGACGTGAGACGGGACAACTTCAAAAATACCCTACAACTACTATTAGGACTTCAATCCTACCCTTCTATCAAAAAGTTTCAACTTCATATCTACCTTTTAAATATTGATAACCCCATATATACCCTTGTCCTTTAATTAATCGACAGTTTTTCTCTTTCTTCCAAAGCATCTCGATTTCCCTCTCTCTTGTGGCGAGAAAATTAATTTCCTCCCACATCACATCAGATTCAGCGCAAGTAGCTTGGAATCAGCATCAAATTCATTGCATGTAGCTTGAAATCAACATCAGATTCGCCGCGAGTAGGTTGAAATCGTTTGTTGTCAACAAAGAAGCTTGCAATTAAGCACGTTTCGTAGAAAAACCAGGTATGTATAGTGAGTTTTTCGTATTTCTTTTGTGCATTGGATAACATGAGTGAGTATTGATTAATATGTTTAGATTCAATTCTCTTAATTTTCAGAACGAGTCTTATATTGATGCAGTCAAAACAAGTCATATTTATTGAAATGTCAAATGATCACACGATGAGTGTCAGTCTCTTTGAGTCGAACAGTCCCACTAGGTCACAGAGTCATATTGAAACACATGATCGCAGTGGGTCACAGAGTCTCATCGAGTCGCCTGGTCTCAGTGGGTCACAGAGTCTCATCGAGTCGCATTGTCGCACTTGGTCATAGAGTCTCATGGAGTCGCATATCGAATTTGGTCATAGTGTCTCATCGAGTCGCACGGTCGCACTCGGTAATAGAGTCATATTGAAACACATGGCCGCACTGGGTCATAGATTATCATCAAGTCGCATGGTCGCACTGGGTCACAGACTCTCATCGAGTCGCACGGTCGCATTGGGTCACAGAGTCATATTGAAACACATGTTTGCACTGGGTCACGGGATATCATCGAGTCATACAGTCGCACTAGGTCACAGAGTGTCATCGAGTCGCACGGTCGCACTGGGTCATAGAGTCTCATTGGTCGCACTAGGTCACAGAGTCATATTGAAGCACAGGGTCGCACTAGGTCATAGAGTCTCATCAAGTGGCACAGTCACACTGGATCATAGAGTCTCATCGAGAAATACATGGTCACAATGGGACATAGAGTCTCATCGAGTTGCACGGTCTCACTGGGTTACAGAGCCTCATCGAGTCGCACGGTTGCACTAGATCACAAAGTCTCATCGAGTCGCACGATCACACTGGGTCACATAGTCATTTTGAATTTGAAACACATGCTCGTAGTAGTTCATAGAATTTAACCTATTTTTATGTTTTGCTACAGGTGTAATGGATTCAGTGGAATGAGAAAATCACACTGATTTCTTTTTTGTATGATGGTAAATGAGAAAAAACGTAAATGTAGAATTTTAATGGGTTTGTAGAGTTCAGAAGAACTAGAGAGTATTTTTCTATTCTCCGTCGATTAGTTTGACATACCAGCAACTTATTGATGAGTTATCCACAGAGATGATGGTGGAAAAAAATACAACGAAATTGAAGTGAAGCTATTTTCCCAATATTTATGAAATTAGGAAGCCAACATGTATAATGAATGACAAGCATCTTGTTTGTTATTTGTTCGATCGCATAAGAGGAATTCGACCACTGCTGTATGTGGAGATAGAATCGGCAAGTGTGAAGTGTGAAATGGAAATTGAGAGGGAAGTTGCACCTATAATTCCTACTTTGGGAAGCATTGCTAGAGAAGGTGAGGATGAAGGTGTTGTAAATTATGATGACGGTGTTATTGTAGGTTCAAATAAAACAAGTAGAGTTAGGAGTAATCAGACGTAAACAGTAAATATTTTAGATTCAAATAATTCGGATAATGAACATACCAACGGGTTAAGAGAAGATGGTGGTTGTGCTATGAATGTGGTAGTTGATGAAGTTGTTTGTGTCAGTAATAAAGTTGATACTGATGTTCCAACAGAGCATAAGGATGGTGATGGTGAGAATAATTTGGAAATGGTAGCTTAAGAGAAGGTAAAAATTGAATAATAAATTCGAGTACGAAGATGGTTTGCAACTTAAAATTGGGAAACAGTTTGATAGCAAGAAGGATGTACAAGTATTTTTAAGGAAGGGTTCACTTGAAGCTTATTTGAGATAGAACATTGAGTTCTGATTCGAAGTTGTGGGAAGTACGATGCAAGGTTGCCAAAAGCGGTTGTAAATGGAAATTACGCATGGTGGCAATCCTAAATTCCAAACAGTTTTGTGTGAGAACACACTATCCCATTTATAAGTGTTCACCTGTATCTACATCGACATAAGCTACGAAGGCTACAACATAATTGGTTAAGGATTATTTGAATGAGGAATATGATGGAAAATGTGAAACAACTCCAGAAAAAGAATTGATGGCTCGTGTAAAAGCAAAGTACGGTGTCAATGTATTGTATTTGATGGTATTAAGAGGTAAATGCAGTGCTAAAAAGGAGATTTTTGGTGATGACTTTGAACATTATAGGAGGCTTCCAGGGTGGTTGCACATGTTTACAGAAAGAAATTTCGGATCTATAGCAAATCTTCTGCTGGATAGTGATGGGAAAAGCTTCAAATACCTTTTTATTGCTGTTAGAGTGTCTATAAGAGGATGGAAATACATGGGTAAAGTGGTTGATATGGATGCAACATTTCTGACAAGAGTGTACAAGGGAGCAATGATCGTGGCAACTGCGCAAGATGGTGAACATCACCAATATCCTCTTGCTTGGAGAATAGTCGATAGAGAGAAGGACTAATCATGGACGTGGTTTATGTCATGGTTGAAAGAGGTGATACCGGATGAACATGATGTTGTTGTGATATCTGATCGCCATAAAAGCTTCATAAAAGCAGTCAAACAAGTGTACAAACAAGCTGATCATGATTTTTGTGCACGTCATATATCACAAAACATAAAGAGCTATGTCAATAAAGGGCAATGTAGGAAGAGTTCCAAGGGTGATATTGTGGCGGAAAAGTTCTTCAAATGTGCAACAGTATATACAGTGAACGAATGTGAAATGCTATTTAATGATTTGAAGGCCATGTACAAATACGATCTTTGTGACTTTTGTGACCTTTGTGACCATTTTGACCTTTGTAACCTTTGCGTGGGTATCCTAATGTTGCAAAGTATTTGGAGAAATATGAACATGATCCCATTAAGTGGGCAAGATGCAAATTTAAGGGTGAAAGGTACTATTTATTACCCACTAATGGGGCCCAGTCAATAAATTCAACGTTGAAGACGTAAAAAAACGTTTTCGAACCTAGGGCTTTTAGATATTTGTTTGGGAAAGAAAGTGGGATGCTTCAACAGGTATAGGTTGGAAGTAGCTACTTGTGATGATTCTCAAAAGTTAACACCTTATGTTGAGAAAACGTTACATGAACATTTTGGACAAAAATCCAAGTATGAGGTTATAGAATTGAACATGTTGAGCGATGAGTATGAGGTGAGAAATGAGATGGGTAGAAGATAGTGAGTCTTCAAAAAATAATGTGCGAATGCAAAATGTTTGATATGGATAAGTATCCATGTAGTCCATCAATTGGGGCTGCACATAAGGTCGGTAAAGGTCACAAGATACCAAAACTATGTTCAACATACTACCTCCGGGAGACATGGCATTTGACTTGCTGAGAAACCGTGCATCTGGTTTCTGATTTCAGTGATTGGAACATTCCTCCTCAATATTCTGATGTTTTCAAATGCCACACTTATGACCAATGTGACCCATGCGACCCTTGCGGCCCTTGCAACCCTTGTGACCCTTGCTAGACTTGCGACCCTTGTGACCCATGTGACCCTTTCCCAATCATGGGATCCATGTGATTCATGTGACCCTTGCGACTAGATGTTTCGATATCAGACTCTTGTCTTTTCGAATGCCACACTCATGACCCATGTGACCCTTAAGACTCATCATTTCGATGTCAGACTCCGGTCTTTTGGACACTCTCTGTCTATCCATCTTTGTTACCCCTATATTAAAAGGTTCATCAAGTTCTCTAAGTCTCACCATCTCACCCATTAGAGATGAGAATCAATCGGGAGAACCCCATCTCTCTCATCTCTTTGTTTATGTCTCTAACCCTAAATTATCTAAAAAATATTTGTGACCTTTGCGAACTTTGTGACCTTCATTACAAAGGTCAAATGGTGGATGTAGGGCATCATGTTATCTCTATGTTACTCAACGTCTTTGTAATCGTCGGACTCGGTCTTTATGCAGTCACACACAAGTCCTTACAACGTGGATGAAGGACATTGTGCTATATCTGTGATAACGTCTATTTTGTTATAATATTTTCGTCCATTTTTATTGTTAGATTCACCAGTCATTTAGACTTTACCGAGCATTAAGCATCATCTAGTTCTTTTCTAGCATTCTCTCGTGTATTTGTAAGAAATGAAGATATCGGATAATAACACAAGCAAATGTCACAAAACCAAGCAAAATCATTATCCATTCAGCTATGCACGATCAGCATCCAAGAATCATAAACCGAGGAAGAGAAATGGAAACCTTCGGCTGGAGCAATGCTTGGAAGGACACGACTAGAGTAAAAGGGAAACATGCTGGCTGCTAGACAAAAAAATGGAAACTTGCTGGAGCAATGCTTGGAAGGACACAGATGGAGTAAAATGGAAACTTGCTGGGCCAGCAGACGCAACCGTTGCACACAAGAAAAGTAAACTCCAACCGCTGCAAGAAAAGTAAACTCCAATCGTTGCTACAAAAAGTAAACTCCAGCCGCTACAACAAAAAGGAAAGTCCAACTGCTGGACAAGAATAGAATTGCACGACCAAAGAGGAAAGAGGGGAAAAGGAAAAGAGGAGAAGAGAAAAGAGGACAAAGGGGGCAAAAGAAATCAGATCAGTTTTGGACAGGGAGACAAGAAGACACACAACACACACGCACAAAACGAGAGAGCGGAGCACCGAGAGGCAAGAGATGGGGCGATGAACTCGGGACTTGGAGGAACTCTTGAAGACTACATTATTAGAATAGGCAAGAGATGGGGCCATAAGGGTCGTTTGAGTCGGTTGTCTCAGTGAGTCAGTTGGGGTCGCAACGGTCGCTTCACCGTCGCAAGGTGTCTAAGGGTCGTTTGAGTCAGTTGTCTCAGTGAGGTGATTTGGGTCGCAATGGTCACTTGAACGTCGTACGGAGTCTAAGGGTCATTTAAGTCGGTTGTCTTAATGAGTCGGTTGTCTCAGTGAGTCGATTTTGGTCGCAATGGTCGCTTCAGCGTCGCATGGGGTCGCAAGGGTCGTTTGAGTCGCATGGGTTGCTTGATATTGTGCCCCATGGGTTTCTTGAGTCGCATGGCTCGCTTGAGTCTCCGTGAGTCGGTTGAGTGTCGCAAAGGGTCCGAGTGTCGTTTGAGTCGCATGGGCCGGTTGAGTCACATTGGTCGGTTGAGTCGCATGGGTCGCTTGAGTCGGTAGAAGTATAATGTATTCTTATTTAATTGGTCATTTTTCAGGTAGCGCCAAAGCCGAAGTTTGTGTATGAATTCAAGCACATGGACAGAATTCCAAATATCACCACCAAGTGTTATCCTCACGAGACAATAACGAAGCTGAGAGGAATTTTAGATGAATACGAGTTGCATAACTTCGAGAAGGAGTTACAATTTAGGCATTTATTCCATTTCCAATGTGACTCTACTTGGACTAAGGTTCAAATGTCTATCCTCTTAAATCACTCTGTGATTGTACGAGACAAGAAGGAGTTGTGGTTCGTCTTAAACGGTGTTCCCATCTGGTACTCTATAGTGGAGTACATACTAATTTTCGGATTGAAATGCGGACCATATCCCAAAGGATGGGAGTCTAAAAGGGGTGATACATTCAAGTGGAAGAATTTTGGCCGTGGAAAGGTGACACTCTACAAATCATTGGAAAGCTTGTGAAGGCGAAGAATGCCGACGACCGGACGAGGTTGGCAACTTTGATGTTGTTGGCGCAAGTTATGGCTCACAAGCCTTCATCAGACAACTCTATCAGCCATGATCTTAGTGACATAGTTGATGACTTGGAATTTTGTTAAGGCTTTCCATGGGGGCGTTACAAATTTGAGAAGATTGTTTATACTTGCTGCAAGCACGTCAGCAGGGAATCACCGAAACAAAAATGGTATTGTGGTGGTTTCATGATCCCACTAATGGTAAGTTGTATTTATTATTCGAATAACCTGAATGTTTTCGTACTTTTTGCATTCTTATCGTTTTGTGTTAATGTTTCAGTTACTTCCATTCAAAACCATCATTAGTTTGGCGGAAAGGGATGGTATGTTCATGTTATGGATGCAGATCATTCATGCCTAAGAATGTGCAAGAAGATGGTTAAATCCAGTATTAACCTGAAGTATGTAGATGTGATAAGGCTGATAGGAGATTCTAAGGTAATAATTACACAAGGGTCACAAGGAAAACAAGGGTCACAGAGGGTAGTAATGGTTATTTTTTGTTTTTCAGGATATTCGAAGTATTCTTCGTGCTTAACACGAAGAGGAAGCTTTACTTTTTGATCTGGACAATTATAAGGGATGCCATGATCCCGATGTTCAGATATGGATGGATTATATTTGTAGAAATCCGAAGGGTATTTGTTGGGAGGACATCCGTAAGCAAAAATTGCTGACGCGAAAAGCAGTTCTTGGTGATCAAAAGAAGGGGAAAGAGAAGGGGACTAAGAGGAAAAAGAGTGTGGGCTAAAAAATAATAGAGAATGAAGACTCAGAAGATGAAGGAAGGGTAGGTGTTGCTGAAGCTGATGAAGAATGAGATGGTGATGCTGAAGCTGAAGCTGAAAGAGAAGGTGAGGATGAAGCTGAAGGAGAAGAAGCTGCAGTTCGTCTTACACTGGAACATAAATTAATGACGGAAATAAAGAAGTCGGAGAAAAGAATAATCAACGCCATAAGAGATCTTCTAAGGGATGTCGGGTTTCATTTTCCTAATCAAAAAGCACATGTGTCAAATCCCAAAGGTGCTAAAAAGGGAAAATCACAATCTGCCGAGAAAGATATGAGCACTGCAAACCAATCTTTCGGCACTGTTAGAGATGATGATTTTAAATTCCTTCGACGTCCATATCCAGTGTCAAGAAAAGAGCCGACTGAGTTAGTGTCTTAAAATGACTTCGGAGATGGCTCAGAAGAGGATTTGGCAAACATTTCGAGATTAGATGAAAATATCGCATTTGCCGCCACCATTCCTTATACATTTCCGGAGAGATTATTGCACTCGTTGCTCTTGATGAAGTTCCACCAAGTAAGTAATAATTAGTGAAAAAGTTCATTTGAGTCAATTTCCATCGAGATTCGTCATGGGTTGCAAGGGTCGCATGGGTCGCAAAAGACGCATAAGTCGCACGGTCGTATAAGTCACACGGTCGTATAAGTCGAAAGGTCACATAAGTCGATAGGTTGCTAGACTCGCATGGGTCGCATATGTCCCATGAGTCGCAAGGGTCGCATCAAGTAATGAAGGATGAGTCTAATGAATGAAGTAATTTTATGCACATGCTCCAGTGGTTACTATCGATGAAGTCGCCAACGAGGAAACAACAGCCGTTCCTGTCGAAGAGGTCACCCCTAAGGAGGTTCCTTCCGAGGAAACTACAGTCGGTCCCGTCGAAGAGGCCCCCTCTAAGGATAAGCAGGTTCCTTCCGAGGATACTACAGTGGATCCTATTGAAGAGGATAAGGAGGTTCCTTCCGAGGATACTACAGTGGATCCTGTCGAAGAGGCCCCCTCTAAGGATAAGGAGGTTCCTTCCGAGGATACTACAGTTGATCTTGTCGAAGAGGCCCGTTCTAAGGATAAGGAGGTTCCTTCCGAGGATACTATAGTGGATCCTGTCGAAGAGGTCCCCTCTAAGGATAAGGAGGTTCCATCAAGTAAGTACGGTCTTTTGAGTCACAAAGGTCGCATTGGTTGTATGGGTTGAATGGGTCACAAAAGGTCGCATAGGTCATAGGTCGCATAGGTCTGCATAGGTCGCATTGGTCACCATATGTTTAATGAAGTAAATTTTATGCAGGTGTTGGACCTTTATCGAAGGAGTCTGTGGCATATGTTCAACCTCGACTGGTACCTAAACGAGTTTTAAGACCACGAAAGGCATATGTTGAACCTCCACCGGCAAAAAGAGCAAGAACAGTGCGATGGAGAGGGCGAGGGAAAGATGATGGTGGAGTCCAAGAACCCGAAAAAAGAAGGTTGTTCAAGAACCCGAAAAAAAGGTGGTTCAAGAATCCGAAAAAAGGTGGTTCAAGAACCCGATAAAAAGGTGGATGAAGAACCTTCGTTTTTGTGGAAGCCCAAGGGATTAGAAAAGGGCTCGATAACCCGAGAACCTTCGTTCATTGACACAAGCGGTGAAAGCTTGATTGCTCTATATATGTTCATGACAAAACCTGGACATGAGAGTTGGTGGAAATCTAATCTAGGTATTCCCTTAGGGCCACAGTTTTTGGGAGATTACATTAAAGCACGACGTATGGCTCGAAGATGATATAAGGTTTTTTTAAACCCGAAGTCATAGAGGTCATTTTGTTTCATATTTATTCATGTGTGTTAATTTTTTTTTTTTGCAGCAATTGGATAAGGCATTGTTGGTGCAGTATTATCGCATGAAGACATTCCTCACGATATTTAAGAAATTTTACGTTTGTCCTGTTGCTTTCATGCAGATCCTTAAGATGTGGTCGTACGAGGATATGGACACTTTGCCGGAGTTTCTTAGTGAATGTTTGAATGGAAAGTATCCATTCAGAAGTACGGAACCAATGAGTGATTTCGAGGCTTTGTCTCGGTTCTAAACATTCCATCGCTCAGTAGTATATATGTAGGATGTCATTGGGTAGCCATCAAAGCGGATTTCAAAACCTGATGCATCACGGTATACGACTACCAACAGAGGATTAAGAAAATGCATATCGATCCAGTGATTAAGAAGCTAAGAAAAGTTGTCCCCAAGATGTTCATTCTCGAAGGGTTTCCTTCTTTGGCTTCTGGAGAAGATGAATGGAAATATGAGTATTATGAAGGTCTGACAGAGAACAAAACCGTGAATGACTTTGGTGTTTACACCTACAAATTCGTAGAAGATTGGTAATGAAAGCACGTATTGATTTGCACTTCATTTACGACGAAAATGTTCTTTCCATGTGTGAGAAGATTGCGGCTAGGGTATTTAGTAATGGAAAATGTATCCCTCCACCCCGAGATTAACTTGATATTTGGTACATTGTTATTTTTTTGGGAATGGAATATGTAAATATTTAGTGCATTGCTATTTGGTACATTGTTATTTTTTTAAAATTTCTTCATAATAATAAAAGGAGTTGCAGAGGTAAAAGGGTCGTAGGGTCAAGGGTCGAACGGGTACAATGGTCTAAGGGTTGCAGGGATCCGAGGGTCGCAGAGGTGCCAGGGTCGCAGAGATACAAGGGTCGCAGAGGTACAAGGGTCGTTCGACGATTTTACCCGTTTGACCCTTGACCCTGTGACCCTTTTATCTCTGCGACCCTTGTATCTCTGCGACCCTCGGATCCTTACGACCCTTATTATTTACAAATACAATTACTACAAATAATATAAATAATTAATTATTTATTATTTACAAATACAATTATTTACAAATCATATAAATAATTTATTATTTATTATTTACAAATACAATTATTTACAAATAATATGAATAATTTATTATTTACTATTTAAAATACAATTATTTACATATAATATGAATAATTTATTATTTATTATTTACAAATACAATTATATACAAATAATATGAATAATTTATTATTTATTATTTACAAATACAATTATTTACAAATAATATGAATAATTTATTATTTACTATTTACAAATACAATTATTTACATATAATATGAATAATCTATTATTTATTATTTACAAATACAATTATATACAAATAATATGAATAATTTATTAATTATTATTTACCAATCCAATTATTTACAAATAATTGACTCAAATCTCTACGACCCTTGTCCATCTGCGACCCTTGGACCCGTGCGACCCATGCCTTTCTGCGACCCTTGTCCCTTTGCTACCCTTGTCCCTCTTCGACCCTTGGACCCCTACGACCCTTGTCCCCTTTCGACCCTTTTCCATCCGCGACTCTTGTTACAATAATAGTAAATCCACAAAAACAACGATACTAACATTAATACTTACTATTCAATAATTGTAAAAAAAAACCAAACAAATAAAAACATGAAGTTCAAGTTCAAAGGAATGTTCTTGTTCAACGAAGGTTCAGAGTAATCAAAATACATTTGAAAGCAAGCTATGTTATTTTTAGGCCTTCGTTAAGGGAAAATTGAAGCATTAGTGTTGGTCCATCGGAATACAGTTCCACTTCGAGGGTACAACCCTGGGTAAAACCATGCTCGTGACAAAATTTTCTCCAACCCCTTCTGAACGTAGCGCCGCCATGTGCCACTGGCCTTAGATATGCCTCCTAATGACATGTAATCCATCATAGTATTTTCATGATTCTTAGGTTTATTTTTTATTAGATTTCTCGGACTTTACCGACTTATTGAGTATATTCGAGGACTTCTTCTACGATTTCGTGTTTTGTGTAGGAAATGAAGACATGTGAAGCAAACACGAGTGAATACGACAAATTTACCCGAAAATGTGACCAAGTGATAAGATACAATACGTGGATGGTCACGGAACCAAACGGAACACCCTATCATCGAGCGAATGGAGCAAAAACAGCAAGATAACATAGCCCATTTGGGCTTGGAAGAGGCCCCGTGCGGGCTGCAACTCCAGCAAAGTTTGCACGACTCGGGGAGGCTTGGAGCACGCACAGATCTGGCTGAAGAACCTGACCCCATGCGGGTTGGCTAAGTTGCACGTGCGGGCTGCCATGACTAGCAAAGTTTGCCCAGGTCGGGCTGATGAAGAGCCCGCTCGGGCTTGTGGAAAACACCACCCCGCGCGGGTTGAGGATGTGCTCGCGCGAGTCACCTTTCTCTCAACAAATTTTTTTGAATTTTGAACGGGCTGAATTTAAAAGGGAACCAAAGGGGGAAGCCAAGAACGGATTGAAAAAGGGAAGAGAACAAGGATACGAACCTGACCAAAGCAGAAGAGAGAGAGCACGGACGAAGAAGGAGACTTCGGGGAATCGAAGGATTCGTCGGACGTCACCCTCAGAGGATAGGGAAGATGAATCCCTTACTGCATTTGTATTTGTTTCTCGACAACTTTTGAGTAGTTCTCATTATCATGCATTAGGGATGCCATTGTAATGGATAGTTTGATTCGTTAATGCTTGATTCCGGTTTTGTTCAATCGTATGGTTCGATAGGTTATAGATATGTGCATAATGCGTTCTTACTTTGTTGATTTCATGTTTGAATGAGACTAGATCCGTTCGAGTGAGATTAGACATGTTTGAATGAGATTAGAGATTCGTCTAGGCATCGAGAGAGTCAGACTTGAATCTCGGGATTATCCTTCAAATGAATTAGATTAATGAGAATTTGACCGATCGGTTAATCTATTTAGGAAGGGTAGTAATCGAGGTAGAACTCCCATTGTTCGTCATGCATTTAGGTTGTAGATATACTGCATCGGAAGGTGAGTACGTTGATATCTTAGATAGAAGATTTAGGCTCGAGAGAGTCATTTCCGTTTATAGAGGTTGAGTTCCCATCTGAAATTAGAGGTCGAATTCCCTATCGTTCTTCATACATCTAGATGTTCCGCGCTATATCGGAAGATGAGTGATGTTGATTTCCTAGGTAGAGGATTTAGGCTCGGAAGAGTCATTTCCAGCATTAGAGTCAAATTTCCTATCGTTCTTCATGCATCTAGACGTTCTGTGCTACATTAGAATATGAGTGACATTGATTCCCTAGGTAGAGGATTAGATTTTGGTTCCCCATCGATTGATATAAACTGATTTCATGATCCATAGAAACATCCATTGCATGTTTCGGTATTCCCGAAGCCCATGGTACTCTATCTTGTTGAGTCTAGCTTCGTCATCCTTTATTATCTTATTTTCCAGTTTCATAATCTTATATTGATTGATCTTCTTCTCATGAATTCTTAGTTCTAACGTTGCATTCAGTCCCTAGAGTCTGATCCTGGTACTACACGAACTGTATACTTGCGGTGGAGTGGTCTAGGAAATATAAAACCTCTAATTCCGACCATCAAGTTTTTAGCACCATTGCCGGGGACTAGTTACGGTATTGGAATTAGGATTTCATTGAGTCAAGATCCAGTGAAGCTCGGGACGTTAAACAAGCGCTTATCGGGAGGCAACCCGACTTTTGCATTTTCTTTTTATTTCATTTTCAGAACTTATTGTTATTCTTTTCGTATTCATGTACTCGGTCAGCTATGATGTTGTGTTTTCTCCTTTGGATTGTGTGTGTCTTTCTCAGAGATTTTTCGACTTCTATATCATCCCTTATGGAAGAAACGCATACAACGTCCAGCCGTATCACTAACTCGGGACAACAAGATACACAAGGTGCACACGTTCTAACCCTAATTTTCTCGTAGTTTGATGTGCGAGATTTTCTCTTAGGTCTGGAACACCAAGACGGTGTTTCATTCAATGCTGGGGGAGTACTCATCGAGTAACATTCATGTGATTAGGATTAGATGATTAGGATTAGATGTTGATTTTTTTTAGGAATAAACAGATGGACACCTAGTATGAAATTTCGAGCTTTAGTCCTTATTTTGCGACTTTGTCGAATCGTAAACAATAGTCTAGGTTTGCTAAGAAGTCTTTTGGATACCGATTAATCGAGTAGTTGTGCTTAAAACCATGATCTATTGTTGCATTCACCTCCTAGGTTTTAGTACCAAGTATCCATATCTCTGTGTATACCGTTTATCCCTTGATTTGTTTGATATATTTTACCGTTCATTGATCATTAGATTCCACACGCTTATACTCCGCTGTCATCTTGGATAAGTTTCTAATTATTTCAGGTTTACTATGACATGAGTACATCGAGATCGATGGTTCGGGTCTAAGTGGTGGGATGAGGCGCTATTCTACGTCCTAAGGGTTAGAGTTGATGCGTAATCTTTGGTAAAAAAAATGTTCTTCAATGACGCAAATCTTCACTCCGCTAAGGTTACAAGACCTTATGAGTGTGCCATAGGCAGCCTAGGTCTAAGTAGAAAGCCATCTCTCTTCGACTTCAACGTCCTAGAAACCAAGCGTGGATCTATAAAAAAATGAGAAAAAAGGAGAATAAGAACGATAATATGAGCCTAATGATATCTCATGCAAGCTTAGGGGAATTGGTATGGAGATTGCTTGGACATTGTCTAGGGGTATGAAATAGACTTAGGTTATTGGAAGAATAGCATGGCTCGTGACTTTCGATTGATAGAAGTCTGAACTAGGTACGCTTAGGCTTACGTTCATGTGACGCGTTGTTTTGTATGATGGCTATCCCTTTGAAGTTTTCGTGCTAGTGTCCATTGTTGTTTAACTCTTCTTGTACTCGACTCCAGGTTTGCTCGAGGACGACCGAAGGTTAAGTCTGGGGCAGTTTGATAACATGTAATCCGTCATATTATTTTCATGATTCTTAGGTTTAGTTTTTATTAGATTTCTCGGACTATACCGACTTATTGAGTGATCATCTCATTTTCATACGTATTTCTTGCACGATTTAAGAGACGTTTTTTATATATATGTGTTTCTTTACGTATGATTCCGTTTCCGTTTTACTTGTTTTTGTGTTTTCATGTTCTCACAGGTTTTTACGCGTATTTAAGTCATTTCGGAGCCAAAAGGACATGCACGGAGCTAAGGAGCAACTCGAGGATCATCACGGGACAAACGGGACGAGATTTAGCATGAAGAGCCTCCACCCGGTCGGGCACAACTCATGCACGATCGGGCAAAAGCTACGGCGAATTTTGTGCGTAAGTCACGCACGATTCGGGCAAGGAAATGCCCGACCAGCTGCCTTGTACCCGAGCGGGTACTCACCATGCCCGATCGGGCACCCCTTGCAGCCACACAAACTGCACGATCTGCCCTAGCCGCACCTGAGCGGGCACGTTGAGTGCCCGAGCAGGTCGCGACCCGAGAAACTAGCAAAGTTAAGTAAAATTAACTTAAAACAAAAGGGAACTCGTGGGGGCAATTAAGGATCGATCGGTTAACTTAGATGAATGAGATTTTGACCGATCGGTTAATCTATTTAGGAACGATAATAATCGAGGTAGAACTCCCATTGTTCGTCATGCATTTAGGTTGTAGATATACTGCATCGGAAGGTGAGTACATGTATATCTTAGATAGAAGATTTAGGCTCGAGAGAGTCATTTCCGTTTATAGAGGTTGAGTTCCCATCTGACATTAGAGGTCGAATTCCCTATCGTTCTTCATGCATCTAGATGTTCTGTGCTACATCGAAAGATGAGTGACGTTGATTTCCTAGGTAGAGGATTTAGTCTCGTAAGAGTCATTTCCAGCATTAGAGGTCGAATTCCCTATCGTTCTTCATGCATCTAGACGTTTCGCGCTACATCAGAAGATGAGTGACGTTGATTCCCTAGGTAGAGGATTAGATTTTGGCTCCCCATTGATTGATATAAACTGATTTCATGATCCATAGAAAACATCCGTTCCATGTTTCGGTATTCCCGAAGCCCATGGTACTCTATCTTGTTGAATCTAGCTTCGTCATCCTTTATTATCTTTACTTTCCAGTTTCATAATCTTATATTGATTGATCTTCGTCTCGTGAATTCTTAGTTCTAACACTACACTCAGTCCCTAGAGTTCGACCTTGGTACTACAAGAACCGTATACTTGCGGTAGAGTGGTCTAAGAAATTAAAACCATTGATTTCCGCACATCACCTCCCACAACAGTCTGTATCTTTTCATCAGATATATCTTACATCGTCTATGGCAAAGATCTTTGCAACATCCGTAGAAAGGAACGAGTGACCCTTGTACCTCTCTGCCACCCTTGTACCTCTACGACCCTTGTACCCCTTTGCAACCCTTGTACCCATGCGACCCTTGGACCCTTACGACCCTTTGATCCCTTTGCGATCCCTTTACCCATGCGACCCTTGGACCCATACGACCCTTTGACCCCTTTGCGACCCTTTACTTCTACGACCCTTGGACCCCTGCAACGACCTTTGATCCCTTTGACCCGTCGATGAGACTCTATGACCCAGTGCGACCGTGCAACTCTGTGACCCAGTCACTAATTGCGATTAATTGACATTTCAATAAATATGACTCGTTTAGACTCGTTTTCAATAAACGAGTCTTATATTGACCCAATGTTTCATAACTCACAAAAGAAACAAGAAAAACACAAGAGAATCACGAAAAACTCACTATACATATCTGGTTTTCCTGTGGTATGTGCTTAATTGCAAGTTTCTTTGTTGACAACAAACGATTTCAACCTATTGGCAGCGAATCTGATGCCGATTTCAAGCTACTCTCGCACCGCATTTGAGAGATAAATAGAGGTGCTTTGGAGGAGAGAGAAAAATTGTCGACAAGGGTAATATGGGATTATCAATATTTTAAGGGTAGATTTGAAGTTGAAACTTTTTTTTCAGGAAGAATATTTTTGAAGCATTTTAACCCTGTAAGGGTATTTTTGAAGTTCCCCATTTGAAAATCCACATAATGTATGTTTATTACTATATAGTTTATTTGTTGTAACATTTTAGTTTTAAAAAAATATGGTATATATATTTTAATTTACATTATATCATTATTATTGTTATTATTATTTTGAACAAAATAATTATTAAGAAACGTTTAAAATATTATTTAATTATATTTAACAAATAAAGTATGCAAATTATAAGTTATTATTTACTATTTTATCCGAATATACAATAATTAATACATAATGATACGATGATTTACGAATGCTTTATCTCTAGTGTTGACATTGATTCATTCATTTACAGTAATATAATAATAACATATGATATCATTGACAACAAAATATCAAAGAGGAATTTGCAAGAAATAGTCACGTTTAATTCTATATGCCTAATTTACATTGATACATCTAATTACCGTTTATATGTTATATTTATCGTAAAATGATTTTGTATTATTCATTCACTGACATATAATATAATTATGACGAATATATAAAATATCTGTATCGATATTAATATATAATTAAATTAAAATATTAAATGTATTTAAAACATTAAGAAAATTTTAACATATATTTATAGATTTTGATTGCATAAAAACATTTATTTAATCATGTTTCACTATTAATTTCACTTTGATTAATCTCTTATGTCATCACGGTTCTTGATTTATTTGGATCAATTTTTATAAGATATTCTATCAATATTCAACAAAACATAAATTATATAAAACAATTTTATCATGATTTTGGAATATATAGTATCTTTATTTTGGAATTAAAAATAATGAAATTTGGTGACAAGACAAATATTCAAAAATAACTATATAAAAATTCAAAAATAAAGTAGAAAAAAAGGTGTAAAAGATAACAAGATTTGGGTCAAAACCTTATTTATATATTAAAACATAGTGAAACATAGTAAAATTATTACATAATTCTAATTATAAAATTTAATAAAAAATAAAATAAAATATAAAGTGGACAAACAACAACATTGGATCTGCCTCTACTTACAAATAAGGCAAAATAAAAAGAGAATTGGATCGTTGCTCGAAAGCCTATTCGCAACTTCCTCTCACTTTCCATTTTTTGGTGCACATCGAAGACACGTGACTTCATGACAAGGACCACTCAAGAGAAGTATATGGTTATAATTTGGAAAACATAAACGTTTTATTTACAACTAAATGTAGATTTAGTCTGTATTTTTGTGATTTATATTTTAAAAGTTGGTATTATCACTACAATCACACAACCAATAGAAATCCACTAACCTTAGTGTCGTTAGGAATGGGAAGCATGCAATGTGGATGATAGGGGGCCTCCACAAGTATTCCACGTCGAGATTTACTTCATTGTCAACTATTTATGTGATTGGTATGTAATGTCATGAGTTGAACGCTTAAATAGTATTTAATTAGTCTTACTTATTGTCCAATTGATGTTGCGTATAACAACACTCTCAAAAACCAGATAGCGTGAATAAACATCATTTATTCTGATGAATCATAGAGAAAGAGAAGTCAACATTTCCTTCTGTCTTATTAGTTTCGGATAATCTCATGGTATGGTTTGACTGTCAAACCCCGTTAGATTACCAACTATGTTTTATATCTATCAGAGCCGACTGTCGAATAATGGGCTTGATAAATGTTGGAAATGTAGAGATTTGGTGTTCATATTACATATTTAAGGCTCCAACTCCTTTAATAGGAACTTTTGTACCATTTCCAATAAAAACACTTTATGCATCATGTTTCTACTTGTAAGGTTTGTTTGTTTTTGAAGCTTAAGAATTGTTACCAGCTTATTTTGTCGTTGCAAGAGACTTGAGAATCTCTTGCTTCATTTTGAGGAGAGTCTCGAAATTAGACTTTGTTACAAACTCTTTGGTAGTGACTATCATGACTGAGTTTTGAGTGTTGTTTGTCCTTTTATGGCTTGAAATGGAGAACATTTGTCCTTAAACAATAGTTTTGTGAGCTACTTCATCTAAGCAATGAAAAAGATTCCTTGACCAGGTAACGCGTTGAACGATGGTAACACATTTTTCCTTTAAATATGTTGAATAAGGCTATTGTAGGATCCATCAAGAACGAAGAGAATGCTAAAGAACTCATCTTCATCGTTTCTTGTTGTGATCTCTTTAAGATTAGCAATTTCGGGGGTGAAGTAGCCCTAAGATCTTTAAAATTTTCAATATCTCATTAAATAGACTGCTATCTTGATTAAGATTGCTTAGCATCTTTTATACTTCAAAAATCTATTTGAGATCAAAGGCATATAACTGTTAAATATTACTTCATATGTAATACAAAATTATTAATACGTTTTTTTCGAATTAATTATAGTAACAAACAAAGTATTCTTTAGTTTGGATATAAGAAAGGTTGTGTCAATTCATATTTTTTCTGCCATTGAAAACTATTAAACTTTAATGAAAATATTCATCATTTAAAAAAAATGTAAAATATTGGCAATATTCATCAAATCTTACATTATTGCTGGAACAAATTTTATTTGGGATATTATTGACACGGGACAAATCGAGTTTGCCTATTAAGATTGGTTCGATTGTAATTTTTATTGTCTAGTGTTCTTTAGATCTCTTACGCATTTTTAATATATTGAAATGCAATTCAATTTACTGTTTAATAAAAACAAAGAATATATAACAATTAGTTATCTAAAATTAAATATTTTGGTGTTTAATCTATTCGTTCGTAGTTTATCTTTCATGTATTGATAACGTTAAATCAATTATTTTTTTCATTCTTAGTTTCTTTTAAATTGATTGGATATATTTATTATAGATTATATGATTATCACAATTGATTATTTAGAGAAAATTCATGAATTTAATGGTATTAATATGTATGTCTTTTGAAAATATTTTGTGTTAAATAATTGCCTTACTCTTTTATTGGGTGCAATTATATCACTTTTGCATTTAAAATCTATATATAAAAAGAAGGATAAAATGGTGCATTCTCCTTGTGCAATTATATCACCAACATTTAATTTTTCTTTATTTCTATTCTAATTTATAATTTAATTTCACTCTCCACTACAAATCTATATATAAAAAGTAGGATAAAATAGAGATATCTCCTTGCGCCACCTCATCAACACATGATTTTGTTTTTATTATAATTCATAATTAAGTTTTACTCTCCATTAAAAGTTCTTTATAGCCACTAACCTAATTTTAATATCCATTTACTTTTATTCAAAACTTATCAAACCTTTTACTTTCATTTTTGAAATGGTGATTTTTTAGACCAAAGCCTCAAAACTGGTTCTCTTGATGGTGTTTAGGAGGAAAAAAATTTGAAAGAGGAGAATTGGTTCTCTGTGATGGTGTGTAGGACGAAAAAATTTTGAATGAGGAGAAAATAAAGCTAGAGGAGAAGTATACGTTGGCTACTGTTGATGGTGTTAAAGAGAAGGTAAGTTTTCTCAAACTGGTGAAACGTCTTATATATGCTCTCTTTGTTCCCGATCTATGTAATATGATTCAGTTGATGGTGTGTAGGAGGAAAAAGTTGTGAAAGAGGAGAAAATGGAGCTAGAGGAGAAAATGGAGCTAGAGGAGAAGTAAATATGGGATATTGTTGATGGTGTTAAAAAGATAAGTTTTCTAAGAATGGTGAAAGGTCTTATATATGTTCCTTTCTCTTTAAAATATAAAAGTAATTTAATCATTATAAATATGATTTTGCAAATGGAAAGAAGTGAAGCATGAAAACACGGTCACTTGGATAGCTTTGTGGAACGATCCAATTAATCCTAAAGTGTTCAAGTATGTATTTTTTATAAAGTTTTCCTATAAATTGTCCTGTTTAACTATTTAACAAATAAACTATGTTTTCACTCTTGAATCTATGATCACATAGAGAGCATAAAGGATACATATAACAAAAATTTTACTACAAAAGATATTATAAACATGATGCAAGTAATTTGTTGAGGTATGATAATTAATATTTCGTTCGATGTAGGATGATGAACACCAATCCACCGTAGCTAACAACTGTAGCACTTGGACCAAATAACAAGAAGAATTAAATTGTGATGGGAGAATATTGCTTCATCATTGTTGTGTTGCTTTAAGAATGAGGTGCAATTCAGATAGAACCATCAGTAGTACTTCGCATCTCTTTATAATTTTGACTCTACAATTATTAATGGAAAGAAAACAAATATTTCTCTGATGCATTGCTGATAATAGAAACGTAAGTTCGAGGTGCAACCCGTACATAAATGCAGGAGACCTATGTTAGAACAAGAACATGAAAATGGATCACCATTAACCTCACCGTTAATCAAATTTACGTTGAATTTCAAATCAGATTTATTCAATCACATATCAATTAGATTTCGAGATTTATCCAATCATTGATTTAAAAAAACCATCCTGCAACCATCTCCATAACAATTACTTTTTTAACACACTAACCTTGATTTCTTGGTGTTTAAGAACCTAACCATTACTCTCCAAGAGTTTTCCTGCAGTAAAACGACAAAATATATATTCAAACATTACAACTGATTGTATCTAGCCAGTAACCAAAATGCTAACAGTAAAAATGGATCCTCATTAACATCACCATTAATCACCATTATTTTTACCATTAACCTAAATTTTTCTCTGCATCAATAGATACAACAATCAGCAATTATTTCTCTCCATCAAAATGTTCAAATGGATCAGCATTAACCTCACCATTAATCTGTTTTTCTACAATATTAAACGCCAAAAAACAAACTAAACACAGAGTTAAAAATTCTACAGGATCAATACTACCGTATCCACCATTAATCTATTTTTATTAACACATTTAAAATTCTGGTTACTGGATAAAAAATTATGGTTAACACATTAAAAATTCTACACGATAAACCAGAATGGGACGCTAGATTCTCTGCATCAAAATGTTTAAATGGATCAGCATTAACCTCAGCATTATTCTGTTTTTCTACTGCATTAATCTATTTTAATTAACACAAAACACAATTGTCCAGCCACTTAGCTAAACTTTAATACAGCAACTAGCCTAAACTTTAATACAATCAAAATCAAGACATTAAATAAAAACAAATTAACACAAAATCCAGTCAAAATCAACATTAAACACCCAAAAACAAATTAAACATAAGATTAAAAAATATACATGATAAATACTAACCTATATAACCAACATTTAATTTTTCTTTATTTTCTATTCTAATTTATAATTTAATTTTACTCTCCACTACAAATCTATATATAAAAAGTAGGATAAAATAGAGATTTCACCTTGCGCCACCTCATCAACACATGATTTTGTTTTTATTATAATTCAAAATTAAGTTTTACTCTCCATTAAAAGTTCTTTATAGCCACTAACCTAAATTTAATATCCATTTACTTTTATTTAGAACTTATCAAACCTTTTACTTTCATTTTTGAAATGGTGTTTTTTTAGACCAAAGCCTCAAAACTGGTTCTCTTTGATGGTGTTTAGGAAGAAAACGTTTTGGAAGAGGAGAATTGGTTCTCTGTGATGGTGTGTTGGACAAAAAAGTTTTGAATGAGGAGAAAATAAAGCTAGAGGAGAAGTATGTGTTGGCTACTGTTGATGGTGTTAAAGAGAAGGTAAGTTTTCTCAAACTGGTGAAACATCTTATATATGCTCTCTTTGTTCCCGACCTGTGTAATATGATTCAATTGATGGTGTGTAGGAGGAAAAAGTTGTGAAAGAGGAGAAAATGGAGCTAGATGAGAAGTAAATGTGGAATATTGTTGATGGTGTTAAAAAGATAAGTTTTCTAAGAATGGTGAAAGGTCTTATATATGTTCCTTTCTCTTTAAAATATAAAAGTAATTTAATCATTATAAATATGATTTTGCAAATGGAAAGAAGTGAAGCATGACAACACGGTCACTTGGCTAGCTTTGTGGAACGATCCAATTAATCCTAAAGTGTTCAAGTATGTATTTTTGATAAAGTTTTCCTATAACTTGTCCTATTTAACCATTTAACAAATAAACTATGTCTTCACTCTTGAATCTATGATCACATAGAGAGCATAAAGGATACATACAACATAAATTTTATTACAAAAGATATTATAAACATGATGCAAGTAATTTGTTGAGGTATGATAATTAATATTTCGTTCGATGTAGGATGATGAACACCAATCCACCGTAGCTAACAACTGTAGCAATTGGACCAAATAACAATAAGAATTAAATTGTGATGGGAGAATATTGCTTCATCATTGTTGTGTTGCTTTAAGAATGAGGTGCAGTTCAGATAGAAGCATCAGTTGTACTTCGCATCTCTTTATAATTTTGACTCTACAATTATTAATGGAAAGAAAAAAAATATTTCTCTGATGCATTGCTGATAATAGAAACGTAAGTTCGAGGTGCAACCCGTACATAAATGCAGGAGACCTATGTTAGAACATGAACATGAAAATGGATCACCATTAACCTCACTGTTAATCTAATTTACGTTGGATTTCAAATCAGATTTATTCAGTCACATATCAATTAGAATTCGAGATTTATCCAGTCATTGATTTAAAAAACCATCCAGCAGCCATCTCCATAACAATTACTTTTTTTTAACACACTAACCTTGATTTCTTGGTGTTTAAGAACCTAACCATTACTCTCCAAGAGTTTTCCTGCAGTAAAACGACAAAATATATTTTATTCAAACATTACAACTGATTGTATCTAGCAAGTAACCAAAACTCTAACAGTAAAAATGGATCCCCATTAACATCACCATTAATCACCATTATTTTTACCATTAACCTAAATTTTTCTCTGCATCAATAGATACAGCAAGCGGCAATTATTTCTCTCCATCAAAATGTTCAAATGGATCAGCATTAACCTCACCATTAATCTGTTTTTCTACAATATTAAACGCCCAAAAACAAACTAAACACAGAATTAAAAATTCTACAGGATTAATACTACTGTATCCACCATTAATCTATTTTTATTAACACATTTAAAATTCTGGTTACTAAAAATTCTGGTTAACACATTAAAAATTCTACAGGATAAATCAGAATGGGAAGCTAAATTCTCTGCATCAAAATGTTTAAATGGATCAGCATTAACCTCACCATTATTCTGTTTTTCTACAGAATTAATCTATTTTTATTAACACATTAAAACACAATTGTCCAGCTACTTAGCTAAACTTTAATACAGCAACTAGCCTAAACTTTAATACAATCAAAATCAAGACATTAAATAAAAACAAATTAACACAAAATCCAGTCAAAATCAACATTAAACACCCAAAAACAAATTAAACACAAAATTAAAAAATATACATGATAAATACTAACCTATTCACCATTAATCTATTTTATAACACATTAACACACAAATGTCGAGCCATAAGCTAAAATTTAATACAACCACTAACCTAAACTTAAATCAGACTCACTACCCTAAATCACATTAAAACAGAGAAATAAAGCCAATAACCCAAACGTCAAAACAACCACTAACCTATTGCATCAAAAACACCAAAATACATCCCCATTAACATCCCCGTTAATATATTTTATTCAGGCATTAATCCAAAATTTATCCAGCCACTAATCTAAACCTTAACAGTCACAATAGATCCCCATTAACATCACCTATAATCACCATTATTTTGACCATTAATCTAAATTTTTCTCTGCCCAAATGGATCAACATTAAAAATTCAGGCATCCCCATTAATATATTTTATTCAGGCATTAATCCAAAATTTATCCAGCCACTAATCTAAATTTTTCTCTACCCAAATTAAAAATTCCACAAGATAAATACTACCATATTCACGTTCAAAATCACAGATCATAATTCTAAAAAATCTCCATACATCCTATCAAACATACCTATTCTATTGTTTAATGGATCAGTTGCAAAATCCAAACACAACTATGCTGAAACAACACGTTACCTTCAATGAGCTTAATGTGGTACACTGTCTCCAGCGGATTGTTGCACGAGTTTTCTGCATTTGGGAAGCCCACAATGCTAAACAAAATGGTTGCTCATGTGGAATGAATTTTTTCGCATTGATGAACAGGTCGGTTTTTTCTCCTATAAATTTTCCCATATTTATATTACTATAAAAATAATAAAATAAATTATGTTACTGTTGTAGGCATCCATGCTGCACGGAACACTGAGTTGCATGTTGTTTACCCGTTTCGATCGTTTCTTAATCGAAAGAAGCATTGTTTAACTTGAATGTTTTGATGTGGTTAAGGGAAATGAAACATTCAAGCTAACAGATTCCCTTATTGCAATACGCGTAACAGTATCCACAAAAATATCTGTCACTTTCTGAAAATTATGTTACCATCCCAAAGGAACTTTTCCGTTTCAAGACCTATCATGAGATAGCATCCCTAACAAACACAAATATGTCGTTTTCAGGTTCTATTTTTTTAATAAGAAATTAAGAGTACATCGCCGCGTGCAATGGATTTCCTTGATTGAACTATCATTTTGCTGTTTACTCTAATCAGTTATATTATATGACAAATTTCAGATGTTATTGGACATGTAAGTGCAATCAAGGATCCGTATGCCGACAACATATCCGCGATAAAACGTCTAACTTTACGACTACAACTTTCAGGGTAAGTTGTATACCCACAAAAGACTTTCGACGATATTATATCTAATGATCGCTTATACAAGGGGAATGAATGTCACCATCGCAGCTTGGGACCAAAAAGCCGTTGAGTTACGTGCAAAATTAGAGTCTTATAGTTCTCACCCATCCGTTATTTTAGTTACAAGCATTAATCCAAAATTCGTTGCAAGTTCATTACCACATATTATTTCGCATTGTATATGATATATTTCAACGTATGCCCATTTTTTTTAAAAAAAAAAGTTATGTCACTAATTTTATTATCGTTTTCTAGGTAACCTCTATCTAAATACTACATCTCCAAGTCGCTTTTATTTTAATGGGGATTGCAATGCTGTTGTTGAATTCATTTGTAGGTAAAGTTTTACATTTCTTTTGTTAGTATATATAGAAAGATGTTTAATTTAGTTTATATAAACTGATTTTCTTTCCAAATCATAATGAATAGCATTGAGGATAGGTTTGATGATGGTAACAACATTGAAAAAATCAACAATGTTGTTAAGATCGAGATCATATTTGAGTTTGCAACATTATCAAGTTTTCCAAAACTTTCCATACATCGTGTCATTTGTTTATCTACATTATAGGAAGCGACATTTTTTTGCTATGCACGAGTTGTTGATGTGCTAACCAACAATTGTTGGAGCTACATTGGATGTGCAAAGTGTGCACTGAAGTTGACAAAAATCGAAACTTCACTATTTTGCAACTTTTGCCAAGACACAAATAATGCTGGAGTGATGAGGTTGTTGTTAAATATCTGATTTAAAGTTGAAAACATTTTTTCTCTCACGAAGTATTAGCTTTATATCTACATTTAATCTTTCTTCCATACATTTTTAATTCAGATTCTGAGTTGATTTGACTGTTGATGATGGTGCAGAAATTGCACATTTTGTTTCTTTTGACCGTGAAATCACAAAGTTGACCAATACATAGGCTTTGATTTGACGGAAAATCTGGTACGATTTATTACTTACGCAATTTTGGGATGCACTTTGTTGGAATTTTAATACACTTTAATATTGTACAGGATGAACGAGGTGTTCTTGTTGTCCCTCAATGTCTAATGGACATTATTGGAAAGAGTTTTTTGTTTGAAATCAAAGTAACCTCTTACATTTTACCCCTAACAACCAATCATTCACGGTTTCACAGATGATTGCGGATAAAGTAACAAGCCTGAAAGGCAAAGATGTTGGCGAGGTATTATCCATAAATTCATATTGTTGGTATCATTGTGTGACTTGATTAATTTAAAATTGGCCAACAATTTTCTGTAGGTTCCTACTTTGGGTGATGATACATTAAGTTGCGAGAATGATGTTTTGAATACTAATGCAGTAGAGGATATGTTTGCATTTCTTATGACTTTTTGAATTTTATGTTTGCATTTTTATGACTTTTGGGGTTGTTTTAGTATGTTGAAATTTTCATTTAAAATTTCTTTTATAGTTCTATGTTGTTGGTTGTTATTTTAGGGGTTGTTATAGTATGTTATTTATAAATAACGTTTGACTGTAATAATCAAATTATCCACATACCATTGTGCATCCTCCCCACAGAAAGAATGTTTTCCCACCAGTTGCGGATTCCATTGAGCAAGGCTATAGGAAAAACATATCTGACATGAGAAATTCAAGTTAGGGAAAACAAACTTGAATAATAGCAACGATGAGAAATTATGCAACAAAATAATACATGAATTATGATTACAGAGAAAACTATGGTAAGAAATGAAACTGGTCGGGTATGAATTTTTTCATAAAAGGAAACTTTCTGTTACAATATACACGGCAACAGACTGGACACAATCAAGCAACCTTAAGAACTCTGTATATTACTTGTGCCTTAGACCAAAGAAAAAGTAGACAGAACCACCAAAATTTCCAATTAACCCGACGCCGGAATCGCCCAATCTGAACAAAACGAGCATACCTCGTTGAAATCCGCAATATACCTTTCCCCGCCGGTGCATTGTAGCCCGCCGTCGGCTGCTTCGTTCTGCCGCTTAAAAAATATCCCGCCATGCAGTCGTTGTGGATGTAGTCGTCGTCTGCTTTGTTTCCCCAGTGAAAAGTTAGCCCCCTCGTCAGTCACTGTTGGCCGCCGTCCTGTTTTCCGTTTCGCCGGTGAAATGTTACACTGCCAGCTACAGTCGGCCAGTTTCACGTCAGTGAACCTTCCCCTTACAGCGACAATCGTCCGTGAAACTTCCTCTCACACTTCCGACGCTGAATCTTCCTCTCACACCGATAATCGATCAGTTCCTGTTGGTTAATCCTCCTCTCACAGTTTTCCGTCGCACTCTATTTCATCCGCTCCATTCGAACTCCTCAACCTAATTTTAGGGGTTGTTTTGCCTAAAATTTTCATCGGCCATGGGTTAAAGGGAACCTTTAGTCTTTTGTTTGCTTATTAATTAGTTTTGTCTTTACACTTTATAATATACACAATTGGTTACATTTATTTAGTGTTTTACTCTCATTATATTTACTAAGATAAATTAAATATTCCACACCATCACGTTATATATATTATTTTTACTAATGTTTGGTTATTATTTAGGCTTTCATTGATACAAAAAGTGCAAGCCGAATTAGCATTATCATGAGAAAACCTGGACATTTTGAGTTTGGAAAAAAAATTGAGTTGGGAGATAATTCAACTGATTCAATAAACTGTAAGTGTATATAGATGTATTTTTAATTTATACTCATATTTAATAAAATTTACTCATTTTGCATATTTTTAATTAATCATATTTATCTCGGTATTTATCTCTAGAAAATAGACCGTGGTTTTAATACAAATTTATGTCACATGCAAAGCCAATACAAACTAATTCGATAGCTGACTTGAAGACAAAAGGTTTCCACTTTTGATTATCGATTTATATGTTATCAATTTCCAATATATGAAATAATGTTCTTCCCTGATGCATTAATCTTTTTAATTTAACACATGGTGGTGTTTCTGATATGCCGGAAAAATATAAATCCGCTCGGACCATACGAAAAGCTCTTATGTTGGAAAAGAAATTGCGTAATCGAGTTTGAGGTATGTTTAACATATGTAACATTTATAAGATATCTTTAGGATAATTCCATTTTCAAACATTACATACAATTATATATTGTGAAAGTTTTCCAAGATCGTGCATATTAGGTTTTGATCAAACGTGTGGTTTAATACGTTTGATTTAACCTACAATACAGATAGTATTGGATCATCTTCTGTGAGAGTTTCAACGATGCAACATAGAGTTTTTTAGCCTCTAATTGCAACTTATTTATCACATATTGTATATTCTAATTTATGGAGTAACCCTTTCAATAATTAGGCGTGACCACCATACAGCTTCATATTGATAAAGATATTCTTCGTTGTAAACATTGTGATGCATTAGTTTGGCGATCCGAAAGTGTTAGGCGAGATTCAACTAAGTTTAATTTTCTATTTAGCTTATGTTGCATGCAAGGACGCATTCGCTTAATAAAGGTACCCTGAACCTCCACCTTTACTAGAAGAGCTCTACAAAAATTTGCTTTCATTCCAAACAAACATTAGAGCTTATAATTCAATCCTGCATTCATATACATGGGTGCTAAGATAGACCAGGAAGAGGGCCTTTCACCTTTAGAATCCATGGGCAAAATCATCATCAGATAGGATCGTTTCTGCCAATTCAAGGAGAGACGCCCAAGTTTGCACAACTCTATATATATGACAATGTTATGAGGTTCATAATCGTATCAGTACACTTAGTCATACTGCATCCACTGGAAATATTGACGAACACATCGTTGCTGATCTAATACAAACGATTGGTCGAGCCACGTAAGAAAGGAAAACAATATGAGATACCTGCAGGAGATGAAGTTGAAGGTTTAATTGTTGGAGATCTATCAACAACAATCGGTGAAAGAGATGTCATTTTACAATTGAAGCCATCAGGCGAGCTTTATAGAATCAGTGATCTTCATCCATTATTTATGAGCTTGTCGTATCCATTGTTGTTTCCTTATGGTCAGATCGGGTTTCACGAGGAGATACCATATTGGACTCTCGAAACAAAACGAGACGCTCTTATGTAACAATGCGAGAGTTTTATGCTTATCAACTCCACACACGATTATTTGAAGGAAAAACAATAATCAAAGGCGGACGTCTATTCCTACAGTATGTTGTCGAAGCATACACTGCCATTGAGCAAGAACGGATTCGTTGGGCTAGAAATAACCAAAAGAAATTAAGATCTGATCTGTACAAAAATGTTTTTGATGTAGTTGGAAAGGGTGATAAATGTGGTAAAGTTATAGGTAAGAGGATTATGCTTCCACCTTCATTTACGAGAGGACCTAGATATATGGTTGAAAATTACCACGACGCAATGGCTATTTGTAGATGGTATGGTAACACAGATCTATTTGTGACAACGACTGCGAATCCAAAATGGCCAGAGATTAAATTGGATGCCCTTTTGGAAGATTTCAATGTTGGTATTTTCTTTCTTAAACCTATATCAGGTACGAAATTAGGATGTCTTTGGAATATTTATATCGAATACTTTTCTACAAATTATACCAACTAATACATATCTTATTATACTTTTTCTCCAGTTATATACACTATAAATTTTCAAAAACGCAGATTGGCACATGCTCATATACTGATATGGTACAACCTATGTTCAAGAATCCTACACCTCAAGACATCGATAAGCTAATTCAAGTAGAGTTGCCTGATAAAGTATTAGACCCTGAAGGATTCAACCTGGTTGCACAACAAATGATGCATGGTCCATGTGGTATAGACAGACCACGTTCACCATGGAAAATCAAGTTTGTACGAAGAAATATCCTAGGTCATACATCGTTGCAACGAATGTGGATAGTTCAAGTTATGTAGTATACAAAAAGAGGAAATACGAATCAAATTTTGCAATGAATGGTGATATAAAATTGGACAACTGTTACATTGTTCCCTATAACCTACAAATTCTAAAGAAATATAGGGCTTATATCAATGTCGAACGGTGCACAAGGTTAAACGCCATAAAGTTTCTTTTCAAATACATCACAAAAGGCGCGGATAAAGAATCTTTATTGATTGAAAGAGAGACTAATATTGCCAGCACTTCACGGATGGAACAGGTACCTATTACGGAGATAAATGAAACCATAAATTACCTCGAATGTGGATATCTATCATCGTGTGAAGCAGTTTGGCGTATCTTAGCTTTCCATATACACCACCAAAAGCCCCCGGTCATGAGGTTATCAATGCATTTGGAAAATGAACAGCTTCTAACTTTTGAAGACTCAACACATCTAGATAGAGTCATCACAAGACCAGATATTGAAGCTACAATGTTTACCGAGTGGATGAAGATGAATAAAATATCAAGTGATGCAAGGGAATTGACCTACGTTGAGATTCCAACCATGTTTGTTTGGCATTCTTCAGATAATTTTTGGTTTCGTAGAAAGAAAGGATTCTCACTTGGTAGAATTGTCAACATCCATCCAGCATCAGGGGAATTGTATTATCTCATAATGTTGCTTAACATTGTAAAAGGAACAACTGGTTATGATGATTTAAAGACGGTTAAAAATGTGAAATATACAAGCTATAAAGAGGCGTGCATTGCAAGGGGTCTGTTTGATGGAGATAATGAGTGGAAACAAGCGATGGGTGAAGCTTCTAAATGGGTAATGCCAACATAGTTACGACGATTGTTCATTACTCTATTGGTATATTGTGAGGTTAGCAAGCCAGATGAACTTTGGAACGATTTTAAGATTCAACACTCTACATTTGTAAGAGAATCAAATTGAGCAATATACTCTTATAGATATTGAGAAACTGTTGAAGGAAAATGAAAACTCGTTGTCTGATGTTCCGAGCATGCCAACACCGGTAAAAGCATTCTTGATGAAATCGCTAATAATCTTTTAAGGCAAGAAATTCATTTTAATCAGAAAGAGGAAAAGGGAGAGCATCAAAAATTAATTGCAACGATAAATGAAGAACATCAGTTGATATATGTGTCAGTTATGAAATCAGTGGAACAAAATGAAGGCAAATTATTTTTTATTTATGGACCAGGAGGGACGGGGAAAACGTATCTGTATAGGGTACTTATTTCTAAGCTCTGATCATAAAGGTCGTTTTGTAATACCAGTTGCATCATCAGGTATAGTAGAATTGCTTCTTCCGGGGGTAGAAATGCACATTCTCGCTTCAAAATTCCCCCTTAATGTCCATGAAGGGTCAACGTGTGACATCAAGCAAGGGAGAATGTAAGCTGATTTACTTAAACAATCAGATTTAATTATATGGGGTGAAGTTCCAATGGCACACCGACAAATGTTTGAAGCATTGGATCGAACATTGAAGGATATTATGACTATGAGTGATGAAGATGCATCTGATAAGCCCTTTGGTGGTTAGGCTGTTATCTTACATGATGATTTGCGACAAATCCTTCCAATTACTCACGGAGGACGAACCGATACTGTGTTAGCACCAATCAGTCGCTCTCATCTTTGGCGATCATGTCATGTCTATACACTAATACAGAACATGCGACTACACCCACAAGAACTTTAGTTTTGCAATGGTTATTGGGTGTTGGAAATGGAACACCACATCATCACATCATCACTATATTCGCGATTTTCTTTCCGTTTTCTTGCATTCCTTGTAAACGCTTTTCTTTCTGTTTTCTTGCGTTCTTTGTAAATGGTTTATAAATAATGGTTTCAGCATCTCAAATTAAATTTTTCTTTCTTTCTTTATCTCTTTTTTCCTCTTTTTAAATTTCGCTCTCTTTCGGCTTTATTTAGTTTGATTAGAATTCCATCTTTATTCACATCCATTTTTTTGTTCTTTGTCCATTGCATGATGTTTATATTACTTTAGGTTTTGAAGATGTAATATATAAAAATATAAAAAAGATATACAAAGCAAAAAGGTTCCAAAGAAATTACCAAATATGTCATGATAGTTACATGTCTCGTAGTAGAGTTTTTAATTTTAATTTATGATAAGACACTCATGGTGTAAGGCTAAACCCCAGACAGAAGGTTTTTTGTGAGCCTTAATCCTAGCCGCCTTTGGGCTATAACATAATCTCGTCATGAGAATCCCCTTTAACACGGTGAAGGAATGAGGAGGAGACAGCTTCTATGGAAACCGAGAGAGTTTTTCGGGCGTGCTTGAGCTCTCCACGATCTTCAATGGTGACTTCGTGGTAGTTTCCTCTGCATCCCATCCTTAACATGTTCTCTCGGGAGAGGAGATTTATAGTCTTGTTTGAGCTCTGCACGTGCTTCATTTTAATTTTTTTCCGATTATTATATGTTTTAATAAAAATACCATTTTTCGGAAATTTTTTTCATAATTATTCCCTTTATAGTATATATAATAAATTATACAAATTTAATATATATATATATATATTAAATATTTTAAGCTAAATTGAAATTAAACTTTTTGTCAATCAACTTCTTGACACATATGGTTAACTCGTTTATCGGTTATGATCCCATAATATCTGGCTATCAGCTCGAAACTCATGGACGATGGAGGATTATATAAAAACTTAAAGGGGTAATTCTCGCATGTGTGGCAAGGTTTTCGAAATTGAATTTGATAGATCAGACCTCATCGAGTACAGCTGTTTGAAAATTTTGAAAATATCGATTTAATTATTTTATTTTAATCAAATCGAAATCATTTTGTTAAAACCCAATATAAATTAATTTGTAATTGGTTATTTTTAAATAAATTCGACACTCTCTTCAACGTTTGGCTTCGCCTTGCCTAAACATAGTAGGATATATAGCACAACTTCATATCAACCCCTATGATTGAAACAAAAAAACAAAATATTAGTTGTTTGATTCACGCGAACATTGTCTTCATATGCTTCTTTGATATCACCTAGTTGATTGTGAAATGAGATTCCATGTCTAAAGCATGCTCATTTTTGTTAAGAACATGAAGTAACTTTATTTAAGCTAACCCGAACTTGTTTCTGAAAGTTCATGTTGTATAATCTGCACAAAATACGGAAAAAATATGGAATTCTTTGTAAAAATGTTCATAAAATTGTGAAGTAATGAGTTATCCAAAAGTTATCCAAAAGTCTCAAGTTCACATGTTGTTCTACTATCTAGCCTTCTATAATAAGAAAAAAAATCTATAAATTCGAAAGAAATGGATATGAAGAGTTTAGAATATGACGCTTTTATTAAACAGAAATCTGAGTGTTGTACATCCATGGTAAACATATTCATCTAAATTAAAGAGAACTTATTTACTCGAATGAACACCCTTTTACTAAGGCATAAAAAATTTGGAAGTAAAGCAAAAAATATAAGAGAAACTTTTTATCTGGAAGATCACGCCAATCAGCACCTAGCTTTTTTGGATACTCAAACACCAAATAAGATCCAATTCATTCGTCTCTTTCAAAATGTGATCAATGAGAACAGCCATGTTCCCTCCTATCCTCTTTTGGAACCAGGAGTTGGAATCACTTTGATACCGAAAGAAACAGACGTCCACTTTAAACATCAAAAAGTCAAATGTACTTATTCAAATTTAAAACTCACATTTGGAGTTCATCCCCGTTTGAAGCAGTTCCTTCAAACTACATATTAGAATCAATATTTTGGTACTTCTTGGTAGAGGAGAACCCGAAACGGGTAACAGCTTGACCAGAAGCAAGCTTGCTCCATAACTCCGAAGATAAAATTCCACATAAAGTGAAATCTGATTCAACATGAAAGTATTGAGAAAGCATAAAAGAATTGTCACCAACAACAATATGAAGATATAAAATCACCAATAGAAGTTTCGAATTGCAAGCCACAAAAGGGAGATTGAAAAATGTTATTTTTAGTGAGACTATAGTACACAACCTGAGAGCAATCAAAGCAAATCGTTTGCACCTGCAGAAATCTCAAATTCGAGCAAATCGAAAAAACCTGACAGCAATCAAAGCAATCAACAAAGCACAAAGCAGATCACAAATTCAGTAAAAATCCAACGTCAAAACCCTAGGCATCGTAAAATCTCATACCCTTGCATGCATTATGTTGTCTTATCATGCTACCATACTCCATATACACAGCTCCATCTACATAATTGAGCTCCTCTAATCGATGAGTCACCCACGATGTTGTAACATCTCCGCGTTTATTTGCATTCAACAGATCTTTCACCGCCTTGATCACCTCCATTTTGAGATTTGGAGAGCCCCTGAAGCATAATCAAATACAAATCAACATAATGTATCAAATGCAGCAATAACATATACAATAACGATTCACGACAAAGATAAATACAACCTTTGCATAAAAAAAGAACAGACCTATCTGGAACGGATCAAGAAACCGTCAGTCGAGAACTTCTTGGAATAGGAAAGCCCAAAACTGGTAACAACTTGACCAGAAGCAAGCTTGCTCCATAACTTGGAAGATAAAAATCCACCTAAAGTGAAATCTGATTTAACCTGAAAGTATTGAGGAAAAACAACAGAATTTTCACCAACAACAATATGAAGATATAAAATCATCCATTGAATTTTCGAATTTCAAGCAACAAAAGGGAGATTTAAAAAATGTTATTTTTAGTGAGACGTATCATACACAAAAAACAGATAAACAAAGAAAACCAATTTCAACAGATCTTGAGTAGCACTTGCAGAAGTCTCAAATTCGATCAAATCGAATAAGCCTGACAGTATTCAACAAACACAAATCAGAGCGCAAATTCAGTAAAAATCCAACTTCAAAGCCCTAGGGCATCGTAAAATCTCATACCCTTGGCTGCATCATCGTGCCTTATCACTCTACAATACTCCATATACACGGCTCGATCTGCGTAATTGAGTTCCTCTAATCAATGAATCATAAAGCTTTAGCAAGTGGGTGAACCAGCCTAACCTCTACACCATGGAGCTTTGCCTCGAGCCTCTGTTGGTTCTATAATTTCTTCTGATTCAACCCGCCTTCTGTTACCATACAATTGAACCTGTTACCATACAATTGAACCTGTTACCAGGAAACACCGCAGACATGGATAAGACGGAGTCTGAGAAATGAGAATCTAAGTTTCATTTATGTTCATCCGGAACAGCATCAAATTCGGGGACAAGACAACAGAGAAGCCAACTCAAGTACCAAAATCAATTTCAGTCTAAAAGGACACAGATTCAATCAAATTTCCAGAGGTGGACGGCGAAAAACAGCAACTTGAAGAGGTCTAAAGCTAAAAAGATGAACATATTGATTCACCAATGAGCAGAGAGACTGTATTAGTGCAACCAAACCATATAATCCGATCTTGTTCCATTACCTCTAGCGGATTCAAGGGCCTTGATTAATTTCTTGATTTTCCAAATCTCAATGTTCTCATCAGATTCTTGGTCTGCCATTGCTTCAAGCTTGAGATGGGTATGGGAATCAAGAGAATGAACTACAAAAATAGGAACAAATAATGGGAATCAAAAGAATTAACTACAAGAATGGAAA
>CM071875.1:18553513-18571223 GCA_036759665.1 Gynandropsis gynandra
TGATTAGTCTTAGTAATCGTCTAATCGATGTTGCGTAAAGTAACACTCCTCAACAACCAGATAATGTGAATAAACATCATTTATTCGGATGAATCCCAAAGAAAGAGAAGTCAAAATTTTCTTCTGTCTTATTAGCTTGGGATAATCCCAATGTATGGTTTGACTATCAAACCCCGATAGATTACCGAGTATGTTTGATATCTATCATAATCGACTATCGAATGTACTTGATAAATGTTGCAAATGTAGAGCTTTGGTGTGCATATTACATATTTAAGGCTCCAACTCCTTTTATAGGAACAATTGTTCCATTTTCAGTAAAAAAAACTTCATGCATCATGTTTCTACTTGTAAGGTTTGTTTGTTTTTTAAGATTAAGAATTGTTACTAGCTTATTTTGTTGTTGCAAGAGACTTGAGAACATCTTGGTTCATTTTGAGGAGAGTCTCGAACTCAGACTTTGTTACAAACTCTTTGGTAGTGACTACCATGACTGAGTGTTGAGTGTCATTTGTCCTTTTGTGGCTTGAGATAGAGAACATTTGTCCTTTGTGTGCCCTTGTCTTGCAATGCTCACACATCAAAGGTTTATTTTAAACAATGGTTTTGTGAGCTATTTCATCTAAGCCATGAAAAATATTCCTTGCCCAGGTAACACGTTGAATGATGGTAACGCATTTTGCCTTAAAATGTGGTTAATAAGGCTATTGTTGGATCCATCAAGAACGAAGAGAATGCCAAAGAACTCATCTTCATCGTTTCTTGTTGCGATCTCTTTAAGATCAGCAATTTCAGGGTGAAGTAGTCCTAAGATTTTTATATTCACCAAGGATCTCATTAAATCGATTGCTATCTTGATGAATGTTGCTTAGCATTTTTTTTACTTCAAAAATCTATTTGATGTCAGAGATATTCTCATATAATTGTTAAATATTACTTCATATGCAATACAAAATTAATAATATGTTTTTTCCAATTAATTATAGTAACAAAACAAAGTACTTTTCAATTTGGATATATGAGAGGTTGTGTCAATTCGTATTTTTTCTGCCATTGCAAAACTGTTAAACTTTAATGAAAATATTCATCATTTTGAAAAAAATGTAAAATATTGGAAATATTCATCTCGAACAAACTTGATTTGGGATATTATTGACACGGGACAAATCGAGTTTTCCTATTGAGATTGGTTTGATCGTAATTGTTATTGTCCTAGAGTTCTTTTGATCTCTTACGCATTTTCAATATATTAAAATGCAATTCAATTTACCGTTTAATAAAAAACAAAAAAGTTATAACAATTAGTTGTCTAAAATTAAACATTTTGGTGTTTAATCTCTTTGAGATGAATACCTGATAGAAGGAAAACCACAAAAGCAATTGCGAGGACAACATGAACTTGAAAATTTTTAGCCATTTTCTTTAGGATATATCAAAAACTTGAAATATTGTAAAATTTGTTTGTGGTTTATAATACTAGTTTTTGTAAATTTATATATAATGGATTATATGTTTATAGAAAATGTAACATAATGGATTTTGAATCTTGTAAATATGTAAAATTTATTGTTAATTGATCTAAAATCGGGAAAATATTCTGATATCATATCAATTAAGTGAATATATATATATATATAAATAACATATATGGAAATTCTATAAAGATGAAATAACAGTTTACACAAAAAATTGATGCATGAAAAAATAATAGTTTTTTTTTCTAATAAAATTTTAATCTACAATTAATACTGATTATATTACATATTTAATCACGTAAATATTAAATTCTAAAACAAGTTGATTTTATTTCCTAAACAAGTAAAAGAATAATTATGAAATCAAATCTCTAAATTTGACAATATATAATATTAAAATTAGTTTAATGGTATTTATGCGTTTTTTAGTTATGATGTCTGTGTTAGCAAAATTCTGAGAGTCGAAAATTTATTTAAATATGCTAAGTGTATTTTAATATAAAAGTCCAAATCAAATTACCATAGATGAACTACATGTTTATCTTGTTTTATCGTATTTGTCTTTACATTAACAAAAAAAAATTAAGTCCAAATATTTGATAGATTTTAATAATTATTAATGATTTAAAATTTAAAATTTTTTATATATTCCTTTCATAATTATATTTTTATAGTTTTATCATTTCTAATTTTAGATACTTCAAAATCCCACAGATATTCAACAACACAAAATGATAATGATAATAATAAAAAAAAGAGAGATTGATGTCTATTTATGTCTTTATTTATGTATTTGAATCTCAATACATTTGGTGTACTTTTTGTATTATCCATTTTATTTGTTGTAATATTTTAGATTCAAAACAAATGGTAAATATATCTTAAATTTATATCATATAATTATTATTCTTCTGAAATAAATAATCATTTCATAATTTAATATTGAGTATGTTTTTAAAAAAATGGTAAATATATTTTAAATTTCTCCGGTTATATAATAATTGTCACATAATAATTGTTTGAAATGATATAAATTGATATCATTTTTTTAATTACATTTTGTTACCATGGAAAACAAAACATAAAATAAAGTTCCAACCTATTCATATAAAAGATTTGAACGAAATAATCACATACATATATAATATAAAGATTTTGTAATTGATGTTCTATTATTGGTTGAATAACGATCAAAAATTGATAACTAAGACATATTACGAACAAGGCCAAGTACAAACACAATTGGTTCGTTGTTTGAAAGTCTGCTCACAAGCTAGTCCCTTTCCATTTTTTGATGCACATTGAACGACATGTAGCTTCCTCACAAGGACCACTCGGGAGAACAGCATGACACATATGTTGAGCTTTCGTCTCGTCCACCATATTCCCTAAGACATAATAATAATAATTTTAATGTTATTGTTATAATGATAGCATGTTAAATGAATTAAAATTTTGATATGTCATTTTAATATTAAAAAATAAACGAAAAAGGGTATAGATTTCGATATACAAAATTTTTCAAATCAACTAAAAAAGCCTTCTATGATTTTTGTTAACATATGAAAAATATAAATATACCTGATAAGAGGAAGATGACAAAGGTAATAGCCAAGACAATAGAAACTTGAAAATTTTTCGTCATTTTTTTCAATATTGTAAGAATTTGTTGTGTTTTGTATTATTAGTTTCTGTAAATTTATATACAAGAGAATGCATATTTCTTGAAACGTAATATTATGATTGTGAATCCCATAAATATGTATAATTTATTACTAATTGAGCTAAAATCGTGAAGAGCAAAATTTGTAATATTCTCACTTAGATTACCCTATGATTACGTAAATAAATTTAGTTATACCACAAATGATTAAGTAAATAAATTAGTTATATAAAAACTATGGAAATGCCATTAAGATGTATTTCATTGTTTCTTCCGAAAATTAATTAAACAACTGTTTTTAAGCTCATATATTTCCCTCTACAACTAATATTAAATATCTAAAAATTAAATACGTTGGTCGAATCATAATCACATAAATAATACATTCTAAATCAAGGTTATTTTATTTGATGAGCAAGCAAAGAGATTATTATGCAATGAAATATCTTGATTTTTTTATATATTTATTTATGATTAATACGAGAAATATTAGTTTTAAAGAATGTATAGGTTTTTATTTATGATGTTTGTGCCTTTGATATGAACATTTGTACCATTTTCAATAAAAAACTTCATGCATCATATTTCTACTTGTAAAGTTTATTTGTTTTTCATGCTTAAGAATTGCTACCAGTTTATTTCGTTTGCAAAAGTTTTAGTTCCTAAGATTTGTTTAGATATATTAACCGTATTTTAAACATAAAAATCTAAATAAATTTTCCATTGCAATTTATGTTGAGTTTAGCATTACTAAATTAATTTGAGGGATTATAACTCTATCTCGTTTTGAATTTGAGATTAAATTTTTATAGATTTTTTTCATTATTCTAAAAAATATTTATTTATTTTGTTTGTTCATATGTTTATATTGTTCTATGTTCATTTAATGTTTTTTCTAATTTCGGTATTTGAAATCCATATATATATATATATATATATTAAAATCAACATAATATATATTTTTATTATTATATAGTTTATTTGTTGTAATATTTTAGTTTTGAAACATATGGTATATGTATTTTAAATTTAGATTATATCATTACTATTATTTTGAACAAGATAATGTAATTGTATTTAACCAACATAGTATGAAATGATTTTATTTCCTAAATAAGAGAAAAGGTTATTATGCAATGAAATTTCTTGAATTTTGCAATATTTTTTAATAATACGGGAAATATTAGTTTTAAAGAATTTAAAGGTTTTTATTTATGATGTTTGTGTCTTCGTAAATTTTTTCTTGCTAAGAGTTATTTTTAAGCGTATTTCAAATATATAAGTCCAATTCAATTTGCCATTTAAAAACACGAAGGCATAACAGTATTGTGTTTAATTTGAAAATTTATTCCGAACCAATTCGATATATTACATTTTATCTCTTTTAATTATAGTTATATTTTATATTGAAATATAATTTAAGTTAAATATATTTTCAAACTTGTCTATATCTTTTCAAATATTTAAATAATTTATTAATAATTATTCTTAAAAAAGTTAAGTTGAAATATTTTTTCGAACTTACACCTATATCCTTTTTAATATCTCTATCTTGCTCTCAACTCCAATCATCACTATATGAACAAATTGGTTATCATTACAAAAATTGTGTGATAAAATCATAGTTTATCGGTCGATTTATTTTTTTTATGAAAGCATGTTAGATAAAATAGGATATAATGGAATAGAACAATAGCCAAAAAGATATTTTTTCTTTAATTTAAAAATTTCAAAGCGTTGTTTAGCTTAAAGCTAATACTTTTATAGATATAATGGTGAATGGGTAATGTATTGTATTAATACAATGCGGTCCAATACTATTTCCTCATATACACATACGATATTTTATGATTGAATTTATTTTATTTTTATCTAATTAAACAAAAAATACAACATAAATGGATATTAATGTCCTCGTAAAGATAATTATGAAACCAAATTCTTGATTTGGAAATATACATTATTAACATCATAAATATATGAGGAAATACATTTCGTTTTGAATTTGAGATTAAGTTTTTAAATATTGTTTTCACTTTTCTAAAAAAATTATATGTACTTTTTCTAGTCATATGTTTTATATTGTTATATGTTCATTAATTTTTTTTTTCTAATTTCATTATTTGAATATATATATATATATATTTATAAAATTATTTTAAACTAAACCCACAATGTACTTCTATTATTATATAGTTCATTTGTTGTAATATTTTAGTTTTAAAACATATGGTATATATTTTAAAATTTATATTATATCATTATTATTATTATTTTGAACTAAATAATTATTAAAAAGGTTTAAGAGTATGTAATGGTATTTAACTAATATGAAATCAGGGTATTCTTGTAATTGTATCGCTGACTCGTTGTGTGGCACGGTTTGTTCTACCATACTTGCTATGGACATCTTCCATCTATGAAGAAAGTTTATACGTTTGTGATACAAGATGAAGACTCGTGTCTTGCCCTCCCAACATCCAGTGTGGAAATGTCGGATATCATGGCTTTTTTAAATTATACGTTTCGGATGTCCGAAACAAACTTAGAGCAATGTAAACACAAACTAGTAAGGCGCAATCTGTCCAATGGCTTATAGACTCAGGTGTTGTAAATCATATGACGGGTTGCTTCGAGCTGTCACGTGATATGACAGATATATTGGTGTGATGTGTTGGACTTTCGAACGTATGTAATACCTTTGCACGACAACAGGGTTTTGTGGTTTGGTGTTATAATCTCACTATTCACAACATGTTTTATGTTCCAGATCTAAGTTGTAACCTTATCTCATTATCACAACTGTTGGCCGACATGCAACATATTGTGCAATTCACTGACAAGTTCTATGTTATTCATGACCACACTACGAGGATGCTCATTTGAGTGGGTGAACAACATAAAGGGCACTACTTCTTTCGAGGTGTAGTGATCGCGGCTGTTAGTTCGAATCCTTCGAGTGTTGATATATGTCATTATCTGTTGGGCCATCCATCTGCGAAAGTATTAAAGTTGATTTTTGGTTTAGGGTTTTGTAGTGAGAATTTGGATTTTTTGAATAAGGCATGTGATGTTTATCTCTGTGCCAAGCAAACTCGAGTATCTTTTCCTGCGAGCAATAATAATGAATCCTCTTCGATTCAATAGATTCATTGTGATGTGTGGGTCCATATCATGCTCTGTCATTCTCTGGAGCCAGATATTTTTTGACACTTGTTGATTATTTTTCACATGGAGTTTGGTTGTACCTCATGCGGGCTAAAAGTGAGGTTTTTGTTCATCTTAAAGCATTCTTTGGCTATGGCTGAGCAAGAATACAAAACTCAAGTGGAAATTGTTCGCTCCAAAAATGGTAAAGAGTTTACATCGGTGCGGTGTGAATAATGGAATATCTCACGAGATTTAGTGCGTCGTGACGCCACAACATAATGGTCGTGCCAAAAGAAAACATCGCCATATTTTAAATGTTTTAAATATAACATCATTATTCTTATAAAACTATATTTCAATTTGTTTATTATATGTTTAAGTTGTTTTATATTAATTTAAAACAAATATATTTTCTTCTTTTCTAGTTTTAGGTATTTCAAAATCACACAGATATTCAACAACACAAAATGATAGTAATTATAAAAGAGAGAGATCGATGTCTATTTATACATTTATTTAAGTATTTGAAACTCAACCCACTTGGTTTTTTTATTATCTATGCCGTTTTAATATCATTGTATTTTATATTAAAATATACTTTAATTTAAATATATTTTTCAAACTTGCACCTATATTCTTTTAAATATTTAAATAATTTATTAAAAATTATTATTAAAAAATTAAGTTGAAACATTTTTCTGGTATCAATTATGAATAATTTGTCATGCAATTCTCTATCTTTCGCTTCTCTCTCAACTCCAACCATCACTATATCAATAAACTGTTATCATTATAAAAGTTGTGCGATAAAATCATATTTTATTGTCCATTTTATTCTTTTTTTACAAAATCAAGTTAGGTAAATTACGATATAATAGGACATAACTATAGCACAAACATAATGTTCTTTCTTTAATTTAAAAAATTTAAGCGTTGTTTAGCTAAAAAATAATATATTTATAGATAAAATGGTGAATGAGTAATATATTGTATTAATACAATGCCATCAAATAGTAATCATATATATAAAAGACAGTTTTTTCCATCCTTTCACGTTGCCACGTCAGCAGAGAGAAGGAAAAAACCCCTTTTACCCTTGGGCACTTCCTCTTCCTCCCTCATATCCGTTCTGCGCATTCACTATATCCCTTCCTCACTCATGCCCGCCTCTTCGATCCCTATGTATGCACTCGCTCTCGCTTCCTCCGTCCGTAGCATGTTGAAGGTCTTGGAGGCCACTCAATGACGATGGATAAGAAGAAGAGGAATCGCCGCCGGTGAATCTGTTGTGGCGGAATCGAAAACCTGCAAATCGGGAAAGAAGGAAGATCCGGAATCGAATGAGTATCAGGAGGAGAGTTTATTAAACTCGAAAAAGTTGAGATGAACAACTCACCTCCAGAAGTGAATCGTTGCCACACGCTTCCGTCAGAGCAATCCATCGACGCGATGGGATTGGGGTTCGCCGGTGATTTCCAATTAGGGTTCGGATTGTGGAGCGCCTGAGGTTGTGAAGCCCTGAGCAGCGACGCCCAAATAAAAACCAGGCTAGTGTCGAGCTGCTCAGTGCTTTGGCTATTTCTCCAAAGCGTCTAGCATTGATCGACGGGCATTGGAGCTCGATTCAGTGGGGTTTGCCGACTTGATCGTGTCTGCGCTTTGGCCGTCATAGTGGTCGGAGAGAAACACCACCTTCGATCCATGGAATTGCTTCCTCCCTCCGATAGACTCCTCTGGACGATAATACCCCCTTACGCACACCTTCGCGTTCGATCCACACGCGTATATCTCCATCGCCTCGATCCTCGCCGCGTACGATGACTTCCCTAGCACCAATTGTGTCAAGCATTGATTGACGGGCATCCGAGCTCGATCCAGTTGGGGTTGCCGACTCGATCTTGTATGCGCTTTGGATTCATAGTGGTCGGAGAGAAACACCACCTTCGATCCATGGAATTGCCTCCTCCCTCCGATAGACTCCTCTGGACGGTAATACCCCCTTACGTGCACCTTCGCGTTCGATCCACACACGTTCGTTTCCATCGCCTCGATCCTCGCCGCGTACGACGCTTCCCTGGCACCGAGGGCCGCATCAGCATGCCGTCTCCTTCTATTCATCGACGACTTCCCTGGCACCGAGGGCCGCAAACGCAGATACAATCGAGTTAGAAAAAATGGTCAGAGAGCAATTTTTTTCCTCCTTGGCTGACGCGCGTTGACGAAGTCTTCTTAAGATTCACGGTAGGCCAAAAAGTTTTATTACAGGATTTTCTCATGAAAGGTAAGGTGCGAAAAGAAGTGTACCTTCGATTGTTTTGTTGATGTGTTTCAGTTTGTGGAATTTCACTTGCATCCTTGTAGCCTTTTGCTTGGGCATCTAAAATAGAGGGCGAGAAAAATCAGCACAAATTACTCTGCAAAATGAGGAAAAAACTCCCGCCTTGGAAGAATATAGTGATTTTTCAAGGGGAAGGATCCTATTCTAATTATCACTATCTCGCCGGTGGGATCTCACCGGATATCTATTTTTAGAGTTTTTTTATTCGGTTGTTCTAGCATAAATTTTGTAGGTTTCTTTTCTGGAAATCTGATCTCATGAATTGACGAATTGTGTAGAAAATGTTTATGGAACATGATCTGTCCTGTTCTGGTTTCCAGGATGACCAACTGAAGGAAAATGGGACTTTGAATTTGCGAAGCTTTAGCCGCTTTTTTGCGAAGAAGGTGATGCACATCCTAATGGTGGGTCTTGCGTTGCAGGTAAGACACCAATTTTTTTTTTGCGGTAGGGTTTATGTTTGTGTTTGGTGTTGCGTTGAAGGAACCGAAGGCGTTGGAGGAATCTTTTCATTGTTCGTGTAATATATTTGTCTTCATCGAATTGTAGATGTCATTGAATTTATAATAATGCACCTCTTCAGTAGATCGAGTTAATATATTTGTCTGCTTCGATTAACTCAATGTTGTATATGATTTTATATGAGGAGTGAAAAATTTATCGTTTGATTAAGACTGTACATAACAACCCTAGGCTCTCAAAATCGTATGAGGGATCATTTTAGGTCTCTGCATACACTATGACCATTTGTTGTTCGATTCGATGTGGTATCATAGTTAAGAAGAAGTACTGGGGTTTATACCATCTGTTAAATCTCTGACATATTTGAGGTATTGATATATGGGGCATAAAAAAATTGTCTTGAATGACCTACGGTGCATGTCTGTTCCATCTCAATGCGTAAAGTTTTTTGCATTGTCGTTAATGCCAGGTTGCAACTGGAGCAGGAGCTTGAGATTTCAGAGGGCTAAATAGCAGGTTAGATGAATCTAGATTCCTTCTATTCATTAATGGCGATTAAATAATCATCTCAGATTCATTAAACTTACATATCTTAGATTCCTTCAGCTTCGATTTGGTGGCTTTGTGATATCAAAGGAGCTTGGCAAGGAGCCTTGTGATCCGAGTGTGAAGGTGATGAAGACGAAGACGATGTAATTTTATGAACCTTCATTCACTCAATTATCCACAGAACGACAGACAGATCTGGTCGATTCAAGGGGTTGAAGACGACGACCATAAATAACTTTTTTATTAATAATTAATTTTTAATTTAATTAACCTTCATTCACTCAATTATCCACAGAACGACAGACAGATCTGGTCGATTCAAGGGGTTGAAGAAGACGACCATAAATAATTTTTTATTAATAATTAATTTTTAATTTAATTGTATTCTACTTTTTATTAATATGTCTCTTCTTCTTCCTAAAATAATTGGTTCTCTTCTTCTTCCTCCCTAATTGCGGCAGAAGAAACCTAAACCTAATTGTCTGTTGAAGAATGGAAGAAGAAACCTAAACCCGAAGCCTAAACCCGATGGAAGTTCCCTTCTCTCCGTCTCCAACTGCAACATCTCGACCGAGCCAGGACACCCGCCGATTACATAAGAGAGGAAGAGCGAATCAAGGTCGATATGTGGATCTATTATTTAATTTAGTGTATATGTGCATCTCCCTCTTTCACTATCGGTTTCACAGGTCATTAGCTTTTCTCAACCCCTATCTTTATGTTTTCATAATACTTTGTATTCATAGGACTTTACTAAATTAAGATACATATCCTTTGATGAACTGGAAGGATAAGAGGTGGCTTGGAATCAGATCAAGTTAGATGATCTATTGTGTAATTTAGTGGATATGGAGCAAGACCTACCTCTTCATAGCATAAGGTTGAGCGGAAAATCGGTGGCTAGGGCAGCGAGGATATGTAAACGAGGCGAGGTGATGCGTTGGAAAGCTTCTATCGCGAAGGATAAGGTTGAGATAATTTGTTGGTTTAGTGATCCTCTTATGTTTATTTTCTTCCTCTTCAAGGGGAGACAACGTTGGAAAGCTTCTATCACGAAGTTGGTGGAGCAGGAAATATATTAACCCAACTCTTTGGACATAACAGAGGAAATGGTTCTTTTTGGTTGGATAGTTCTACTACGGACAAGGTTAGCTCATGAAATCACCATCATTGGAAGCAATTGCCAATTAGATTATGTAATCAAAGGTATAGCATGGCCAATTTCTATCTCTCTACTCAAAATAAAGTTTGCTAATTAATAAACTATTTTTATACTCTAGCGTTATGCCTTCTCGTGCTTTCTTCAGTTCGTCTTTTCATACTCGTATGTTGCATCTGTTTTCTAATTCTGCACACATAAGTAAGCACTATGTTTTTACTCAAAGAAAATGAAACTTATAATTCATTTTTTGTTTCAGCACGGCTGCTTCTAAGCATGCTGGTCATCTTCTAATTGAAGCTTCTTGGGGTTCTACAAATACAAAATTATTGGAAGAAGGTTTTCTTGATTACCAAGCTTCTTGGGGTTCTACAAATACAAAATTATTGCAAGAAGGTTTTCTTGATTACCTAAACAAGGTATGGAGCAATTTCTCCATTTGATATTATTAAACTATTACATAACAAAAATTAATCACAAATTGTCTAATCTTTTCATATTGGATAGTAAAATTTATTGTTACTAAACAGTTTCTGCAAGATCAAAAATTAATCACAAATTGTCTAATCTTTTCATATTGGATAGTAAAATTTACTGTTACTAAACAGTTTCTGCAAGAGTTGTTGCCTCATTGCCTTTGAAAATTGCTGATGTGAAGGCTAAATGAAGTAGTCGGATCGAGCTGCCATCTAAAACTATGTAGGTTAATTTTTTTTCAGTGAAAACAGCCAGATTTAATTATTTTTGTAAATTTCAAGATGCAAATCCTGAATCGTTATTTTCTATCGTGACTTATAGTACACCTATCATTATTCAAAAATACAAAAACCCGAACAAATATTTAGAGCAGAATTCCATCTTTGATGATCCTTTTATGTTCATTTTCCTCCTCTACAAGGGGAGACAATGCGATGGAAAGCTTCTACCACGAATTACATTGTTTAGTTTCCCGAAAACTATTGATGTTTAAGGATGATTTTGGGTGATTTTGGGACCCACTTCGGAATTTTCCCAATGATGTATCTAGTATGTTGAATCTCGATGTTATCAAGTTTCTGTTTACTTTCCGAGAAAGCTAAATAAAATTTATAATTCAGACAAGACAAGAAGAATCTCTAATGGTTCATATGTTTTCGTTATAGATATTTGGGTATTGATTTGGGTTTGTGGCGTGTCTTGATTTTCCTGCAGAGAGTATGGTTAGATAATAGAACATGAGCTGTCTGTTTATCTATTTTAATGAGGGGTTTATCGAAGACTGGCATTGATGATCAGAGATATTAGAGTCATATTCCGTCTGATGAATCAAGGTATGTCTCTTTTCCTCTTACATTGTTTGGTTTCTCAGAAAATTTTGGGGTTCTAGGAGGATTTTAGGTGATTTTAGTATCCACTTCGAAATTTACCCAACGTGTATCTTAGTATATTGAAACTCGATGTTATCGAGTTTCTGTTTACTTCCTAGGAAAGCTAATTAAAATTTATTATTCAGACAAGACAAGAAAAATCTCTAATGGTTCATATGTTTTTGTTATAGACATTCGGGTATTGATTTGGGTTTGTGATGTGTCTTGATTTTCCTGTAGAAAGTATGGTTAGATAAGAGAACATGAGCTGTCTATTTATTTGTTTTAATGAGGGGTTTATCGATTACTGGCATTGGTGATCGGAGATGTTGGATTCATATTCCGTCTGATGAATCGAGGTAAGTCTATTTCCTCTTACATTGTTTGGTTTCTCGAAAAATTTTGGGGTTTTTGGATGATTTTGGGTGATTTTGGTACCCACTTTGGAATTTACCCAACGATGTATCTTAATACACTTGAACTCGATTTTATCAAGTTTCTGTTTACTTTCTGGGAAAGCTAACTACAATTTATGATTCAGGCAAGACAAAGAATCTCTAACGGTTCATAAGTTTTCGTTATAGACATTTGGTGTTGATTTGGGTTTGTGATGTGTCTTGATTTCCTGCAGAAAGTATTGTTAGATAAGAGAACATGAGTTGTCCGTTTATCTATTTCACTGAGGGGTTTATCGATTACTGGCATTGTTGACCATAGATATTGGAGTCATATTTCGTCAGATGAATCGAGGTACGTCTCTTTTCCTCTTACATTGTTTGGTTTCCCGGAAAATTTTGGGGTTTTAGGATTATTTTAGGTGATTTTGGTACCCACTTCGGAATTTACCCAACGATGTATGGTACTATGTTGAAACTCGATGTTATCAAATTTCTGTTTACTTTCCGGGAATGCGTAAAAAAATTAATGATTCAGACAAGAGAAAAAGAATCTCTAATGAACCATATGTTTCCATTATAGACATTTTGTTATTGATTTGGGTTTGTGATGTGTCTCTATTTTCCTGCAAAAAGTATGGTTAGATAAGAGAATATGATCTGTCTTTTTATCTATTTCAATGAAGGGGTTTATCGATTATTGGCATTGATGATAGAAGATATTGGAGTCATATTTCGTGTGATGAATCGAGGTAAGACATCAAAATTAGCTTTTTGTTCTTCATGATAATCAAACTGGATTATGTTATTCCTCTTAAGACACTGGAAGTTCTGTGAGTAACAATAACATCTCTTTGTCGACTAGTTTCTTGTTTCATTCTAATCTTCATGTCAGAGATGGACTCTACAAGATCGGTTAACAAATATTTTTTTGTTTTTGGACATTTAGGGGAGACAATGCGGTGGAAAGCTTCTACCACGAAGGATAAGGTCGAGCGGAGTACCGATGGCGAGGGTGAACCGCTATTTGTTGCTCGAAGATGACAATCAATATTAATGGAGGCTAGAATCGAACACGAAATTCGACTTTTGATCATCCCCTCTTCCCTCCAACAAAGATTCTTCCTTATTTTTCTCCTGTATCTTCCACTACAAAAAAACTAGCACTTTCCAACGGACATATCCGTTGGAAAATGCCAAAAATTGAAACAGCCTTTTCCAACGGACGCCAACGGATTCCCGTCCGTTGCGAAACGTTAGTTGCAAATGAGGATCCGTTGCAATTCGCGACGGACTTCCAACGGATATTATCCGTTGCAAATTTGCAACGGCCTGGCAACGGATTTGTCCGTTGGACATATAGTAACGGACGCTCATTGAAAAATGTTTTAACAGATCACCGTTGCAAAACTCGCTGCAAATTCCTCCGAACCACAAGGAGTTCCACCGGGGAGATCGGAAATAAATCCTCATGAGCATGACAACGAAATTTACCTAAGGAGTTGTAAGACGGTGGATCAGCCCATTCTTTCAACATTTGAAAAGGGACAAAGTGGCAGGAAAATATACTTCGATTACATGATCTTTTCTTCTATACATCCACTCCCTTGATCTATTTATATTTCGATTTGGAGACGACGACATTTTTTCGAAAATATTTTTGTTATTGATGGTTTGATGCACTCTTTGCTAAGATCTAAATAGTTAATGTTCCAACGGACATCCGTTGCAAATTGCAACGGATAGCCGTTGCAGGTTCACGTGAATTTATTTGAACTGGTGCCCTCGAAATTCACAAAATCAACGGTTATCCGTTGGCATTTCTAAATGGCATTCGTTAGAAATTGCAACGGACGACCGTTGCCATGGTTTCCAACGGATGGTTTCCGTTGCCATCCGTTAAAATTTGCGACGGACTTCCAACGGCCTTTCTAAAGGAGAATATCCGCTACAAATCCGTTGCAAATTGTTACGGATTCATAACGGATTTCGGCCCGTTGCAATTTCCCCACATCCGTTGCAATCCGTTGGTTCTCGTTTCCAACGAACGGATCCGTTGCCCCGTCCGTTGGAAATACCGTGTTTTTTTGTAGTGTTCGTCGTCATGAACCTCCGTATGTTTCTCTGCCATTCAAATGAATCGATTATTTCGACTAGCCTCAGCCTAGCAGGTAACCATGCGTTTTTTGCCTCCTTTCCTATCATATTCTCTCCTACACTATACCCTCTCGCTCTAGCGCATATTACACAGTCGGAAATGCCCTATACCCCTATTTTTATCTCTCTCTTTGGCTTCTCAAGTCATCAGTTAAGGATTATCAAATTAAAATACAAAGCCTTTGATGATCTGGAATGATTAGACGTAGCTTAGAATCAGATCATGGTAATTGATCTATTGCTTAATTTAGTGGATATGTGCATCTTCCTCTTTCAATATCGGTTTCATAGGTCATTAGCTTTTCTCTACCCCTATTTTTGAGGTTTTCATAATACTTTGTATTCCGAGGAGTTTACTAAATTAAGATACAAATCCTTTGATGAACAGGACGGATTAGAGGTGGCTTGGAATCAGATCAAGGTAGATGATCTATTGTGTACTTTAGTGGATATGGAGCAAGACCTACCCAAAAAAACTTGTATTTCGATTTAGATCCATTCATCTCTATTACCCAAATTCTATTATCTTTGATTGAATTGTTTTCTTATGTTACTAGGTGGATTTTCATGACTGGAGAAGACATCCAAACCATCATAACATGTTGTGTATTATCGTATGACCATTAAAATATGACAAGTTGTTTTTTAGAAATATATTTATCAAAGACATGTAAAAAGAATAAATATTGTATATGTCATAGTTAACGTATCCTACAAATAATGACTTGATGTCTCATTCAACCAAATCGAAAGTAATAGTTTTGCACTTTATCATAAAGGTCTTATCTTTGTAATTATGATTTGTTTGTATATATGACCTGATATTTCACACTTTAGATTTGAACCAAAATTTTCAAACTTACATAAATATTATGTACGTTGCAAACAATTAATATTTGTATATGATTTTAATGATGTTATAACTATGTTATACATTTAAGTCTTGAGAATATGTTATGCAATGACGATAAATAAAAGTCAATGACAGATTAAAATAGATTGGTTTGTATCTACCAAAATCGATTTTCAGCCATGATCAGTTGTATGTTGCACTGTCAAGGGTCACTTCAGCTAAGGAAATGAGTATATCATATCTAAATGAAGATTGCACAGGACAATCGGTTATTGAAAACATTGTTTATGAAGACATATTTATTGGTCTGCCAAAAACATCAGGCAAGCATCATAATATCTAACTAATTAGTACTTTATACTCATGATTAAAATACAAGCGTTGTACTTTTAGTAACGAAAACTGTTTTCGACATATTCAATCCTCATTACCCAAGATCTTTTTAAGAGTTTGATGAGCAAAAACAAATGAACTTCAACATTATTGGTAAACCTATATTTTTCAAGGATAAATAAAATAAAATTTTCAATACTCCATATCGATATTTTATAATACATTCCATGTATTTGTTCTTCTCCATTTTTCTCTTTATGCTTATAATTACAAATTTTTATTATAATTCTATTTAAAAAATACTATAACACCACTTGGATGACAACATGTACAAAGAGCTGCATTTTGCATTTTGTTTGCAGATAGTAAATAAATTTCATTTTTCTTCTACCTTATAATGTGACGATAATTATTTGTTTTTTGTATAAAAATGTATGTCAAACATAATTTGGAGACATAGAAATTGAAATTAATTAAGACATTGGCATATTTTTTAATTTTCATAATTTGTTTTCTTAAAAAATGGGAGATAGCATGAAATAACATAACGTAATTATCAAAACGCAACATAAACTTCGTCTTGGGGATTTGATTTGAAAATCATGATTGCAATACACATTATTTCATGATGATCAATTGTATAAAAAAATACATTAACATTTATTTTAATTAATATTTTTTCCATGTTCACGTTGTTTCATAATTATCCTTTGTAAATGTATCAATCAACTTTGTTAACACTTCGACCGTTCTGCTCCACAAACATCTACACCAATCAAAACCTAAAGAAAAACAAGAAATTCAAATATATGAAAGTTTTGAAGATTTCCAAAATATGTTCATACATCGATAAATTTTTTTATCATGTTATAAATTAATTTTAGTCGGGAAAAATTATGTAGGTAAGGATAAGAAAAACAATCATGGGAAAAACTTCTGTCGAAATCATTAGAACACTTTCTTCGACAACTTACGTTTCAAAATTTCAAATATATTATGAACAAAACGATGTGTTAGTTTACATTATATATTATAAATCTATTATTTAAATTTATACATTGATATTAGGAATTTGTGTGTTTGTCATGACAATGTTTGAATTATTATATTATGTAAAACATATAAGAAAAATACAACAAATATATAAAATAAGAGGAGATATTCATCCTACAAATTTAATCCATACTGCAAAATTTCAGTAAATACAAGTAAACAGATAATACATATATTTTATGGAGAATACTGTTGTCAAAAAATTCATACGATTGCCAAATACAAAATTATGGATGCATTCATTTTGAGTATTGATTGGATTGGTCGACCACAAAGAACTTTTATCGAGTAATTAGTTTTACAATGAATCAATCATATTATTTATTTGCTACTAAACTTATATTACTAATTTTTCAAAGTTGTTGATGTTGTTGGACTTATAATCGTTATGCAACGATCAAATTTGCAGCTACCTACCTTTGATAAACAATTCAAATATTCCTCAAATGATTATCAAGAAAACAATTCCGATCATAACATGTGTTATTCCCATAATGATCAACAGTTTTCAAAAACAAATTAAGATTTATATTAATTTATATTTGTTCTTTTTGGTTCATGTCGTTGCGTAATTATCTTTGGTAAATGTATCAATCAAGTTTGTTATTCTTTCGATCATCATGTTCCACAAACATCTACACCAATCAAAAAATAAAATCAAGAAATTCAAACATAAGTAAGTTTTAAAGATTCCCAAATTATGTCAATATCTCGATAATAATTTTTCAATCATGTTATAAATTAAATTTAGACCTAAAAATTATGCAGGTACAGATA
>CM071875.1:18580445-18606958 GCA_036759665.1 Gynandropsis gynandra
TGTCGTTTTCGGCGTTTCCATCTATGGCTGCCTCCGGCGTTTCCACCCATGTCGGTGTTGCCAACCATGGCTGAGTATCTTCCGCCCCTTCTTCGGCGTTCCCATCCATCGGCGCCCTCTCCGGCAGCGGACGCGCGGGTTTGACAAAGAGAAACCTTAGAAGAAGAAGATGAATGGATTGTTCAATTCAACCCTAGAAGAAGAATATGTAATGTAAGGATTGAAGAGGAAGAGCAATGGGTCGCAGAGGAAAGCAAAGGAGGAACACACCACCGATACACCGCCGACGGCACTTGTTTTCCTCTTTGCTCCGCCTTCATTTTCTCTGGCGCTACGCTCTCTGTGTTCCTTTGACCCATCCATGATAGGCGAATGGTCTCCCATCGGGTCTGAAAATGGTCGGCGCGTTCACCTCGTTTGTATATCAGCCGATTGGAAGAAATGGGCACCTGCTATCGGCGGCGTTTTCCTAGCAGTGAAGAGGAAGAAGCGAGTGATTCCTCCCCCGCAGCCAGCGATTCCTCCCCGGCTTCATACCTTAATCGTGCGGGTACAACACCCTCCATCGACGCCTCTACTTCTCAGTGGCTTGGCGGAAAAACCAGCACCATCGTCATCAAAGCCGTCGTCTGCGCCCAAAGGATGGAGTGCAGAGGATCATTCGAGTAACGATGTGTGGAAGGAATTGGAAGGAAACCAATTTTGAAAAAAAAAATCAGTTCAATTAGAACTCTTAGGAACAGCAAAAATATGGGTAGAAGAAGAGTTGCAGGGAAGAAGAGGAAAAAGTTACAGCTATTAAAGAAGAAATTAAACTTTTTTTTTCTTAAATTTTTAATGTGCTGATGTGGCAGCACGAAAAAGGAGCATGAAATCTCCTTTTTATATATATAGATTTGTATATTGTTTCAGTATAATTGTATTTTCTATTAAAATATAATTAAATTTAAATATATTTTTCAAACTTGTACCTATATCCTTTTAAATATTTAAATAATTTATTAAAAATTTTATTGAAAATTAAGTTGAAATATTTTTTCTCGTATCAATTAAAAATTTATAATTTATCATGTATTTCTCTCTTTCCTTTCTCTCTCAACTCCAACCATCACTATATCAACAAATTGGGTATCATTATAAAAGTTGTAAGATAAAATCATAGTTTATGTCAATTTTTTTATGAAGTCATGTTAGGTAAATTATGATATGATGGGACATAAGTATACCATAAACACAATGTTTTTCTTTAGTTTGAAAATTTTATAGCATTGTTTAGCTAAAATCTCATAAATTTATAGATAAAATTGTTAATGAATAATATATTATATTAATACAATGCGATCAAATACTAATTTCTTATTTATATATTAAAATTTAATGAAACATAGGAAAATTATTACGTCATTATAATTATAAAATTTTAAATAAAAGTGAAATAAAATGTAAAGGGGACAAACAACAACACTAGATCTGCCTACTTACAAACAAGGCAAAATAAAAAGAGAATTGGATCGTTGCTCGAAAGCCTACTCGCAACTTCCTCTCGATTTCATTTTCTGGTGCACATTGAAGACACGTGACTTCATCACAAGGACCACTCGAGAGAATTATATGTTTATAATTTGGATAACATAGATGTTTTATTTACAACTAAATCAAGATTTAGTCTGCATTTTTGTGATTTATATTTTTAAAGTTTGTATCATCACTAAAATTACACAACCAATAGAAATTCATTAACCTATATTGTCGTTTAGGGTGAGAAGCATGCAGTGTGGATGATAAGGGGCCTCCATAAGTATTCCACATCGAGATCGACTTCATTGTCAACAGTTTATGTGGTTATGTCATGAGCTCAACACTTAAATAATACTTAATTAGTCTTACTAATCGTCTAATGATGTTGCGTAAAGCAACACTCCTCAACAACCAGATAGTGTGAATAAACATCATTTATTCCGATGAATCCCAGAGAAAGAGAAGTCAAAATTTTCTTTTGTCTTATTCGCTTCAGATAATCCCATTGTATGGTTTGACTATCAAACCCCGATAGATTACCAACTATGTTTTATATCTGTCATAATGAAATGTCGAATGGACTTGATAATGTTGCAAATGTAGAGCTATGGTGTTCATATTACATATTTAAGGCTCCAACTCCTTTGATAGGAACATTTGTACCATTTTCAGTAAAAAAAACTTCATGCATCATGTTTCGACTTGTAAGGTTTGTTTGTTTTTGAAGCTTAAGAATTGTTACCCGCTTATTTTGTTGTTGCAAGAGACTTGAGAATCTCTTGGTTCATTTTGAGGAGAGTTTCGAACTCAGACTTTATTACAACCTCTTTGGTAGTGACTACCATGACTGAGTTTTGAGTGTCGTTTGTCCTTTTATGGCTTGAGATAGAGAACATTTGTCCTTTGTGTGCCCTTGTCTTGCAATGCTCACACATCAACGGTTTATTTTAAACAATAGTTTTCTGAGCTACTTCATCTAAGCCATGATAAATATTCCTTGCCCAGGTAGCACGTTGAATGATGGTAACACATTTTGCCTCAAAATGTGTTGAATAAGGCTATCGTAGGATCCATCAAGAACGAAGACAATGCCAAAGTACTCATCTTCATCGTTTCATGTTGCAATCTCATTCAGATTAGCAATTTCGGGGTGAAGTAGCCCTAAGATTTTTATATTCACCAAAGATCTCATTAAATTGCTATCTTGATGAAAATTGCTTAGCATCTTTTTTTACTTTAAAAATCTGTTTGAGGTCAGAGATATTCTCATATAACTGTTAAATATTACTTCATATGCAATACACAATTAATAATATGTTTTTCCAATTAATAATAGTAACAAAACAAAGTATTCTTCAGTTTGGATAAACGAGAGGTTGTGTCAATTCGTATTTTTTCCGTCATTGGAAACTGTTAAACTTTAATGAAAATATTCATAATTTTGAAAAAAATGTGAAATATTGGAAATATTCATCTCGAAAAAATTTGATTTGGGATATTATTGACACGAGACAAATTGAGTTTGCCTCTTGAGATTGGTTTGATCGTAATTGTTATTGTCTTAGAGTTCTTTTGATCTCTTACGCATTTTTAATATATTGAAATGCAATTTAATTTACTGTTTAATAAAAAAGGAAAAAAAATTATAACCATTAGTTGTCTAAAATTAAACATTTTGGTGTTTAATCTCTTTGAGATGAACACCTGATAAAAGGAAACCCACAAAAACAATTGCGAGGACAACACGAACTTGAATTTTTTTTTTCCATTTTCCTTAGGATGTATCAAAAACTTTAAATATTGTAAAAGTTGTTTGTGGTTTATAATACTAGTTTTTGTAAATTTATATATAATGGATCATATGTTTATAGAAAATGTAATATACTGGATTTTGAATCTTGTAAATATGTACAACTTATTATTGTTAATTGAGCTAAAATCGGGAAAATATTCTCTGTCATTATTATATCCATTAAGTGAATATATATATATATAGATGTATAACATATATGGAAATTCTATAAAGATGAAATAAAAGTTTACTCAAAAATATTGATTCATGAAAAAATAATAGTTTGTTTCTAATAAAATTTCAATCTACAATTAATACTGATTAAATTACATATTTAATCACGTAAATATTAAATTCTTAAACAAGTTGATTTTATTTCCTAAACAAGTAAAAGAATAATTATGAAATCAAATCTAAATTTGACAATACATAATATTAAAATTGGTTTAATGGTATTTATGCGTTTTTGTTTTATTTCCTAAACAAGTAAAAGAATAATTATGAAATCAAATCTCTAAATTTGACAATACATAATATTAAAATTGGTTTAATGGTATTTATGCGTTTTTTAGTTATGATGTTTGTGTTAGTAAAATTCTTAGAGTCGAAAATTTATTTAAATATGCTAAGTGTATTTTAATATAAAAGTCCAAATCAAATTACCATAGATGAACTACATGTTTATCTTGTTTTATCGTATTTTTCTTTACATTAACAAAAAAATTAAGTTCAAATATTTGATAGATTTGAATAATTATGGATTATTAAAAAATTTTAAATTTTTTTATATATTCCTTTCATAATTATATTTTCATAGTTTTAATAAATTTTTCAAGAATTATAAATTGAAAGTTTTCAAATATAACATCAGTATTCTTATAAAAGTATATTTCGATTTGTTTATTTATATATTTGAATTTGTTTTATATTCATTTAAAACAAATATAGTTTTATCATTTCTAATTTTAGGTATTTCAAAATCCAACAGATATTCAACAACACAAAATGATAATGATAATAATTAAAAAAAGAGAGATTGTTGTCTATTTATGTTTTTATTTAAGTATTTGAAACTCAACACATTTGGTGTACTTTTTGTATTATCCATTTTATTTGTTGTAATATTTTAGATTCAAAACAAATGGTAAATATATTTTAAATCTATATCATATAATTATTACTCTTCTGAACTAAATAATCATTTCATAATTTAATATTGAGCATCTTTTTAACAAATAACGTATTAAAATGATAAATATTATTTGATATTTTCTCCGGTTATATAATAATTGTCACATAATAATATTAATTGTTTGAAATGATATAAATTGATATCATTTGTTTTTTAATTACATTTTGTTACCATGGAAAACAAAATGTAATTAAATTATGAAATGATTATTTAGTTCAGAAGAGAAAACAAAATGTATTACTCTTCCGAACTAAATAATCATTTTCATAATTTAATATTGAGTATGTTTTAAAAAAATGATAAATATATTTTAAAGTTCTCCGGTTATATAATAATTGTCACATAATAATTGTTTGAAATGATATAAATTGATATCATTTGTTTTTAATTACATTTTGTTACCATGGACAACAAAACATAAAATAAGGTTCCAACCTATTTATATAAAAGATTTGAACGAAATAATCATATATATATAATATAAAGATTTTGTAATTGATTTTCTATTATTCGTGGAATAACGATAAAAAAATTGATAACTAAGACATATTACGAACAAGGCCAAGTACAAACACAATTGGTTCGTTGTTTGAAAGTCTGCTCACAAGTTCCAGTCCCTTTCCATTTTTTGATGCACATTGAACGACATGTAACTTCCTCACAAGGACCACTCGGGAGAACAGCATGACACATATGTTGAGCTTTCGTCTCTTCTACCATATTCCCTAAGACATAATAATAATAATTTTAGTATTATTGTTATAATGATAGCATGTTAAACGAATTAAAATTTTGATAGGTCATTATAATATTAAAAAATAAACGAAAAAGGGTATAGATTTCGATATACAACATTTTTCAAATCGACTAAAAAAGCCTTCTATGATTTTTGTAAACATATAAAAAGATATAAATGTACCTGATAAGAGGAAGATGGCAAAGGTGATAGCCAAGACAATAGAAACTTGAAAATTTTTAGTCATTTTTTTAATATTGTAAGAATTTGTTGTGTTTTGTATTATTAGTTTCTGTAAATTTATATACAAGAGAATGCATATTTATTGAAACGTAATATTGTGATTGTGAATCCCGTCAATATGTATAATTTATTACTAATTGAGCTAAAATCGTGAAGAGCATAATTTGTAATATTCTCACTTAGATTATCCTATGATTACGTAAATAAATTAGTAATATAACAAATGATTAAGTAAATAAATTAGTTATATAAAAAATATGGAAATGCCATTAAGATGTATTTCATTGTTTCTTCCGAAAAATAATTAAAATACTGATTTTAAACTCTTAAATTTCCCTAGTGAATCATAATCATATAAGTAATACATTTTTTGATGAGCAAGCAAAAAGATTATTATGCAATAAAATGTCTTGATTTTTTATATATATTTATTTATTATTAATACGAGAAATGTTAGTTGTAAAGAATGTATAGATTTTTATTTATGATGTTTGTGCCTTTGATATGAATATTTGTACCATTTTCAATAAAAACACTTCATGCATCATATTTCTACTTGTAAGGTTTGTTTGTTTTTCATGCTTAACCGTATTTAAAACATAAAAATCTAAACAAATTTTCCATTGCAATTTGTGTTGAGTTTAGCATTACTAAATTAATTTGAGGGATTATAACTCTATCTCGTTTTGAATTTGAGATCAAGTCTTTATAGATTTTTTTTTTCATTATTCTAAAAATATTTATTTATTTTGTTTGTTCATTTGTTTATATTGTTCTATGTTCATTTAATGTTTTTTCTACTTTCGGTATTTGAAGATCCATATATGTATATATTAAAACTAAATCCGCATAATATACTTTTATTATTATATAGTTTATTTGTTGTATCGTTTTAGTTTCAAAACATATGGTATATGTATTTTAAATTTAGATTATATCATTACTATTATTTTGAACAAGATTATGTAATTGTATTTAACCAATATAGTATGAAATGATTTTATTTCCTAAACAAGCGAAAAGATTATTATGTAATGAAATTTCTTGAGTTTTGCGATATATATTATTAATACGGGAAATATTAGTTTTAAAGAATTTAAAAGTTTTTATTTATAATGTTTGTGTCTTTGTAAATTTTTTCTTTTTTCAGAGTTATTTTTAAGCGTATATATAAATTTAATTCAATTTGCCATTTAAAAACACGAAGACATAACAGTATTGTGTTTAATTTGAAAATTTATTCCGAATCAATTCGGTATATTACATTGATATCTCTTTTAAGTATAGTTATATTTTATATTAACATATAATTTAAGTTAAATATATTTTCTAACTTATCTATATCCTTTGAAATATTTAAATAATTTATATGAACAAATTGGTTATCATTACAAAAATTGTGTGATAAAATTATAGTATTTTCTTTTTTTATGAAAGCGTGTTAGATAAGATACGATATAATGGAATAGAACAATACCCAAAAAGATATTTTTTCTTTAATTTAAAAGTTTTAAGGCGTTGTTTAGCTTAAAGCTAATACTTTTATAAATATAATGGTGAATGGGTAATGTATTGTATTACTATAATGCGGTCAAATACTATTTCCTCATATAAACATATAAATTGAAATCGTAGTTTATGATTGAATTTATTTTATTTTCCATCTAATTAAATAAAAACTACAACATAAATGGATATTAATGTCCTCGTAAAGATAATTATGAAACCAAATTTCTTGATTTGGAAATACATTATTAACATCATAAAAATATATTTTATAACAGTTTTGGATTTTTGCTTTTGATGTTATGTGTTTGTAAAATTTTTAGTTCCTACTATTTGTTTAGAAGTATTAAACCTATTTAAAACATAAAATTCTAAATAAATTTTCCATTACTAACCATTAATAATTAATTGGCGTTGAATTTACTTCGGAGAATTAGCAAAATTCTATTAAATCAACTAGATGATACCCGCGCGTTGCGCGGTCTTTCATTATCACATTGTATGTTTTTTATACGTTATTCATAATTCATTAATTCATTTTTTATGTTTGATATGTGGATCGGTCAACACAAACGAACGGATTCTAATTTCAATGTAGAAGTTTAAATAATAGATTTATAAGATGTAATATAAACTAACTATGACATTTGTTCATAATATCTTTGAAATTTTAAAACGTAAAACATAATCCATTGGAGATAGTGATTGCATGATTTGGACTGAATTTTTAAAACTAAAAAAGAAAACGACGAATGATGTAATTCAAGTTCGAATACTCGAATAATATTGGATACCCAAAAACCGGATACCCATGTATGACGAATTCGACTTCAAATACTAAAATCTTGAAACTCATGAGTCGGATACCCTAAAAATCCCAAATATCCAACTCGTGTTTGACCCTGATTGAAATATTGAATTGATAAAAATCGTTATTGCAATATTTTTTTTTAAATAAGGCAACTTGAGCTTGCGACTAAATGCATAGGCGAGTGGTGGAAGGGTAGCGTTTCCAATCTATCGGTCCTTGTGCTAAATATTCTCTGAGAATTGATAGCTATCCGGAAACCCTGCGTTTTTTATCTTAACACCATGCCATCAAACAACAATGTTCATCAGTAAAATTTTTCATACGAATCACCATGTGGGACAAACATGCTACCAAACAAATCCAAAATACTTAATTATTTTTGAATCAATAACCTATATCTGATATCAGAAGTCTAATATGTAAATGACTCTTTTACATTGTCAGTTTTTATCTGTTTGATTTGGATCAACTTGGTGGGATCATGGTTCCTAAGAAAACATCCTCAGTCTGACAAGTACAAGAGTTTGTATACATAAAGACATGAAAGTTCACCATGGTATCAAATCTACCAGTTGACCAATTGATAATTTGACCAAGAAAGAAATGATTTTAAAATAAACGGACAAACACAATAAAATGACAAACACCAATACAACCAATATGCATAGCAAATGAAGACACTTTCGGCGTTTAGGAGGGTGCGAAATAGAGGAAGTTAGTGACTCGGTTTTAGGTCTGACCATTGATACAAGTCGGTATCTAGGGGTCGGGTCATCACATTCGTATAGCAAGCTGAAATCTATTCCTGTATCCAAAGCATTTGTTGTTGCATATATCTCTTTCTTGTTCTCGTTCTTTTCCCATTCAAGTGCTTAGGTTGAAACACCATAAGATACCAGATTTATTGTATGATATTGAAATTTATCTTAATATTTCATGATCATGACACCCACTGATGATGAATATAACTAGATATCTTATTAAAAACATGTCGTACATTGTTCTTTTTGCCACAAGCTCACGACATATCTTGTACTCCATCCTAATGAGTTTAAGGATATTCTCAATCTTCATACCCTCTTTCAAAATACGCTAATTGCCCCTCATGAAATTTTATCTCATTAGCGAATACCTTTTCAGCTCCTATGTTTCTGTCCCAAACATTGCACAGCTTGCATCAGCAATGGTCCACACAACATTTGAAATAGAAGGCAAATCTGAAGCTGCACCAGATTCTTCTATCTTTGCAGTTAGAAAAACTACTTTATCATGCAGAATTCTCTGCACATGATAGCAATAATATGGATAAGAATGACATTGCAGTTGTTAACAAACACGGGATTATTAACATTGAAGCTCCATCAATGGTTTATGTGTAATCGGATCTATCCCCTTTTGCTTCAGCTTCTTCTTAAGACTCGAGTTCCAAAAGTTCGTTATCTCATTTTCTGTTCTGCTAGGCAATCGAGTGGCTATCTGAGACCACCTATAAATACATGTATTCACCAAATTCAAAATCCAAAGTAACCCAAAGAAAGTTAAAGATATATATATATATATATGTATATATATATGTATGTATATATACATCCTCAACGTTAGAATTTAATGATTTACCTATTACCAAGCATGGAATAGAGCTCAATGATCAAGTTTTCTTCTTCTTGAGAGAAAGCTCCTCTTTTCAAGTCAGGTCGCTAGTAGTGTATCCACCTTAATCTATAGCTCTTTCCACATCTTTGCAAACCTGTGAATTAAGACAAATGATTTGATGAACTTTAATGTAGAAAACCAAAAAAGAAAAGGTAAAATTGTTACTATGTTAAGACACAAACCTGCAAGTTTATAAGAAGAAGATAGAAGCAGTAATGGTTGCCATCAAATAAGATTTTCAAAACCAAGACAAAATATAAACATAATACATGTCACGACACCAAAATCAAACTATTCAAATTCTCTATGTTTTTACCGCCTTTGCATCACATAAGCATATTCAAGCAGAAAATGTGGCATAAATTGAGCACATCAATAAGTGTTTCAAGATTCCCTTCCAAATGAACAGTAGAACAAAAATGTAAGGTTTTTTATATTTCTCTATGGAAGTTGCATTTAGAAAGTCAGAACAAAAAGGGATAAACAAACCTCAAAATCTAAGCCTCAAAACAAATAGGTTAGAAACAAACGATCATCTAGAGGTAGTGAGGAAGCTAACCTGGAAAATTTGAAGATGACAACAAAATAAAGAGAAAAACCCCAATATGCTTATGCAAGGAAAAAAGATATTTGAACCTAGCAGCTATTATATCCTTCATTCATCACTTTATCTGGACAATCTCTACATCTTTATAAGGAGAACAATGGCTGCCATCAAATCAGATTTCCAAAACAAAGACAGATCTATACATAAAACATGTCACGACACAAAAAATGCAAACTATTCAAATGCTCCATGTTGTTATTGCCCTATGCACCACAGAAGCGGATCAAAGCAGCAAATATGGCGTAAATTCAACAGAAATCAAAATTTGTTTCATTTGACTGATATTAATATCATACTTTATCCAAAATTGGTAGTGTAGAAAAGATCATCAATGCAAGAACTTACACAGGAGCAATTTCACGTTTATGTTCTTTTGACAAACATGAGTGAAAAGAAAAACGGCTAACGCAACAAAAAAATGCAATATCATTCCTGGCTACAATGCTCTACATGACATCGCTCGTTTCCTGCACAATGAATATAGGTGAATGGGAAGGGTATTGCATTTACTTGAAGTGTAAATGCGAGAAACAGAATGACAAACCAAATAAAACATACCAGTAGCAAAATTATCCATCTTCAGAAGCATTTAAAAACTAATTGCAATAGATTTAGTTTTGCCATTAGAATACATTGATTTTATGAAGGTAAAGAGCATTCTAGAATAATCCCATCAGTAGAGAAGATGTGTTTGACTCTAACTTTCTCAGGGTTACAAATCATTAACCGCTAGGTATAAAGCAAAAAACGAAACCCAGAATTCAAATAACACTAAACTTACCAATGAACGCGGTTGAGATTGGAGACGCGTCCTTCGAGAGAGGTCAAAGAAAGGGTAAAACCGAGAGGAGCACCACTGGACCCTCTTAAGAGCCATTGCCATCGACATTCGAAACCAACGCCTCGCTCTCCCCCATCCACTGGTAAATCACCGTGAAGCAACAAACACGCTGAAAAACCACTTTCCGATGACAAAGCTAAAGCACAAGGAGCACATTCAGAGAAATGACGAATCAAACAAACTATAATTTATCCCATCTCGTCACTAATCAACCCAAAATCTCCAACTACAAGCCAATAGCATTCTTACACAGATACATAGGTCAAGCAAACTCTAAATCATCCATCTCATCAATAAAGAACCCCAAATCTCCAAATGACTACAAAAAGCATCCATAGATTGATACCCTTGTACGAATATATCTGAAAAAGCTAGAAGAGACTATATCTGAAAGTGCTAGAAGAGACATTTAGGGCTTTGCAATTTTGTGAGAAGAAGGGTAAAAGCAATACGAAGAAACTTACCAACGAACGCGGCGGAGATTGAATACAGATCAGTAGAGTGTAATGGCCATCGCTGTCCGCCTCCACTCGGCAACCCCTCGTCACGAATTCCATATGATAAGGCATCCTCCGGACCGTCCTCCGCTCAACATCACTCCTAATCACGCACCAGTTTAGTCACCTTAGTAGCCCCTCGTATCGTTCGCCGCTGCTCTCCGCCTCCGCTCGCCAACCCCTCGTCACGAAACATGGAATCGAGATTCCATATGATTTCGGAACCCGCTGATTCTAATAAAAAAAAAGAGGAGGTGAGAGGCTTTTGATAGGTTTTCGCGTCGCCAGATAGTGAATTATCAGGTACAGGAACATCGCTTTAAAAAATCTATTAATAGCCCCTCATGAAATTTTATCTCATTAGCGAATACCTTTTCAGCGCCAATGTTTCTGTCCCTAACATTTCACAGCTTGCATCAACAGTGTTCGACACAACATTTGAAATGGAAGGAAAATCTGAAGCTGCACCAGACTCTTCTATCTTTGCAGTTATAAAAACGACTTTGTCATTCAGAATTCTCTGCACATGATAGCCATAATATGGGCAGGGAAAAAAATGTGGTATTGGATTTTCCATTATACATTCATCTTAATCGGATGTTCAACATCCTCAGAAGTGGAGATACATTCATCTAAATCTCCACATTTCTCCATTATAGCCCTGCAGAAAATACCAGCATCAGATTAACGGGTGTAAATTAATTATAAAGATGAATTATGCAGCATCTTGTCACCTTGTTTACCGAAGAATGACATTGCACTTGTTAACAAACACGGAAGTTGGAACTCTACATTGTTGGGGGAGACATAGAGGAGAGAGAAGATACTATCTGGTCGGAAACCGCCATGGATGGGGAGATCGAACTTGAACTTAAGCAAGATGAAGCGTTTTGAGTCATCATGGTTGGAAACCACCATAGACCAGATTGTGATGAAACCGTGGAGTCTTCATGAGGGTTCATAAAAAATGTTGACTTTACCACACTTTCTATAAGATTTGGTTGATTGGATAAGGAATAATGTTTGGATTCTGATGGCGTCTGGATCTTCTGGTCTGTGGGATTATTATTACATTGAAGCTCAATCAATGGTTTATGGGGTAATCGATCTATCCCTTTTTGCTTCAGCTTCTTCTTAAGACTCGAGTTCCAAAAGTGCTTTATCTCATTGTCTGTTCTTCTAGGCAACTGAGTGGCTATCTGAGACCACCTGCAAATACATATATTCACCAAATTCAAAATCCAAAGTAACCCAAAAAAAGTTAAAGATATATATATATATGTATATATACGTCTTCAACGTTAGAATTTCATGATTTACCTATTCCCACGCACAAAATGGAGTTCAATGATCAAGTTTTCTTCTTCTTGAGAGAAAGCTCCTCTTTTCAAGTCAGGTCTGAAGTAGTGTATCCACCTTAATCCACAGCTCTTTCCACATCTTTGCAAACCTGTGAATTAAGACAAATGATTTGATGAACTTTAAAGTAGAAAACCAAAAAAAAAAGGTAGAAAACAAAAAAAAAGGTAAAATTGTTACTATGTTAAGACACAAATCTGGAAATTTATAAGAAGAAGATAAAAGCAGTAATGGTTGCCATCAAATAAGATTTTCAAAACCAAGACAAAATCTATACATAATACATGTCACGACACTAAAAGCAAACTATTCAAATTCTCCATGTTGTTACCGCCCTTTTGCACCACATAAGCATATTCAAGCAGAAAATATGGCATAAAGTGAGTACATAGCAATAATTGTTTCAAGATTCCTATCCAAATGATTAATAAAAAAAATGTAATGTTTTTTATAATTCTCTATCGAAGTTTCATTTATAAAGTTAGAAAAAAGGGAAGAAACAAACCTCAAAATCTAAGCCTCAAAACAAATGAACAATGGCTGCCAGCAAAGCAGATTTCCAATAGAAAGATAAATCTATACATAAAACATGTCATGACACTAAACATGCAAACTATTCAAATTCTCCATGTTGATATTGCTTTACTTGAAGTGTAAATGCGAGACATAGAATAAGGAACCAAATAAACTATCTCAGTAGCAAAATTAGCCACCTTCAGCACCATTTAAAAACTAATTGCAATAGATTTTTTAAAAACTAATTGCAATAGAGATTTCATGAAGTTAAAGAGCATTTTCCACTTTCTCAGGGTTAGAAATCATTAAATACAGATCAGTAGATTCGATCGGCAAACTGGACAAAGCATCGACGCAAACCCTAGGTATAAATCAAAGAACGCAACCCATAATTCAAATAACACTATTCTTACCAATGAACGCGGCTGAAATTGGAGACGCGTCCTGCTAGAGAGGTCTGAGAAAGGGTAAAACCGAGAGGAGCACTGAATCCATAAATTCTGAGTGGACCCTCTGAAGAGCCATTGCCATCAACATTGGAAACTGACGCCTCGCTCTCCCCGTTCCATTGGTGAATCATCGTGAATCAACAAACACGCTGAACAACCACTTTCAGATGACAAAGCTACAGCACAAGAAGCACATTCAGAGAAATGACGAATCAAACAAACTCTAATTTATCCCATCTTGTCACTAATCAACCATAAATCTCCAACTACAAGCCAGTAGCATTCTTACACAGATACATAGATCAAGCAAACTCTAAATCATCCATTTCATCAATAAAGAACCCCAAATCTCCAACTAACTACCAAAAGCATCCATAGATTGATACCCTTGTACAACTATGTCTGAAAATGGTAGAAGAGAAATTTAGGGCTTTGCAATATTGTGAGAAGAAAGGTGAAAGCAATACGAAGAAATTTACCAACGAACGCGGCGGAGATTGAACACAGATCAGTAGAGTGTAACCGCCGCTGCTTTCCGCCTCCTCTCGTCAACCCCTCGTCACGAATTTCATATGGTAGGGCAAGTGATAGGGCATCCTCTAGAATCAAGTGATAGGGCATCCTCCGGACCGTCCTCCGCTCAGCATCACTCCCGATCGCGCACCAGTTTAGCCCCCTTCGTAGCCCCTCGCGGCGCTCGCCGCTGCTCTCCGCCTTCATAGCCCGTGGCATCGTGCGCCGCTGCTCTCCGCCTTCGTAGCCCCTCACGTTTGCTCGCCGATGCTCTCCGCCTCCACTCGCTCGCCGCTGCTCTCCCGCTCCACTCGCTCGCCGTTGCTCTCCGCCTCCACTCGCCGCTGCTCTCCGCCTCCACTCGCTCGCCGCTGCTCTCCCGCTCCACTCGCTCGCCGTTGCTCTCCGCCTCCACCCCCCGCTCCTCTCCCCCTTCACCCGTACGTTTCGTAGCCTCGCCTCCACTCGCTCGCCGCTGCTCTCTGCCTCCACTCGATCGCTGCTGCTCTCCGTCTCTACTCGCTGCTGCTCCCCGCTTTCGTAGCCCCTCACGTTTCGTAGCCCCTCACGTTTGCTGTAATTCCATCTGTTTCTGGGTCCAATTTTTCCTCCCCTCACGTTTGCTCGCCGCTGTTGTCCGCCTCCACTCACTCGCCGCTGCTGCTTTCTGTCACTTGCCGATGCTCTCCGCTTTCGTAGCCCCTCACGTTTCGTAGCCGCGCCTCCACTCGCTCGCGGCTACTCTCCGCCTCTACTCGTCGTTGCTCTCCGCTTTCGTAGCCCCTCACGTTTCGTAGCCCCTCACGTTTGCTCTAATTCCATATGTTTCTGGGTCCAATTTTTCCTCTGAATCACCGTAGCTTAGCCCTTTCTGATTCCAACCGATAGCTGGCGTATAAAAGAATACATTGCAATGAAGATGAGAATTACTACCGTAGAAGATGAGAGGTTTTTTCCTCTCTGCTGACGTGGCAGCATGAGAAGAGAGGAAAAAACCTCTCTTTTATATATATGATTTGATGGACTATTAATCTATCTTGTTTTGAATTTGAGATTAAGTTTTTAAATATTGTTTTCAATTTTCTAAAAAAAAAAATTATATTTACTTTTTCTAGTCATATGTTTTATATTTATATGTTCATTAATTTTTTTTTCTAATTTCATTATTTGAAGATATATATATTTATAAAAATATTTGAAACTAAACCCACAATGTACTTTTATTATTGTATAGTTTATGTGTTGTAATATTTTAGTTTTAAAACATATGGTATATATTTTTAAATTTATATTATATCATTATTATTATTTTGAACTAAATAATTATTAAAAAGGATTAAGAGTATGTAATTGTATTTAACTAATATGAAATCAAGGGTATTCTTGTAATTGTATCGATGACTCATTGTGTGGTACGATTCGTTCTACCATATTTGCTATGGGCCCTCTTCCGTCTTTGAAAAAAGTTTATATGTTTGTGATACAAGATGAAGACTCGCGTCTTGCCCTCCCAACATCCAGTGTGGAAATGTCGGATGTCATGGCTTTTTAAAATTATATGTTTCGGATGTCCGAAACAAACTTAGAGCAATGGAAACACAAATTGGTAAGGGGCAATCTGCCCAATGGCTTATAGACTCAGGTGTTGTAAATCATACGACGGGTTGCTTTGAGCCGTCACGGGATGTGACAGATATATCGGTGTGATGTGTTGGACTTTCGAACGAATGTACTACCTTTGCACGACAACAGGGTTCTGTGGTTTGGTGCGATAATCTCACTATTGGCAACATGTTTTATGTTCGAGATCTAAGTTGTAACCTTATCTCATTATCACAACTGTTGGCCGACATGCAATATATTATTCAATTCACTAACAAGTTCTATGTTATTTAGGACCACACTACGAGGATGCTCATTTGAGTGGGTGAACAACGTGAAGGGCTCTACTTCTTTCGAGGTGTAGTGATCGCGGCTATTAGTTCGAAGCCTTCGAGTGTTGATATATGTCATTATCTGTTGGGCCATCCATCTGCGAAAGCATTAAAGTTGATTTCTGGTTTAGGGTTTTGTAGTGAGAATTTTGATTTTTTGAATAAGACATGTGATGTTTGTCTCCGTGCCAAGAAAACTCGAGTATCTTATCCTATGAGCAATAATAATGTATTCTCTTCGTTTCAATTGACTCATTGTGATGTGTGGGTCCATATCATGCATGCTCTGTCAGTCTCTGGAACCAGATATTTTTTGACACTTGTTGATGAATTTTCACGTGGAGTTTGGTTGTACCTCATGCGGGCTAAAAGTGAGGTTTTTGTTCATCTTAAAGCATTCTTTGGCTATGGCTGAGCTGGAATACAAAACTCAAGTGGAAACTGTTCGCTCCGACAATGGTACAGAGTTTACATCAATGCGTTATTTCTTTGTGAATAATGGAATATCTCACGAGAATTCGTGCGTGGTGACGCCACAATAGAATGATCGTGCCGAAAGGAAACATCGCCATATTGTACATGTTTTAAATATAACATCATTATTATAAAACTATATTTCAATTTGTTTATTATATGTTTAAGTTGTTTTATATTAATTTAAAACAAATATATTTTTTTCTTTTCTAGTTTTAGGTATTTCAAAATCCAAGAGATATTCAACAACACAAAATAATAATAATTAAAAAAGAGAGAGATCGATGTCTATTTATACTTTTATATAAGTATTTGAAACTCAATCCACTTGGTTTTTTTATTATCTATGTCGTTTTAGTATCATTGTATTTTATATTAAAATATACTTTAATTTAAATAAATTTTTCAAACTTGCACCTATATTCTTTTAAATATTTAAAAAATTTATTAAAAATTATTATTAAAAAATTAAGTTTAAACATTTTTTCTGATATTAATTAAAAATGAATAATTTGTCATGCAATTCTCTATCTTTCGCTTCTCTCTCAACTCCAACCATCACTATATCAATAAAATCGTTATCATTATAAAAGTTGTGCGATAAAATCATATTTTATTGTCGATTTTATTATTTTTTACAAAAAAAAAGTTAGGTAAATTACTATATAATAGGACATAACTATACCACAAACATAAACTTTTTCTTTAATTTGAAAATTTTAAAGCGTTGTTTAACTAAAAAATAATACATTTATAGATAAAATGGTGAATGAGTAATATATTGTATGAATACAATGCCATCAAATACTAATCATATATATAAAAGACGGGGTTTTCCACCCCTCTCATGTTGCCACGTCAGCAGGGAGAAGGAAAAAACGCTTTTACCCTTGGGCACTTCCTCTTCCTTCCTCATATCCGTTCTGTGTATTCACTGTATCCCTTCCTCACTCATCCCCGCCTCTTCCATCCCTATGTATGCACTCGTTCTCGCTTCCTCCGTCCGTAGCATGTTGAAGGTCTTGGAGGCCACTCAATGGCAATGGATAAAAAGAAGAGGAATCGCCGCCGGTGAATTTGTTCTGGCGGAATCGAAAACCTGCAAATCGAGCAAGACAGAAGATCCAGAATCGAATCCGTACAAGGAGGAGAGTTTATTAAACTCAAAAAAATTGAGATGAACAACTCACCTCCATAAGTGAATCGTCACCACACGCTTCCGTCAAAGCAATCCATCGATGCGATGGGATTGGGGTTTGCCGGTGATTTCCAGTTAGGGTTCGGATTTCAGAGCGCCTGAGGTTGTGAAGCCCTGAGCAACAGCGCCAAAATAAAAACCAGGCTAGCGTCGAGCTGCTCAGGGCTTTGGCTATTTCTCTAGAGCATCGAGCATCGATCGACATGCATCATAGCTCGATTCAGTGGGGTTTGCCGAATCGATCGTGTCTACGCTTTGTCCGTCATAGTGGTCGGAGAGAAACACCACTTTCAATCAATGGAATTGCCTCCTCCCTCCGATAGACTCCACTGGACGATAATACCCCCTTACGTACACCTTCGCGTTCGATCCACACGCGTTCGTCTCCATCGCCTCGATCCTCGCCGCGTATGATGACTTCCCTGGCATCGATCGTGTCAAGCATCGTTCGACGGGCATCGGAGCTCAGTCCAATGGGGTTTGCCGACTCGATCGTGTCTACGCTTTGGACGTCATAGTGGTCGGAGAGAAAAACCACCTTCGATCCATGGAATTGCCTCCTCCCTCCGATAGACTCCTCTGGACGGTAATACCCCCTTACGTGCACCTTCGCCTTCGATCCACATGCGTCCGTCTCCATCACCTCGATCATCTCCGTGTACGACGCTTCCCTCGCACCGAGGGCCGCATCAGCATGTAGTCTCCTTCTATTCACCAACGACTTCTCTAGCACCGAGGGTCGCAAATGCAGACACGATCGAGTTAGAAAAAATGGTCATAGAGCAAATTTTTTCCTCCCTGGCTAATGTGCATTGACAAAGTCTGCTTCAAATTCACGGTAGGCTAGCAAGTTTTTTTACAGGATTTTCTCTGGAGAGGTAAGGTGCGGAAGAAAAGAAGTGTACCTTCGATTGTTTTGTTGATGTGTTTCAGCTTGTAGAATTTTACTTGCTTCCTTGTAGCCTTTTGCTTGGGCATCTAAAGCAGAGGGCGAGAAAAATCAGCACAAATTACTCTGCAAAATCAGGAAAAACTCCCGCCTTGGAAGAATATAGTGATTTTTCAAGGGGAAGGATCCTATTCTAATTATCACTATCTCGCCGGTGGGATCTCACCGGATATCTATTTTTAGAGTTTTTTTATTCGGTTGTTCCGGCATAAAATTTGTAGGTTTCTTTTCTGGAAATCTTATCTGATGAATTGATGAATTGTGTAGAAAATGTTTATGGAACATGATATGTTCTGTTCTGGTTTCCAGGATGACCAGCTGAAAGAAAATGGGTCTTTGAATTTGCGAAGCTTTAACCACTTTTTTTCGAAGAAGGCGATGCGTATCCTAAAGGTGGGTCTTGCGCTGCAAGTAAGACACCATTTTTTTTGCGGTAGGGTTTATGTTTGTGTTTGGTGTTGCGTTGAAGGAACCGAAGGCGTTGAAGGAATCTTTTCACTGTTCGTGTAATATATTTGTCTGCTTCGAATTGTAGATGTCATTGAATTTCTAATAATGCACCTCTTTAGCAGATCGAGTTAATATATTTGTCTGCTTCGATTAACTCAATGTTGTATAAGATTTTATATGAGTGAAAAATTTATCGATTAATTAAGACTGTACAGAACAACCCTAGGCTCTCAAAATCATAAGAGGGGTCATTTTACGTCTCTGCATACACTATGACCATTTGTTGTTCGATTCAATGTGATATCATAGTTAAGAAGAAGTGTTGGGGTTTTACCATCTATTAAGTCTCTGATATATTTGAGGTATTGATATATGAGGTGTGAAAAAATGTCTTGAATGACCTATGGTGCATGTCTGTCCCATCTCATTGTTTAAAGTTGTTTGCATTGTCGTTAATGCCAGGTTCCAACTGGAACAGGAGCTTGAGATTTCAGAGGGCTAAGCAGCAGGTTAGATGAATCTAGATTCCTTCATTCATTAATGGCGATTAAATAATCATCTCAAATTCATTGAACTTTAACTTATCTTAGATTCCTTCAGCTTCAATTTGGTTGCTTTGTGATATCGAAGGAGCTCGGCGGGGAGCCTTGTGATCCGAGTGTGAAGGTGATGAAGACGACGACGATGTAATTTCAGGAACCCTCATTCACTCAATCATCCGCAGAACGACAGACAGATCTGGTCGATTCCAGGGGTTGAAGACGACGACCATAAATAATTTTTTTATTAATAATTAATTTTTAATTTAATTATATTCTACTTTTTATTAATATGTCTCTTCTTCTTCCTAAAATAATTGTTTCTCTTCTTCTTCCTCGCTAATTGAGGCAGAAGAAACCTAAACCTAATCGTCTGTTGAGGAATGGAAGAAGAAGCCTAAAGCCGATGGAAGTGCCCTCCTCCTCCATCTCCAACTGCAACATCTCGACCGAGCCAGGACACCCGCCGATTACATCAGAGACGAAGAGCAAATCAAGGTCGATATGTGGATCTATTATTTAATTTAGTGCATATGTGCATCTCCCTCTTTCACTATCAGTTTCACAGGTCATTAGCTTTTCTCAACCCCTATCTTTAATGTTTTCATAATACTTTGTATTCCTAGGAGTTTACTAAATTAAGATACATATCCTTTGATGAATTGGAAGGATTAGAGGTGGCTTGGAATCAGATCAAGTTAGAGATCTATTGTGTAATTTAGTGGATATGGAGCAAGACCTACCTCTTCACAACATAAGGTTGAGCGGAAAATCGGTGGCTAAGGCAGCGAGGATATGCAAACGAGGCGAGGTGGTGCGTTGGAAAGCTTCTATTGCGAAGGATAAGATTGAGGTAATTTGTTGGTTTAATGATCCTCTTATGTTCACTTTCCTCCTCTTCAAGGGGAGACAACGTTGGAAAGCTTCTATCGCGAAGTTGGTGGAGCATGAAATATATTAACCCAACCCTTTGGACATAACAGAGGAAATGGTTCTTTTTGGCTGGATAGTTCTACTACGCACAAGGTTAGCTCATGAAATCACCATCATTGGTATTGTTATTACTGTAGTTTCTGTGATTGAGCTCCACGTGACAGGAGTTAAGAAGATGATAATTTTTTATGCTCTTCTCATCTCGATCATGTTGGGATCTCACATCTCATGTGATGTTTCAGGCCAGAGCAGGGTTTTCTTTCATGGTAGGTAAAGATGGATCCCTTTGGAAGCAATTGCCAATTAGATTATGTAATCAAAGGTATAGCATGGCCAATTTCTATCTCTCTACTCAAAATAAAGTTTGCTAATCAACTATTTTTATACTCTAGCGTTATGCCTTCCCGTGCTTTCTTCAGTTCGCCTTTTCATACTCGTATGCTGCATCTGTTTTCTAATTTTGCACACATAAATAAGCACTATGTTTCTACTCAAAGAAAATGAAACTTATAATTCATTTTTTAGTTTTAGAACGGCTGCTTCTAAGCATGCTGGTCATCTTCTAATTGAAGCTTCTTGGGGTTCTACAGATACAAAATTATTGGAAGAAGGCTTTCTTGATTACCTAAACAAGGTATGGAGGAATTTCTCTATTTGATACTATTACATAACAAAAATTAATCAGAAATTGTCTAATCTTTTCATATTGGATAGTAAAATTTATTGTTACTAAACAGTTTCTGCAAGAGTTGTTACCTCATTGCCTTTGAAAAATGACGATCTGAAAGCTAAATGAAGTAGTCGGATCGAGCTTCCATCTAAAAAAAAGTATGTTAAATTTTTTCAGTGAAACACCCAGATTTAATTATTTTTGTAAATTTCAAGATGCAAATCCTGAATCGTTATTTTCTGTCGTGACTTATAGTAAACCAATCATTATTCAAAAATACAAAAACCCGATCAAATATTTAGAGCATAATTAGATCTTTGATGATCCTCTTATGTTCATTTTCCTCCTCTTCAAGGGGAGAAAATGCGATGGAAAGCTTCTACCACAAATTACATTGTTTGGTTTCCCAAAAACTTTTGGGGTTTAATGATGATTTTGGGTGATTTTGGTACCCAATTCGGATTTTTCCCAATGATGTATCTAGTATGTTGAATCTCGATGTTATCAAGTTTCTATTTACTTTCCGGGAAAGCTAAATAAAGTTTATAATTCAGATAAGACAAGAAGAATCTCTAATGGTTCATATGTTTTCGTTATAGACATTTGGGTATTGAGTTGGGTTTGTGACGTGTCTTGATTTTCCTGCAGAAAGTATGGTTAGATAATAGAACATGAGCTGTATGTTTATCTATTTCAATGAGGGGTTTATCGATTACGTGAATTGATGATCGGAGATATTAGAGTCATATTCCGTCTGATGAATCAAGGTACGTTTCTTTTCCTGTTACATTGTTTGGTTTCCCGGAAAATTTTGGGGTTCTAGGAGGATTTTGGGTGATTTTGGTATCCACTTCGAAATTTACCCAACGATGTATCTTAGTATGTTGATTCTGTTTACTTCCTAGGAAAGCTAAATAAAATTTATTATTCAGACAAGACAAGAAAAATCTATAAAGGTTCATATGTTTTCGTTATAGACTTTCGATGGAAAGCTTCTACCACAAAGGATAAGGTTGTGCGGTGTACCGATGGCGAGGGTGAACCGCTATTTGTTGCTCGAAGACGACAATCAATATTAATGGAGGCTAGAATCGAACACGAAATTAGAATTTTGATCATCCCCTCTTCCCTCTTTGGCTTCTCAAGTCATCAATTAAGGATTATCAAATTAAAATACAAAGACTTTGATGATCTGGAATGATTAGACGTAGCTTAGAATCAGATCATGGTAATTGATCTATTGCTTAATTTAGTGGATATGTGCATCTTTCTCTTTCACTATCGGTTTCATAGGTCATTACCTTTTCTCTACCCTTATTTTTGACGTTTTCATAATACTTTGTATTCCCAGGAGTTTACTAAATTAAGATACATATCCTTTGATGAAGTGGAAGGATTAGAGGTGGCTTGGAATCAGTAGATGATCTATTGTGTACTTTAGTGGATATGGAGCAAGACCTACCCAAAAAAAATTTATATTTCGATTTAGATCCATTCATCTCTATTACCCAAATTCTACTATCTTTGATTGAATAGTTTTTTGACCTTACTAGGTGGATGTTCATTGCTCGAGAAGACATCCAAACCATCATAACATGTTGTGTATTATCGTATGACCATTAAAATATGGCAAGTTGTTTTTTAGAAATATATTTATCAAAGATATGTAAAAAGAATAAATATTGTATATGTCATAGTTAACGTATCCTAAAAAAATACTTGATGTCTCATTCAACCAAATTGAAAAGTAATAGTTTTGCACTTTATCATAAAGGTCTTATCTTTGTAATCATGATTTATTTGTATATATGACTTGATATTTAACACTTTAGCTTTGAACCAAAATTTTCAAACTTACATAAATATTATGTACGTTGCAAACGATTAATATTTGTATATGATTTTAAAGATGCTATAACTATGTTATACATTGAAGTCTTGAGAATATGTTATGAAATGACAATAAATAAAAGTCAATGACAAAGATTAAAATAGATTGGTTTGTATCTAACAAAATCGATTTTCAGCCATGATCAGTTGTATGTTGCACTATCAAGGGTCACTTCAGCTGACGAATTGAGTATATCATATCTAAATGAAGATTGCACAGGACAATCGGTTATTGAAAACATTGTTTATGAAGACATATTTATTGGCCTACCAAAAACATCAGGCAAGCATTATAATATCTAACTAATTAGTACTTTATACTCATGATTAAAATACAAGTGTTGTACTTTTAGTAACAAAAACTATTTTCGACATATTGAATCCTCATTACCTAAGATCTTGTTAAGGGTTTGATTAGCAAAAACAAATCAACTTCAAGATTACTGGTAAACCTATATTTTTCAAGGATAAATAAAAAAAATTTTCAATACTCCATATCGATATTTTATGATACATTCCATGTATTCGTTCTTCTCCATTTTTCTCTTTATGCTTATAATTACAAATTTTTATTATAATTCTATTTAAAAATTACTATAACCCACTTGGATGACAACATGTACAAAGAGCTGCATTTTGCATTTTTTTGCAGATAGTAAATAAAAATAAATTTCATTTTTCTTCTACCTTATAATGTGACGATAATTATTTGTTCTTTTATATAAAAATGTATGTCAAACATAATTTGGAGACGTAGAAATTGAAATTAATTAAGACATTTGCATTATTTTTAATTTTCATACTTTTTTTCTTAAAAAGATGGGAGATAGCATGAAATAACATAATTTACAACGTAATTATCAAAACTAACAATTTATTAAAAAAATTTTGGACTGCAACTTACTTTTTTTCCTAAAATAAAAATTATTTTATCTTTATTTTAGAATTTATTATATATATATATATATAGATAACTAAGAATATTTTTGTGCAACATAAACGCCGTCTTGGGGATTCGATATGAAAATCGTGATCGCTATACACATTATTTCATTTGATTTGAAAATCATGATTGCAATACACATTATTTCATGATGATCAATTGTATAAAAAAATACATTAACAGTTATTTTAATTAATATTTTTTCCATGTTCACGTTGTTGCATAATTATCCTTTGTAAATGTATCAATCAACTTTGTTAACACTTCGACCGTTCTGCTCCACAAACATCTACACCAATCAAAACCTAATGAAAAACAAAAAATTCAAATATATGAAAGTTTTGAAGATTTCCAAATTATGTTCATACATCGATAAATTTTTTTATCATGTTATAAATTATTTTAGTCGGGAAAAATTATGTAGGTAAGGATAAGAAAAACAATCATGGGAAAAACTTCTGTCAAAATCATGCGAACACTTTCTCCGACAACTTATGTTTCAAAATTTCAAATATATTATGAACAAAACGATGTGTTAGTTCAGATTATATATTATAAATCTATTATTTAAACTAGATGATACCTGCGCTACGCGTGTATTTGTGATAATTTAAATATATTTATCTTACAATTTGTACATAATATCGTATTCTTTCTTAACCCGCTCTCCTACAGTGCAATGCAATTCTATTTGCACGAAACTTCAAAATATTATCAGATTAATAAATACAAGATCCAAAATAATCCGGAGTCATTACTAAAAATTTCACATGCCTTGCTGAGGACATGTTGGTCATATCAGCTGGTCAATTTTGATTCTTTAGGGTTATGGCATGCTTCCTTGTTGTGGATCAATCTTGATTTTATTTTGCATAAGATAATTTCTTTAATTTTAGAATAATGGATCAATATAATTTGATGTAATTTATTGACTTGTGGTTATAGTGCGTTTCAAATATTTTTCAAAGTTTAATTAATTTGCATCAAGTGTTAGATATATGTTTTCTTTTATTGGGATTCACTTTCCACCACTTATAAGTAGTCAAATATTTGTGCGAAATATTTATGGTTAAACTTAAAAAAAAATAGAACCATAAAAAATGAAATAATCGATGAAACTAGAGTAGCAAACTAATATATGGGAAAGATGAATTGAGACCCTTTAATTTAGAGAATCAAGTTTATTCTCCAAATACAGAATTTCGCCAGAACTTCACAAAATGTCATAATATCCCAATGATCACTTATTGCAAAAATATAGATAACCAGACAACATTATTCACTTATGTCTTCTTCGTAACAAATGTTAATTGATCGTAGAAATGGAAGAGACAAAGAAAAAATCTATTAATGAGCTAATCAATGTTGTTTTCAACCAAGGTCTCTTCAATCGATTTGCACGGATGTTTTTGAAGTTCTAATTTTATTTGAATAATTTTTATCTATTTAATTTTCAAATAATATAGTAATATAAAGTTATATAATGTAATGAATGATTATTTGAACTTATTTTCAAGATTTTTTTCAATGTTTAAATTAATCTGTAATCAATATTGGATTTATAATGCTAGAATCTTTAATTTGTCTTATGTATATATCTTTATAAAGAATAATATATTAACGCATGATATTTTCTTTTGAAATCAGGATGATATATGTAAAGTTTATTTTTGTACAATAATTTAATAATTCGATAAAAAATTAAATTTTTCAAATTATATTAATTATTATGAATATTAAACATGCGATACTCAATGAGAGAAGATGCCTATGCCGCTTCATTTTTCCAATATAATGCGGGATTTTTAACCAGTGAAGAAGAATAAGAAGCTTGGTATAAAAGAAGAAAGAGTTGTTTGAATATCTTTAGATTTTGTAGGAGAAAATAGTTAGAATGTAAAATTTCAATAAATATATTTATGGTATTTACAAATTTTAACATATTTGTATATATAAAACTTGTATAAAACATCGTCGATTTCATCCAATAAACCATGAGTTTTTCTTGGATTTTTTCTTGGCAAATTTGTCTGCTAATCTTGCAATATACTCCTATGCATTCAAATGCTCATGGTTTCTCCAACATTAATGGCTACCTAGAACAGCGGCATTTGGTCTTTCGGGGTCCTTCTCCACCAACTGAACAAAAAACAAAGCAATCAAAATGATTAGAGTTTTAAAGATATTGACAAAACCAAAAAAGAGTCCCAAGCATTCTACAAGCTACTTCAAACAACATCAAAAGGAAGGTCATCCCAACCCATCGTTCTAGATTTTGAGTTGTCTCCATATGCCAATCC
>CM071875.1:18622211-18645686 GCA_036759665.1 Gynandropsis gynandra
GACCTGTTAAGTTGTAGATTAAGTTTGGCTAATGAGCATCTGACCGGTCGGTTAGTTATCTTAGGGATAATGATTGCGTTCGTAATGCTGCCATGGTACGGGTTAATCACTGCTGGAAGATAGGGTTGCACGTATTCATGGTTAGGAGGTTTAGGCTTAGAAGAATCACTCCTCACCTTAGGGCATGAATTTCCCGTTGTCGAGATGAGTTGATAGATCTATGATCCTTAGTTGCTTCATCCATACGATTCCCGGTATCCCGGACACCCGTAGTGTTTGTCATATCCGAGTTCATCCCCAACCTAGTATTGTTGTCACCACTTATATTAGTTTTAGATATTTAGGATCATATCTCATTCTATCTTTATCCGTCTTATTTTAGTTTTATTCTTAGTTTTTGGCTGTCTTAGTCCCCAGAGATCGACCCTGGTACTACACGATCCGAATACTTGCGGTGAAGTGGTCTAGGATAATTTATAACTCGTGTTTCCACACATCAGCGACACACGCTTTCATTTGCTACAACACCTAAACTTAAATATAAGAAACAAACTTTCATTCGCTGAAAGCAAGTTTCAAGAAATTCAGCTTTAGTCTTGTGGCCAACAGTAACTTCATCCATATCATCTTTCATGATGGCTCTTTCTCCGGAACATTTCCTCCTTTGTTAATCACCATCTCCAACAGCGAAACCTGCACAAACCTGCCGAAACCTGCAAAAACCTACACAACGCCGAAACACCGAAACCTGAGAGATGCAATGAATAGATTCAAAAAGAGTATTTACAGACTAAACTATTAGAACCAGCCGCCGCTCAGGACCACAAACCCACCATGCATGCTATTCAAAAAATATGCACGAAACGAAATATCAGAAGTATCCGAAGAGACCGAAAACGAACCCAGAAGCATCCGAAGAGGCCGAAAACAAAACAGACCGAAAACAAACCCAGAAGCATCCGAAAAAGACCGAAAACAAACCCAGAACTACCATGAACCCAGACTTACCATGAAAATCGAAGAAATTGATCCTGACATCAAGCATGTTGTTAAGCATGAACTCAAAATGGATCATGGAATATAGAATGAATTTGGAAATGATCAAGCATGAGAACAATGCATCCTAGAATACAGAATGAATTTGGAAATGGCAATACACGCTTTCACGATACTCAATATTCAAAGGGAAGCGTTATACATTAAAGATATAAGACACTCTTCATTGCTCAACAAAAAGAAAACAAAGACAAATATAATCTCCTACATGCAGCAACTATAGCCTAAATATAAGTAATAGGTAAGTAAGAGATGATACGATATTTGTATGGAAATGTAAAGTTACTAAGTGGAAATGGGGTGAACTAATAAACCTCAAGCAATGAAATGGCTTCTGACAACTCTTCTTAATGGCCATCTCTGAACACTTTTTACATATTGTAGTTATAAGAATCATGTACTGGAATTTCTGAATATTATTGGATCAGGTAATTGGGGATACAACACCGAGAAAGAGAGAACAGAGGCATAGGGCATTACCAGGATTCAGGTTATTGAGCTCATCACCTTTAGCAATAAACTGAAATAAGTGTCATTCTGTAATACTCATTTTATTCTCGTCCTTGCACCATTGAGTAGTGACAATCTTACTTCTCCTTGTCTTCATAAGAACAATAACTCATCCTTCACTTGAGCTTCATCGTCAGTTATGTCATCATTGCCTTCATCCTTCCTTTCATTGTAATGTTTCTCAATGATTTCTTCAAGCGGAGGATCGCCAGGTCTTCGAAACACTTGTTCCCCTATCTTAACCCCGTAAGCCTCCGATGGGGGCAAGATGAAATCCTTCAGCTACAAATTTGCTACAAGAAGATATAGAATGTCTAGAGCGATCAATTGTATTAACAATGTCAAAGTGCCAAATTTTACCTCCAACGTGTCCTTCCCACCTTGCACATTGAAAATTATAGTGCTTAGAGCAACACCCATTAATTTGACCTCTAATCCTCCTGTTCTAATAACTTTGTTCCACTTTATAGCAGATTCAAGCACCATATTCTGATTTAAGTCAGCTAAATCACATAAATGTACGTACATATGGTCTAATTGCAGCAGCCACGATCAAATGCAATGTTGGCAATAGATCGCGATGCTCCCTTCACCAAACTCGCCCTTGATGTTCTTGGGGCCTATTTTACATTACCAAAAGATTTGAAACTTTAGATTAGAGGAACTTCATATCAGAGCAAGAATGACGCTTTTATGAGACGAAACATGTATCAAACTTCGTCCCCTCTCTTCGTGTCTACTGTCTGGAACATCTGCCTAAACATAGCTTTAAGCACAGTCCAATTTTCCTGAAATCCCGAGTTAGTAGGTTGTTCAGATATGATTTCTGTTTCTTCAACGTCAATAGCATCATAAACACTTGCACTCTGCTCTCTGAGACACCTCTGCATCGTTTCTTTCTCTTCATCCTGTAGATGCCAAGCCCTGTTGCATCGCTTCAGACCCTTTATCATATTATAGAAACCTTCAGAGGCCTTCCACGCGCTTCTGCACCTAGGGATCTTGTGCTATTCCTCATTTCCTTCTGGTACATGTCCTGACACAGATGCATTCTCAGTGCGAATCTATTAGAAACATTCAAATGGGAATTTATAAAATTTGTCATTTTGTCAAAGGACCACATTGCATATACAATTTTCCAGAAAATTACGTCTCACATTGTCAAGGAAACTAATCAAGTCAGCAAAGTAATCTTACATACCACTGTACCTCGATGGCAAAGGAGGCGAAGGCATAAACACAGAAAGCCGACAAATCCCTGCTCCCATTCCGAAAAAGAAGAGCCTTCGGACCTTGGTGGAGAAGGGATTGGTGGAGAAGAGATAGGGTTGAAGCAGCGGGAGACTTTCGGCCAAGATCCATGGGCCCAGCAGCGGGAGACCATCGGCCGATTCATCTAAGCAAATACATTCATTGAAACGGGGATCTGCTATGGTTAATCGGCAGGCATCATCGAAGTGGTCTCTAGAAAGGCAACATCTATGAATATATCCATTTAGGTGAATCGATCGATGGTCTCCCGGTGCTCCATTATATTTCGTCGGATCTGTGAAGAGGAAGAAGAACCCGAGGATCCAAAGAACTGCTTCAAATGTATCAGTTTGCGTGAATTGGCTGTTATTTTAGCCACAGACAGCCACAGACGCTCTTCAGTAAATCTCAGCTGTGGTCCTATCAGCTCAACTAGTTGTCGGTCTTGTTTGCGTAGTAAATGGTTTTGGCGGAATACGGTGTTTGAGAGTAAGCTGCTATTCAAAAATCTGGTCTGTCTGCAGCTTATACTGATGCGTTGTATCCTTACTCGGCTCGGGCATTGCAGTTTCACTCATTCATCGAGGCCTCAAATCAGACCTTCAGGAACCCGAACGAAAAGGACTTGTCCTGTATGCTGGGCAAAGAAGCCCCGGCTGACTAAGTCAATTAAGTTCCCATCAGGCAACTGAAATGGGATGTGAAAGGTGAAAGCCTTACCCTTACCCTTCAAGCTTCACATCTCTCATGGGAACCCAGTCCTTTCTTGAAGAGTGCAGATTTCTTAGCTATACAGGTGGGGCGAAGATCTCATGTACGGTTTTGTAATAGCGGTGAGAATAGTAATGTTATCACCTACTAGGATTATCTAATAGTTGAAGTACAGTTGATATAGTTGAAGCACAATCAAAATATGGTTTTTGGGGATGGAATTTGTGGCGTCAACCTATAGGTTTTATCATTTTTATAATTTCTTCCCTAGCAGAATGCGAGAGGTTACCTTTTTATTTACCAGAAGCCGGTTCATCAGCTACAAAATGGGAATTTGATAGAATATACAATAAAGTTATACAAACAAGAACAAATCCTCTGTCTGTCTGAACATAAATATATATAGTCCTAAGATAGTATGTATTTTCTTTTATCAAAAAGTTCAGATTTGGTTATTTTGAGCTATCCTAAATCAGACTATTTTGTATCAATAGTAGCTCCCAAGATTGTCAGTATATTTGGAAAGCACTTTCAGGAAATCAAATTATGAAAATCAAGCACGAATTAAATAACAAGAAAGAAAAAGAAGCTGCTTTTGAACAGGAAAATTTGGTCACGTAGATCTTCTATTTTGCCGGAATTCATTGATTGCTCCGTACGAATTTACAATGGAAAAACTCCTTTCCGTTCTAAGATCACTGAGGGGAAGGTTGGTCATAAATTTTGAGAGTTTGCTTTTACACGGAAACACTAATAATTTATTAAAATCGCTCAATTTATTGATAGTAAGGGGGTCCTCAATCTCCCCAGAGATGTGAACCACCCCGGAACAGAAGAAAGGCGAGGGTATTATGCCCAATGTGTCCTCTGATTCTATAGGTATAGGCGCCCCATGAAGGACGGTTCTCCCCTCAAGAATGGGTGTCCCCCGCGGAGAGATCACTGTTGGCCTTTCGCCTCTGAAAGCGTCCTTCCTTCATACTCACAGCTTATTAGAACCCCATAACTATAGATCAGATCCATCAAAATAAGATATTGACGACCTGAAGGAATTCGTCACTGGAAATTCCATCGTTGAGTAAATGACCATAAATGGACAACAGAATTTCGATGGAATCGGAGTCCTGATGCACTTGCATCACAGCGTCTTATAGATTGAAAATCCAATCTAACCCCTTCCGGTTCAAAAGCCAGACCATAATATCGAGCGTTATACAGTGAGATTACCAAATAAGACTGAGTTTTCATACACATTGGGTCCGTCAATACCACTGTTTGATCTATCTTATGCATTAATTCAAAGAAGAATGGTCTATGGAAAATGCACCTCAATATTCTGGCAATCTTTAGGGGATAAATTCGAGGAGAATGCACCTCACTCTCCTGGAAATCTTTAGGGGATAAATTCGAGGAGATGCACCTCACCCTCCTGGCAATCTTTAGGGGATAAATTCGAGGAGATGCACCTCACCCTCCTGGCAATCTTTAGGGGATAAATTCCAGGAGATTGTAATTCAAATTTCGCTCTTTACTTTCATGAGACAACGCACCAGGCCAGTAACTCGGCAGAAGCTATCTCCAACATTCCAAGTTCGCCAGACTCATTCCAGAGTCCTTCCATATGGATCGTCGTGGCTCAGTATCTCCTAATAAAAAAACCAAGTTCAATGCAAGTAAGATTGGAAACCAGAATAAACCCAAATAAATAGCACACTTACTGGCCCCCATGGTCTGCCCACTCAGCGAGATATTATGGTCTGGCTTTCGAACCGGAAGTTGTCGCCCGTTGCTCCCCATTGTTTTGTCGGACCAGTGAAGAAGAAGAAGAATCTGAGGATGAAAATGGAAGGGAAGAAGTTGTATCACTTAAAGTATTACCTTCGGAATTGTTGAAGCGGGCTTAGGAAAGCCATTATCGGCGCATGTACCGACGACTGTATCATTGGCTCCATCGATCTCACAAAGCAATCGCTCAGTCACCATTGGCTCCATCGAGCTCACAAAGCAAAATCGACCTATCAATTGCCACGCCTCAACGTTGCTCAGTCACCGTTCGCTCCATTGATCTCACAAAGTAATCGCTTAGTCACCATTGGCTCCATCGAGCTCACAAAGCAAAAGCAATCGATCAATTGCCACGCCTCAACGTTGCTCAGTCACTATCGGCTTCATCGATCTCACAAAGCAAGCGCCTTCCACTTCTCATACCCGCTCTCTGTTTTGACCTAGAAACACAAGCATGCCATCAGGACCCTAGGTTTGGCCGGGTTTGAAGAGGAAGAGTGACGCAGAGAGGAAGACGAACAGGAAGGAAGGAAGAAGGGGTGAATCTGGAAAAAACGGACATTAAGGCTGATGGTGTGAAAGGAAGGCTAAGGGGCTGATGGTGCAAAGGAAAGGTAAGAAATTCAGCTTTAGTCTTGTGGCCAACACTAACTTCATCCATATCATCTTCCATGATGGCTCTTTCTCCGGAACATTTCCTCCTTTGTTAATCACCATCTCCAACAGTGAAACCTGCACAAACCTGCCGAAACCTGCAAAAACCTACACAACGCCGAAGCACCGAAACCTGTGAGATGCAATGAATAGATTCAGAAAGAATATTTACGGACTAAACTATTAGAACCAGCCGCCGCTGAGGACCACAAACCCACCATGCATGCTATTCAAAAAATATGCACGAAACGAAATATCAGAAGTATCCGAAGAGACCGAAAACGAACCCAGAAGCATCCGAAGAGACCGAAAACAAAACAGACCGAAAACAAACCGAGAAGCATCCGAAAAGACCAAAAACAAACCCAGAACTACCATGAACCCAAAATTACCATGGAAATCGACGAAATTGATCCTGACATCAAGCATGTTCTTAAGCATGAACTCAAAATGGATCATGGAATATAGAATGAATTTGGAAATGATCAAGCATGAGAACAATGCATCCTAGAATATAGAATAAATTTGGAAATGGCAATACACGCTTTCACGATACTCAATATTCAAAGGGAAGCGTTATACATTAGAGATATAAGACACTCTTCATTGCTCAACAAAAAGAAAACAAAGACAAATATAATCTTCTACGTGCAGCAACTATAGCCTAAATATAAGTAATAGGTAAGTAAGAGATGATATGATATTTGTATGGAAATGTAAAGTCACTAAGTGGAAATGGGGTGAACGAATAAACCTCTAGCAATGAAATGGCTTCTGACAACTCTTCTTAATGGCCATCTCTAAACACTTTTTACATATTGTAGTTATAAGAATCATGTACTGGAATTTCTGAATATTATTGGATTAGGTAATTGGGGATACAACACCGAGAAAGAGAGAACAGAGGCATAGGGCATTACCCGGACTCAGGTTATTGAGCTCACAACCTTTAGCAATAAACTGAAATAAGTGTCATTCTATAATACTCATTTTATTCTCGTCCTTGCACCATTGAGTAGTGACAATCTTACTTCTCCTTGTCTTCATAAGAACAGTAACTCATCCTTAACTTGAGCTTCATCGTCAGTTCTGTCATCATCACCTTCATCCTTCCTTTCATTGTAATGTTTCTCAATGATTTCTTCAAGGAGAGGATCGCCAGGTCTTCGGAACACTTGTTCACCTATCTTAACCCTGTAAGCCTCCGATGGGGGCAAGATGAAATCCTTCAACTGAAAATTTGCCACAAGAAGATATAGAATGTCTAGAGCGATCAATTGTATTAAAAATGTCAAAGTGCCAAATTTTACCTCCAACGTGTCCTTCCCACCTTGCACATTGAACATTATAGTGCTTAGAGCAACACCCATTAATTTGACCTCTAATCCTCCTGCTCTCATAACTTTGTTCCACTTTATAGCAGATTCAAGCAACATATTCTGATTTAAGTCAGCTAAATCACATAAATGTACGTACATATGGTCTAATTGCAGCAGCCACAATCAAATGCGTTGTTGGCAATAGATCGCGATGCTCCCTTCACCAAACCCGCCCTTGATGTTCTTGGGGCCTATTTTACATGACCAAAAGATTTGAAACTTTAGATTAGAGGAACTTCAGATTAGAGCAAGAATGATGCTTTCATGAGACGAAACGTGTATCAAACTTCAACCCCTCTCTTCGTGTCTACTGTCTGGAACATCTGCCTAAACATAGCTTTAAGCACAGTCCAATTTTCCTGTAATCCCGAGTCAGTAGGTTGTTTAGATATGATTTCTGTTTCTTCAACGTCAATAGCATCATCAACAGTTGCACTCTGCTCTATGAGACACCTCTGCATCATTTCTTTCTCTTTGAAGAAGCTGACCGGCGGAGATGCGACAAGGCTCGAGAGAGACATCGCAGAGGGGAAGCTTCTGGAATGAGGGTTAAGGGAAGCCAAAACCGAGTTAATAATTTCGGTGGGATTTGCCTTTTCCTCGGCCTAGACGCAATGACCCAGCAGAAGCCCATAGTCCACAAGAACGGCCCAGCGACTTCAGGAGCGGCCCAACAGCTCGTGATCAACCCAAAACAGAACAACAGGAGCCCATGCACAAGAAAGAAGACAGCGGGATCATGAGACATGGAAAACGAAGGTTAACGGTAATGCATGAAAGGTTACAGACATCTTGCAGAGAATTAAAACAACAGTACAAGAGAATCAATCTATGTTTAGTATTACTAGAGTAGTATGTGTAAGGGTTTGTCGGTAAAAAGGCAAGCTCATCTTTTGTAAAACAAAGTTTAATATATATGAATGGAGGAAGGGTGTAAGGTGTATTACACCTGAAAAAATCACCATTGTTACAGAGAGAAACACAACCGTGAGATACCAGAAACATTTCTTAGCCATACGAGAGTCCATAAACACATATTCCATTTTTACGTTTCATGTTTGCATAACATTGAAGAAGGGAAGATAATAGGCTCATGAGAAATCATTAAATAGTTTCATGAGCACTCTAACTACAATTGGTATCAGAGCTTTTCGGATCTAAAGGCCGAGAGGGAGCACTAGCACAAGCACAATACAAAGCACAAGAGACTGATGTGCGTTATATCAAGTAATAAATTACCTAGACTAACGCTTCCGCAAGGATACGGATCGTGTAGCAACTAGGGTCGAACACAAGGAATTGATGCAACTCTAAAGCTATTAGACTAATGAATAAGACGTGTGAAATCAATAGTAGAATGGAATGCAAATGCAAACTAAACTAAACTAATGATAGGAATGACTCAAAGACTAACCACCATAGGTATCGAGAGTTGCACGACAATGTAACGAAGTTCTAACGAGATCATTGGTCTTAGATAATATCACGAGTTCAGGGAATTCAAGCTCTCCTATAGGAACCGACTGGCGTAGACTTGTCCACTATCTAGCATGCATATACCAATATATCTATTGCGCATCTTACATACATAGACGCATTACGACCGCTATCCTAATCCCTAGATCCAATCGATTGACCTGGCGTAGACTCTAAACCGATTAAACCCTAAATCATGGCTAAGTTCCAAAGTCTAATGCCCTGGCGTAGATTTATTAGACTTCTAACATCATCAATCAAGTGGCGTACAAGTATTGAAGCATTAAGATCAACCAATCAATCTGAAAACATGATCAAATACCGAATTCATTCATATCGAGTGGCGTACAAGTATGAAAGAATTAAGATCCACCATTCATTAAGCACAAGACTTCATTACATATTGGCAATACTCTCTAACCTATGGCAATAGATCTACTTGGACATGAACTCAAGAAACGAAACACAAAAGAAATCTAAATTCAACATAGAAAGAGAATAAGAATCCTCCCTATTCATCAACCGATGTCTTCAATAGATCCTCCATGCTCCGGATCCCTCGTTCCGTCCTTCTCGATCCCTCCAACGTGCAAAGCTACGGCGCATCTTGATGACAATTAACCCGAGCGGGCACTCCAATTCCACCCGATCGGGCACACATGCCCGAACATGTTCCTTGAGCACCCGAGTCGTGCAAAGCTACGGGGTTGTCTTGGCATCAATTACCCGAGCGGGCACACTTTCAATGCCCGAGCGTGCATGTCTTGCAATGTTGTTTCCGCTCCTTTCGCTCGGTGTTTGAATGTTCACTTCAATCCATGGCCTTGCACAAGTTGAACCTTGTCACTCAACTATGTTTTCGGGGTTAGATTGCCATAATCTCTCGTGTTTCTCCTCATGTCTTCGTTTCCTATGCAAAACATGAAATGTAGATGAAATCCTCGAAAAAACTCGATAAATGAATGAAATCTAATAAATCTACTCAAAACTAGACCTAAGAATGATATAAAATCTACAACGGATTACGTGTTATCAGAGACCGCACAAATCTATATAGCACAAGCAACACAAACGAAGATGCAGAATACACCACAAATACCCATTTTCGATGGAAAGAGCTACATCCTGTGGCTCATAAAAATGAAGGCACTGCTTAAGTCTAAGCAGCTGTGGAAGGTGGTAACAGAAGGACTACCGGAGAAACCTGTTATGGGGGTTATTCCCATGGGTGAGGATTTACAGAAGGCGATCCAAACATGGGAGGAGACAGAAGCAAGAGATCAGACCGCATTGCAACTCTTGTTCAGTGCAGTGTCTGATGACATTTTCGCAACACATTTATCCGTGTGCAAAACGTCAAAAGCTGCCTGGGATCTCCTGAAGGAGAGGTTTCAAGGGGACCCCAAGACAGCAATGATCAAACTCCAACGTTTGAGAGCAAACTATTACACTCTACGACATGGTGAGAAGGAAAGTATCAAGGAATTCGCTAATAAGGTCACAAAACTGGCGAATGAAATGAGGGCGTTTGGAGACGAGATTAAGGAGGACACGTTGGTGTCAAAGATTCTGTGCTCATTGCAGGAGCGTTTTGATCCATATTTGGGGTCATTGAGCAGACAAAGGATCTCACCACACTCACGGTGGGAGAACTTGTCATTTCTCTTCAATCTCAAGAGGCGAGACTTGAAGATAGACACGGTGGTGGTCTGGAAGGAGCATTCCAGGCAAAGTTCAAAGGACTTAAGATCAACAACAGATCTGAGTCCAGTAAGAAGACATATGGGAAAGGAGATAGAAAATTTAAAGGGAAAAATACTGCAGCATATGCAAGAAAGACAACCACCATGAGAGTAATTGTTTCTTCAGAAACAAGCAGTCACAAGGAGATAAAAAAAAACAAAGGGAAGAAAGAATGTTATACTTGTGGCAAACTAGGTCATTTTTCAAGAGACTGCAAGAACAAACGACCCACGCAAAATCAAGCACATGTAAACCAGCAAGAAGAAGAGGAGGAAAATTCATTATTTATGGCAGCACACTTGACACATGAAGTATTTGAAGAAGACGTGTGGTTGGTGGAAAGTGGTGCTACAAATCACATGGCAAAAAACGAAAGGTATTTCACAACGCTAGATAGGTACTTTAGAGTACCTATAAAGGTTGCAAATGGAGAAGTTTTAACCACTGCCGGTAAGGGGAGTATTCAAGTTAATACGAAGAAAGGAGTTAAATCTATTAAGGACGTTTTCCTAGTACCGGGGTTGGATAAGAACCTGCTTAGTTTGCCGCAGATGGTGAGGAACGGGTATGAAGTTGTGTTCACAGAACACAACTGCTTGATCAAAGACAAAGTTGGTGCGAAGGTGGTTGAGGTTCCAATGGTTAAGAAAGCATATCCTCTCAAGTGGAGGATTGTTAAAGAGGAGGCAAGAGTAGCCGAGGTGAAAATGAGCGTCTCTGACCTATGGCATAAACGGCTAGGTCATACGGGGGTTCATAATTTGCAGAAATTACAAAGAGATAAGATGGTAAAAGGGCTACCACAGATTGATGTGGTGAAAGAAGTGTGTGAAAGGTGTGCAAAGGGAAAACAGCATAGGACGGAAATTCCTAAGAACTCGGAGTACAAGGCAAAGCAAATTCTGGGTTTGATCCACACAGATTTGTGTGGACCAATGGACACACCGTCACTTGATGGGAGTATCTATCAGTTAATATTTACAGATGATCACTCCCACATGACTTAGGTGTATTTCTTGAGGCTCAAGTCAGATGTGTTTGCAACATTCAGGAGGTTTGCAACACAAGTTGAAAATCAAACGGAGAAGAAGATAAAAAAGATGAGGTCTGATAGAGGGACTGAGTTTAATTCGAAAGAATTCTCAGATTACTTGGCTGACAAGGGGATAGAAAGAGAGTTGAGTGTGGCGTATACGCCACAGCATAATGGGTGGCTGAACGGAGGAATCGCACCCTTATGGAGATGACAAGGTGTATGCTGAAGGATAAGAATATGCCCAACAAGTTCTGGGCAGAGGGAGTTTTTACTTCAGCATATATACAAAATAGACTGCCTACAAGGGCACTGGAGGACAAAACCCCCTTGGAGGTTTGGAGTGGGCACATGCCCTCTATTGGACATTTACGGGTCTTTGGGTGCGTATGTTACAAACTGGTGCCAGCACAGAGACGGGAAAAATGGATGATAAGTCGCAGGTGTGTGACTTTGTGGGTTATAGTTGCCAGAGTAAGGGCTACAGGGTTTATGTGGTTGAGACGGGAAAGGTGGAAGTGTCACGAGACATAATATTTGACGAGGAGAAGAGCTGGGATTGGGAAGGGGAGAAGGAAGTACCTAAACCTATGGTATTTCTGAATCCACAACATTCCAGCAACCCGGAGGGAGTACCTATGACTACGTTTGAAGTTGGGAGTACCTCAGGGCAACTAAGTACTAGGGATAGTGGAAGTAGCACGAGGAGAACACCTCTAGGTACTCCTATGCAATTTTCACTGTCTAACACTCCATCATATCAGGAGCCTAGCACTAGGAATTCCAGTGAGCCATCCCGTGAAGTTCATAGAACACGGAGACTGAGTTATTTGTATCGGATTGAGGAGGACACTGAAGGGATACAACCCGAAGAAAGTTGTTATCTAGCCGTGTTGGAACCTACCTCATATGAAGAGGCTCTAAAGCACCCAGAGTGGACAGAAGCAATGAACGCTGAGATGCAGATGTTGCATAAAAATAAGACCTGGTATTTGATTGAGAGACCCACGAATCAGAAAGTGATTGGAGTGAAATGGATATAGAAAGTTAAGACAGACGAAGAAGGGAAAATACAGAAATATAAGGCTCGACTAGTGGCTCGAGGGTTTACTCAATACCTACGGGCTAGACTATGGGGAGACGTTTGCCCTGGTTTCAAGACACGACACAATTCGGACCTTGATAGCCGTGGCAGCTCAGAAGGACTGGCCTTTACATCAAATGGATGTAAAGTCAGCGTTCCTAAACGGAGAAATTAACGGGGAAGTCTACGTAGAACAGCCACCGGGATACGAGGTAACTGGCTCTGAACACATGGTTTTAAGACTAAACAAGGCATTGTATGGTTTAAAACAGGCACCGAGGATCTGGTATAGCAAGATTGATGCATTCTTCTTGAAAGAAGAATGCGTGAGGAGCCATTGTGACACAACTATGTATATCAAGGAGAAGGAAGGTAACATTCTGGTTATTTGTTTGTACGTGGATGACATAATATTGTCAGGGAGTAATTTTAAGTGGATTGAGGAGTTCAAAGCCAAACTGAGGTCAACATTTGACATGAGCGACTTAGGCTCACTTAAAATGTTCTTGGGTTTTGAGGTTAAGTACCTCGAAGGTGGAATCTTAAGTCAAGAAAAATATGCAACCCAACTTCTTTCGAAGTTTGGGATGCTGGACTCTAACGGAATGTGCACTCCTTTAACCCTAAATTCTAAGACCAAAGAAGACGGCGAAGAACTTACCGAGCATACTGTGTACCGGAGTATAGTGGGAGGGATTCTTTATCTTGCCTTCACCCGTCCAAACCTTGCGTTTGCGGCTTCGTACCTATCACGAAGCAATGCAAAACCGACAGTACACAGTCTTCAAGATGCAAAAAGAGTTTTGAGATATATCAGAGAAACAACAGACTATGGTCTAAAGTTTACACAAGTAGAACATGCAGAATTGGTGGGATATGCTGATGCAGACCTAGCGGGGAGTACAATTGACATGCGAAGCACGAGTGGTTATTGTTTTACTATCGGAAGTTCTATGTTTAGCTGGGAAACACAGAAACGGTCAGTCGTGGCTCAGTCTACGGCCGAGGCAGAATATATGGCATTAAGCGCGGCAACAAATCATGCGACGTGGTTACAATTCCATGTTGTTAGAGAGGCACAAGCGGAGGGGAGAGCGAACTTACGCTACGTGCGAGGCGAGGAGCAGGTTGCTGACCTCCTCACCAAGCTTCTACCGGCGGGACGATTCTTTGAACTGAGGAGGAAGATCCGCGTCGCACCTCGACCGGCCAGGAGGGAGACTGAAGAAGCTGACCGGCGGAGATGCGACAAGGCTCGAGAGAGACATCGCAGAGGGGAAGCTTCTGGAATGAGGGTTGAGGGAAGCCAAAACCGAGTTAATAATTTCGGTGGGCTTTGCCTTTACCATGGTCCAGACGCAACGACCCAGCAGAAGCCCACAGTCCACAAGAACGACCTAGCGACTTCAGGAGCGGCCCAACAGCTCGTGATCAACCCAAAACAGAACAAAAGGAGCCCATGCACAAGAAAGAAGACAACGTGATCAGGAGACATGGAAAACGAAGGTTAACGGTAATGCAGGAAATGTTACAGACATCTTGCAGAGAATTAAAACAACAGTACAAGAGAATCAACCTATGTTTAGTATTACTAGAGTAGTATGTGTAAGGGTTTGTCGGTAAAAAGGCAAGCTCATCTTTTGTAAAACAAAGTTTAATATATATGAATGGAGGAAGGGTGTAAGGTGTATTACACCTGAAAAAAAATCACCATTGTCACAGAGAGAAACAAAACCGTGAGATACCAGAAACATTTCTTAGCCATACGAGAGTCCATAAACACATATTCCAATTTTACGTTTCATGTTTGCACAATATTGAAGAAGGGAAGATAATAGGCTCATGAGAAATCATCAAATAGTTTCATGAGCACTCTAACTACACTCTTCATCGTGTAGATGCCAAGCCCTGTTGTATCGCTTCACACCCTTTATCATATCATAGAAACCTTTAGAGGCCTTCCACGCGCTTCTGCACCTAGGGATCTTGTGCTATTTCTCATTTCCTTCCGGTCATGTCCTAACACAGATGCATTCTCAGTGCAAATCCGTTAGAAACATTCAAATGGGAATTTATAAAATTTGTCATTTTGTCAAAGGACCACATTGCATATACAATTTTCCAGAAAATTGCGTCCCACATTGTCAAGGAAACTAATCAAGTCAGCAAAGTAATCTTACATACCTCCGTACCTCGATGGCAAAGGAGGCGAAGGCATAAACACAGAAAGCCGACAAACCCCTGCTCCCCGTTCTGAAAAAGAAGAGCCTTCAGACCTTGGTGGAGAAGGGATTGGTGGAGAAGAGATAGGGTTGAAGCAGCGGGAGACTTTTGGCCGAGATCCATGGGTCCAGCAGCAGGAGACCATCGACCGATTCATCTAAGCAAATACATTCATTGAAATGGGGATCTTCTAGGGTTAATCGGTCGGCATCATCGAAGTGGCTCTAGAAAGGCAGCATCGGTGAATATATCCATTTAGGTGAATCGATCGATGGTCTCCTGGTGCTCCATTCTATTTCGTCAGATCTGTGAAGAGGAAAAAGAACCCGAGGATTCAAAGAACTGCTTCAAATGTATCCGTTTGCGTGAATTGGCTGATTGTCGACCGTTGCTCCCCATTGCAGCTACCTACCTTTGATAAACAATTCAAATATTGCTCAAATGATTATCAAGAAAACAATCACGATCGTAAGATGTGTTATTCCCATAATGATCAACGGTTTTCAAAAACAAATTAAGATTTATAGTAATTTATATTTGTTATTTTTGGTTCACGTCGTTGCGTAATCTTTGGTAAATGTATCAATTAGGTTTGTTAATATTTCGATCATCATGTTCCACAAACATCTACACCAATCAAAATCTAAATACAATTAAAAAATTCAAACATAAGTAAGTTTTAAAGATTCCCAAATTATGTCCATATCTCAATAATTATTTTTCAATCATGTTATAAATTAAATTTAGACCTAAAAATTATGCAGATACAAATTGAAAAAACAATCATATAAAATAATCAAGTCTAAATCATGCAATTACCTCCTCCAACAGATTACTTTTTAAAATAGTAAAGATATTATGAAAAAATGACATTGTTAGTTTACATTACATCATATAAATCTACAGTTTAAATTTTTATATTGAAAAGTAGAATTCGTGTGTTTGTATTGACCGATACACATATCACATGTCATTACAATGTTTGAATTATTCAATTATATACAATAGTTAAAAAATACAATTTAATTATTACAAAATCGCGCAATGTACTGGTATCACCTAAACCCTAAATCCATCAAATACTGATTCTTCTAATAAAGTTATAAGTTGAAATGGAAGTTTATAATTGATTTGATTTTATTTTTTCATCTAATGAAATAAAAAATACTGATATAAATGGATATTAATGTCGATAAATATAATTATTAAAGGAACCAAATTTCTTGATTTGGCACTACAGATTATTAGCACCATAAAAATATATTTTATGGCATTTTGGGTTTTTTCTGTTGATGTTATGTGTGTGTAAAATTTTTAGGTCATACGATTTGTTTAGATATATTAAACGTATTTTAAAAATCAAAGTCTGAATAAATTTTACATTGGGAAAAATTAATAATTAATTGTTGTTGAGTTTAATTTCGAGCATTAACAAAATTCTACTAAATTAATTTTACGGATTATAAGTGTATCTCGTTTTGAATTTCAGAATAATTTATAATTTGCTTTTCATTATTCTATAAAAATGATATTTATTTCGTTTGGTCATAGGTTTTATATTGTTCTATGTTCAACAATCATAAAATAAGGTTCCAACCTATTCAAGTAAAGGATTTGAACGAAATAATCAAATATATATATAAATTTTTGTAACTCATCGTGTATTATTCGTCGAATAACAATAAAATATTTAATATATAATTAAGATCTCTTATGAATAAGGCCAAGTACAAACACAATTGGTTCATTGTTTGAAAGTCTGCTCACAAGTTCCAATCCCTTTCCCTTTTTTGATGCACATTGAACGACATGTGGCTTCATCACAAAGACCACTCGGGAGAACGGAATGACACATATGTTGAGCTTTCGTCTCCTGTATAATATTCCCTAATATATAATAATTTTGTTATTATTGTTATAATGATAGAATGATAAACCAAATAAAATTTTGATATTGCATTACAATTTCAAAAACAAACGAAAAAGGTATGGATTTCGGTGTACAAACTTTTTGGAAAATGACTAAAAGAAGTTTTTACGATTTCTATTTACACATGAAAAAAGATAAATATACCTGATAAGAGGAAGATGATAAAGGTGACAAGAGGACAATAGAAACTTGAAATTTTTTAGTCATTTTTTACTATTGTAAGAATTTCTAGTGTTTTGTATTATTAGTTTCTGTAAATTTATATACAAGGGAGTACATATTTATTGAAACGTAATAATATGATTGTGAATATGTATAATTTATTGCTAATTGGCTACAATCGTGAAGAGAAATTTTATAATATTCTCACTTATATTATGCTATGATTAAGTAAATAAATTTAGTTATATAACAAATGATTAAGTAAATAAATTTAGTTCTATAACAAATATGGAAATTCCATTAAGATGTATATCATTGTTTCTTCCGAAAAATAATTAAAAAATTAATTTTTTTAACTCATAAAGTTCCTTCTAAATTAATATTAAATGTATAAAAATTAATTACCTTAGTCGGATCATAATCACATAATTAATACATCCTAAATCAAGTTGATTTTATTTGCTGAACAAGAAAAAAAAATTATTATGCAATGAAATATCTTGATTTTTGCCATATATAATAATTATATGATAAATATTAGTTTTTATGATGTTTGTTTGTTTGTAAAATTTTTCTTGTCTAAGAATTATTGTTAAGCGTATTTTAAATATATAAGTCCAATTCCATTTGCAATTGAAAAAAGAAAGACAAAACAATATTGTGTTTAATTTGAAACTTTTCAAAATTATTCTGAATCAATTCGTTAGAGTTCATTTGTATATTGTTTCATTATAATTGTGTTTTACATTAAAATATAATTTAATTTAAATATATTTTTCAAACTTGCACCTATATCCTTTTAAATATTTAAATAATTTATTAAAAATATTATTAAAAATTAAGTTGAAATATTTTTTCTGGTATCAATTAAAAATTTATAATTTATCATGTATTTCTGTCTTTCGTTTCTCTCTCAACTCCAACCATCACTATATAAACAAACCGGTTATCGTTATAGAAGTTGTAAGATAAAATCATAGTTTATGTCGATTTTTTATGAAGTCATGTTAGGTAAATTATGAAATGATGGGACATAACTATACCATAAACACAATGTTTCTTTTGTTTGAAAATTTTATAGCATTGTTTAGCTAAAATCTAATAAATTTATAGATAAAATGGTTAATGAATAATATATTAATTATTACAATGCGATCAAATACTAATTCATTATTTATATATTAAAACATAGTGAAACTTAGAAAAATTATTACGTAATTATAATTATAAAATTTAATAAAAATAAAATAAAATCTAAAGGGGACAAACAACAACACCAGATCTGCCTACTCACAAATAAGGAGAAATAAAAAGAGAATTGGATCATTGCTCGAAAGCCTACTCGCAACTTCCTCTCGCTTTCCATTTTTTGGTGCACATCGAAGACACGTGACTTCATCACAAGGACCACTCGAGAGAAATATATGGTTATAATTTAGATAACATAAACGTTTTGTTTACAACTAAATGAAGATTTAGTCTGTATTTTTGTGATTTATATTTTTAAAGTTGGTATTATCACTAAAATTACACAACCTATAGAAATCCATTAACCTTTAGTGTCGTTTAGGATGGGAAGCATGCAATCTGGATGATAAGGGATCTCCATAAGTATTCCACATCGAGATCGACTTCATTGTCAACAATTTATGTGGTTGGTGTGTGATGTCATGAGCTCAACACTTAAATAGTACCCGATTAGTCTTACTAATCGTCTAATCGATGTTCTGTAAAGCAACACTCCTCAACAACCAGATAGTGTGAATAAATATCATATATTCCAATGAATCCCAGAGAAAGAGAAATCAAAATTTTCTTCTGTCTTATTAGTTTGGGATAATCCGATTATTTGGTTTGACTGTCAAACTCCGATAGATTACCAACTATGTTTTATATCTTTCATAATCGACTGTTGAATGGACTTGATAAATGTTGCAAATGTAGAGCTTTGGTGTTCATATTACATATTTAAGGCTCTAACTCCTTTGATAGGAACATTTGTACCATTTTCAATAAAAAAAACTTCATGCATCATGTTTCTACTTGTAAGGTTTGTTTGTTTTTGAAGCTTAAGAATTATTACAAGCTTATTTTTTTGTTGCAAGAGACTTGAGAATCTCTTGGTTCATTCTGAGGAGAGTCTTGAACTCAGACTTTGTTACAAACTCTTTGGTAGTGACTACCATGACTGAGTTTTAAGTGTCGTTTGTCCTTTTATGGCTTGAGATAGAGAACATATGTCCTTTGTGTGCCCTTGTCTTGCAATGCTCACACATCAAAGGTTTATTTTAAACAATAGTTTTGTGAGCTACTTCATCTAAGCCATGAAAAATATTCCTTGCCCGGGTAACACGTTGAATGATGGTAACACATTTTGCCTTCAAATGTGTTGAATAAGGCTATTGTAGGATCCATCAAGAACGAAGAGAATGCCAAAGAACTCATCTTCATCGTTTCTTGTTGCGATCTGTTTAAGATTAGCAATTTCGGGGTGAAGTAGTCCTAAGATTTTTATATTCACCAAGGATCTCATTAAACCGATTGTTATCTTTTGATCTCTTACGCATTTTTAATATATTGAAATGCAATTCAATTTACTGTTTAATAAAAAACAAAAAAATATAACAATTAGTTGTCTAAAATTAAAAATTTTGGTGTTTAATCTCTTTGATCGTAGTTTGTCTTTCATGTATTGATAACGTTAAATCAATTATTTTTTTCTTAGTTTCTTTTAAATTGATTAGATATATTTATTATAGATTATATGATTATCACAATTGATTATTTTGAAAAAATTCATGAATTTAATGGTACTAATTTGTATGCCTTTTGAAAATATTTTGTGTTAAATAATTGACCTACTATTTTATTGGGTGCAATTATATCACTTTTGCATTTAAAATTATATATATAAAAGTTCTTACAAAAGGAGGCTTGTGATGAAGCCACCTAAGCAAGCCTTTTTTTAAACTATTTTTTTATTAAATATAATTATATTGTTCATTAATGTAATTAAATGACTTAAAATTTTTATAATGTAATTCTTAAAATTTTTAAATATCTCTTTTAATATCTTATTGATATCCATAAAATCTTTACATAAAAATATAAAAAATCTATATATATATATATTATACAAATATAAATATTTAAAAAGTTTTTAAATGTATTATATTTAATCAAATTATATATATAAAAGTTCTTGCAAATGGTGGATTTCGGTGAAGCCACCTCATCAACCAATTTTTTATTTATTTTATTCTGGAATACAAAAAGTCACATCATCCATCACCTTAAATCTTCATTCAAACATTTTTTATTATTTAAAATATCAATTTTAAATTTTTTTACGTAAGAAAAGTTCAACATGTAAAAAATTAAACAATTAAATGAGTAAAAATAAAATTTTCAATTTAAACGTTTTTATCTCTAAAAAGTTCAACATGCAAAAAATTAAACAATTAGACGAGTAAAAATAAAATAGGTTCCATCCCTTAGAAGTTCAACCGGCTTCTTCTCATGTTCTCTTCATCTCTACAAGATGGGACTCTCGCTGTCGACGAAACGAACCTAATCCAAGATCAACCATAACCAATAAATTCCATTACTCCTCTAATCGAAACCTCACACTCATATGGATCTTCTCTTCGAATTCCATCGAACGACCTTTGTATCTAAGCTCTGATAATCCAAAGGAGATGATGGATTCATTTCTCCTTATGTCGGATCTTCAAATGAAAGTTGGATTCCAATCGATCAAGTTGTCCCTTTTACATATAAGAAGGTATAGATTTGTTTCTCCTCATGTTGTCTTCCTGAATAATTTGTATCACTACTCGAATGGTACAATTCGCATTCTAGCTTATCGTTGGCAGACGAACTCTTGACGCTTGACAGACGAATCTCGAAGCTCCTCCTCCACCTCCATTTCTTCGTCTTGGTCCTTAAGGTAAGGAACTTCATATCGTGACGAAGATGACAACACATATGATAATGTGGATGATCATCTCGACACCATCGTTGTTGGCTTGAATTCTGAAACTATAGTTGTCGGCTTGAATTCAGGCACCATCCCTTTCGGTGAACCTATGTAAGTTCAAAATGCTTAATCATCAATTGTATGAAAAATGCTTCAATAAACCAATATGGTTATTTTTTAGTCATTAGGGATGGAAATAATGTATTACTTTTCTTCACATGATCTCTAACATCTGAGGCGAGGACTGTTTCATCCTAAAATTAGAGTCGAGCCTGATAGTGAAAGGTTACTGCATCCGAAAGTCAGTCAGTTCAATAGATAATCCCATTGGAACTTTTTGTTGTGTGACCTTACTATAAGAGATAAATTATTATGTATATCTTTACAAGCTTAAAGAGATGGAAAAAAGGTCATCCATTGAATCTTGTGGCTATTATGGTTTCTATATGAAAAGAAACACATATGGACATTTTCAAATATCTATACATAACAAAATTAAAGATTAGCCATATTTTTTTATGTCATGGTCTCGATCATTAAAGCCTTTTTATTTTGGTGATATGATTTAGTGATTTTGTAAGGAAGAAAGTTTTTGGTTTGCTCTTTGTATCCTCACTTATGTTTTATGTTCTAAAAAATAATTATCCAGTTCCTTTTCATGGTGTAAATGCAACAGTTCCATACGTATTCATCGTAGACTTGAGATGCTTCAAGGTATGTAACCTAAGAGTTGTTTTTGTGTGTGAGAAAAGTATTGATTACTTCTTTGTTATGTTTGGCACGCACCAAATTCTCAATGTCCCTATCTATATCACAAAGGTTTTAAGAATTGACATCTTCTACTTAGACATTGATGGGAAAAATATGTTTTTTTCATCCTATTGATAACACGTAATCCGTAGTAGTTTTTATGTCATTCTTAGGTCTAGTTTTAGGTAGATTTATTAGATTTCATTCATTTATCGAGTCTATTTGAGGATTTCATCTACATTTCGTGTTTTGTGTAGGAAACGAAGACATGTCAAGAAACACGAGAGAAATTGGCAATTTAACCCCAAAATGACAAGGTTCAGCTTGTGCAAGACCGTGGATTGAAGAGAACGTGCAAACACCAAGCGAAAGGAGCGAAAACATCAACTTAGGTCATGCACGATCGGGCATCAGACGCTGTGCCCGCTCGGGTAATTGATGCCAAGACAACCTCGTGGCTTTGCACGACTCGGGTGTTCAAGGAACATGATCGGGCATGCGTGCCCGATTGGGTGGCAATGGAGTGCCCGCTCGGGTCAATGGTCATCAAAATGCGCCGTAACTTTGCACGACTCGGGCTGAAGAGGAACACGCTCGGGCATGAGTGCCCGCTCGGGTGAAAATGGATGTACACGGTCAGGTACAAGGCCTGCACGAGCGGGTAGATGCTGTGCCCGCTCGGACCCTTGTATTTCTCAACAAATTCCCAAGATTTATAACAACCAAATCAGATCTATAAAAAGGGAATTCGAAGGAGATTTGAAAGGGGGGAACTAAAGGACAATTCAGTGCCATAGAAGACACACTTGGAAGGATCGAGAAGGACGGATCTACGGATCCGAAGCATGGAGTATCTATTGAAGACATCGGTCGATGAATAGGGAGCATTCTCTTTCTCTTTCTATGTCGAATTTAGATTTCTTTTGTGTTTCGTTTCCTGAGTTCATGTTCAAGTAGATCTATTGCCATAGGCTAGAGAGTATTGCCAACATGTAGAGAAGTCTTGTGCTTAATGAATGGTGGATCTTAATGCTTTCATACTTGTACGCCACTCGTTATGAATGAATTCGGTATTTTATTATGTTTTCAGATCTTATGGTTGTTCTTAATGCTTTCATTACCTGTACGCCACTTGAATGAATGATGTTAGGAGTCTAATAAACCAACGCCAGGGCATTAGACTTCGGAACTTAGCCATGATTTAGGGTTTAGCCGGTTTAGAATCTACGCCAGGTCAATCGGTTAAATCTAGGGATTAGGATAGCGGTCGTAATGCGTCTATCCATGTAAGATACGCAATGGATACATTGGTATATGCATGCTAGATAGTGGACAAGTCTACGCCAGTCAGTTCCTATAGGAGAGCTTGAATTCCCTGAACTCATGATAGTATCTAAGACCAATTATCTCGTTAGAACTTCGATACATCGTTGTGCAACTCTTGATACCTATGGTGATTTGTCGCCGAGTCATTCCCATCTTAGGTTTAGTTTGCATCTGCATTTTGCATTCCATCTACCATTAGATTCATCACGTCTTATTCATTAGTCCAATAGCTTATAAGTCGCATCAATTCCTTGTGTTCGACCCTAGTTGCTACACGATCCGTATCCTTGCGGAAGCGTTAGTCTAGGTAATTTATTACTTGAGTCTACGCACATCAAAAATAAAGCAAGAAGGACTCTAGGTTCGAATCTAAGACGCGTTGACAATAGTCCCCGGCAACAGCGCCAAAAACTTGATGCGTGT